>OY804592.1:6897125-7497125 GCA_963680895.1 Fragum sueziense
AACCCATTGCCAAACAACACAATTTTAGACTGGTCCAAATGTAAAGACGTTGCAGACGACAATTTCAAGTGAATGGATTTTTTTATTTCTTAGGTCTCTTTGGATGTAAAACATTGTGGGAAATGAAGACATTGCTTGTCACAAGCAATTTCTTCATTTTCCACGACGTTTTCCATGGTCATTATTTTGTGGGGAGTCAAAAAGAATCATTGTGTGGTAATGGGTTAAGAGCGGCACGGGTCCTGATCAGACAAGCTATCCTACCTAGGTTTAATCTGATCTGGATCTATGTATGACTCATGGACAAAAAAGTGCCCCTTTCCATGTCCCAGCATATCAATATTTTCTTATTTTATCTCAAAGTTTCCTCTCGTCATTTCTCAAAGGGAAGTAAAAACTGTCTTAGCCCATTACCACAGATTGATAGGCTTTAATTTGTAAACATCCTGGAAAATGAAGAAATTGCTTGTCACAAGCAATTTCTCCATTTTCCACAATGTTTTCTACACTAAAGGTCATATAGGCCTATATAGACCTACAATTCCAAATTGTGTCACATTGAAAATGTCGTCTGCATTTTCTTTCAAATAGATCTAATTGTAATTTCAAGCGATAACCCTTTCCCAATCAAGACTTTTTTTTTAACTTCCAATATAGAAAAGGCTTCGGAAAAATATTGAGACAAAACGATATATAACCAGCATTTTCTTCTTTTATCTCCATATTTTCTGTACTTTAATTTTCACAAATTCTGTTTCAACACAATTCATTTTGTCGTCTACAGCTTTTAAATTGGAGCAGTCTAAAATTGCGCCGTTCGGGAAAGGTGAAAGGGTTATTGCATGTAAAATTCATCCAGACTAGAGGTAGTCCTTCTAGTCTAAAAAGCGCACCGGCTACAAGGCTGTTCCAAATATTGCATTTCTGTGTGAGAATTAGATCAAATATATTCACAGACGTTCTACGAATCAGGTATATGATGTCTTACAAATTGTAAATATATTGTTTTATTGATTTTTAGCAGATATTTTCTGTAAATTTCATATATTCTTCGGACATAATGGCACAATTTAAAGTCACATTTGAAAAACCCGTCTGCAATTTATGATTTCAAGATGGCTACCGAAGTTTGTTGTCCGTAGATACGAGTGGTTCAACGTGCAAATTTTAGGTTTTTATACTGTTTAATTTTGTTCAATATTCATATCAAATGGATAACATCTTTTGTTTTTGTTTAAGCTATTGATTAAACCTTTATTTCATCGTCGAAACTTAAAGTTGACTTTTCCAAACGAAAATTTGTTTGAACGCCGCACAGAAAATGTTACTTTCATGTTGACAGACTTAGTATTCACAGTTTGATTGTTTGCTACGACACGAGACCTGTTGTAAACAATAACACTTTTGCATATACTTGTTTATGACAATGTTTTATCATTAAACAGTTTTTAGTTTAGCCTCTTTCAAGACTACATTCTCATTTAAATTGTGAATTTTGTTGGAGTAAAATTTTTTGGATATTTAACAGGCAAGTTACATTCATATTTTTCTTATTATCAATTTGTATGATGCACAGCCTCGATAGCCAAGTAGTGAGAGCAATCGACTTGTAACCCGGAAGACCCGGATTTGAGTCCCACACGGGGAGGTGTGTCCTTGGGCGAGACACTTAAAGTGTCCGCTGATTGGCAAAATTAAACTCTTGTTTCAAAAAAACACCTTTGTAATAACCAAATATCAAAGTTTCTACAATTTTCAAACTTAAGAAGTGTTTTTATTTAGTCTTTTAATTTGGAGATTTTGGTCTTTTCTGATCTTTAACGAAGATAAAACGCCAAACTTCCGAAGTGAAGTTATGACGTCATACCTGCTAAATAATGATGTCATGACAGGTAAAAGGGGAAGTCATGGGTCATTTTCCGGTAAGCCTGAGATTTCTGACAAAGTTAAATGTCCGACTTTTCTGTCATAAAGCTACTTCCCCAATCGATACTCAAAGTTCACGGAATTCATCTATTCTTTATTAGATGTTAGAAAAAATGTTAAAACAGTCAAAGAATATGTCTTTACTGAGTGAAGAAATGTGCCAAAGAACGGTTTAAATTTGTCTGTATTACTCTGACGATCGAGAAATGGATAAAAACTGAGACTTCGCTTTATGACAGAAAAGTTGCACACTTTATCTTTGTCAGAAACCTCATGCTCTAGATTGGGCCGGAGTCAAGCCATTGTATGATGTCACTCCGTGGCAATTTTTCGGAAATTGCCGATCTTTATTTTCTCGAAGATCATCCAAGTAACAGCGTAAAGAAAAGCAAACTAAATTTTTAAAACAACTGAGTTTGGCGGATCTTTTATAAAACACGTTAATTCAATGACTTTCTTCCAATATACAATGAAATCAACTGCTCGAAACTGTCAAAACAAGAGTTTAATTTTGACAATCAGCGGACACTTAAAAGTCAAATTATTCTTATTGTTATATTTTATCATTCCTTTTGTTAAATTAGCATATTAAAGTCCAGAAAATGAATGGGACTCAACTTTTTTTGTGGCACTGGGTCCCAGGGACTCAAAATTTTTGTATCCAAATGGAAACACTGAAAACCCAAATAAAAAAAAAGATAGCCAACCGACCTACCCTAATTTTTTTTAACATGTAACATGAACCACACATATTTTTTTATTTGGCCTAATATATAGGATTTATATTAGGTGTAGGGTCTTATATATGTGACCCGTCACACTAAAAGGGACCTTATCGGGTGAGTGAAAAATATTGACCCTAGTCAGTCTGCGCAGTTCACGCAGCCAGACTAGGGCAGACACTTTTCACTTTTATGTATTGTAATTTTCTAATTCCGGAAAGATTTCTCTATCTTATCATACGAGGGGTGATCCAGAATTAGCGGTACTGATTCTATAACTTCAATATGAATCCATCTAATTTGAATGCATTTTTACAGCATGAAATAAAATTTATCACTGATCAGTTCACCAAATATCCTTAAAATCGAACCTAAAACAACAAAGTTACAATAAAATTAGTTTTGTATATAACGCAAGGGCGGGGCAGGTAGGCAACTAACGTCACAACGTCACAAGTTCGCAACGTTGAAATAATGACGTTACTCCTCCACATAGTCACATAGAGTTGCAATTCATTTACTGTGACGTTCAATTCATCCACTTGATATATCCCTGAACCATGGCTAGTCGAATGCAGAAAACATCTGTTGAATGTCTAGAGTTTATTCACCGAAGTCCTTGAAACTGTGACATTTCAGTAATGATTTCATAAAGGGAAATACCCGAAATTCCACAGGAGCTTAGTCTGATGAGAATGAACAATTTTAGCTTTTTTGGATGGGGGATGAGACAGGTGACGTCTGTTGTCGTGATTGTTCCTTGCTTTCTGTGTCATACAAATGCGTCTAAGTGCATTTGTTGTTATGATATTATCAAACAATTTGCTTCTAAACGAAATACTTTGGTCCAGAATTTCTTCAAAGTCCGAACACGTTTTCTCTTCCGTATTCAGTGGATATGGAATCAACTGACAGTTGAGCCTATTCATGTTGAAATGATCTGCCAGTATTCAAACTCACTACCATAACTTAAGTTCGCCTTGTAACAAAAATTTTGATGGTGATGTGGCCATCATAAGCGTTGACGCCCGTAACAACTTTAGTTGACGTCGCGTCCAGACTGCTCCTCTAGCCACTACTCCCTTTCTTTTCCTGCAGCAATGTTCTTTCCTTTTTTTAAAATTCGGTACCAAACAATTGTGAAAGTTTCAAATAAAGAATGTTTTATGAGTTTTTCTACAGTATTTCGTAGGTATCGAATGGGAAATATCCATGTTTTGCGCAAAACTTAAAAATTACGCACAATCGAATACTCTGCCAACGTCATAGTTGACTTTTATCGCCAAAGAAGACTGGCCCATAGTTTTCCCATTTAGCCAGAAAAAACGTTGAAATTTTGGTCATAGAATAGCATGAAATTATTTTTGTTATCCACAACGTCTCAGTAGAATTGGCGCGTTAGAACCGGTTGAGAAAACATATAGAATATGAAAAGGCTAAGAATCTTTACCCCTGCCCCGCCTAACCGTACCTTGGTTGCTATGGACACGCGTCCAACATAGACGTAATTAGAAGACAATGTCAATATTTCGGTATCATGTCAAATATAAATAGTACTTGTATTATGCCAAACTGCACCAAGAAAAAGTCACAAATATTAATTTTAGAGCATCAGTACCGCTAATTCTGGATCACCCCTCGTATGTTCATTTTTCGCAAACGGGATCTGGTTGACCTGTGCTGGGTCTGACAAGTTTGTCAAAATATGGATTTTTGGAGTTCGGATAAGGTCCCTTTTAGCGTGACGGGTCACATATGAGTAAAATGTGGTGTATGGCTTGATATCTTGTACCTAGAGATTTCCAGGGTTCGCCATTACTGGCGGTTAAGAAAAAAGAATAGAATAGATGCCTAGATTCTCCTTATTTTTATATGGCATCAAGCAAAGAAATTTTATTTTGTAGTTCATCAACCAAAATGGTTTGCATGAATACTCATCAGAATTCAGGACACAGCTGTGACATCGTAGCCAGAAACTTGATGATGGGTATTGGTTTGTGGGTATTGTTGAAACCCAGATCAAAATTCGAAAAGGTTTCGGTTACATTATTGCAACTAAGCAGGACACTGTTCATTTTTGTTTCATGTAACAGGGTTCACGCTGTTGATTGCCAATTGTTACAAAATGTGACAAATAATTAATCTGGCACAAGAAAATCATATTTGGAGAAAATTGTTGGTGCTAGAAAAATCTTGTCTGGCACCAAAATTTTGCTTTGGAAAGGGTTAACCCTTTCCCAAACGGTCAAAATTTGGAGTTTTGCGATTTAAAAGCTACTTCAGAGACAAAAATTGGTATAAATTCATATAGAAATTGTGTATATTATGGCTCAGAAAACATTGAGGCAAAAGGAGAAACTGCTGGTTATCAGCAGTTTCTTCTTTTGCCTCAATGTTTTCCAAGCCCATTCTTATAGGGACGTCAAAACCCGGTCTTGTTTGGGAAAGGGTTAAGGGATGAAATATTTTACTTTTTAATAGTTTAAATTCTTAAATCTTTTTATAATTCAGGTACGGGTTGATAGGTGTACAATTTGATTTAGATGTAATGGCTTATTTTAAAAGATTGCTATGTAAATAAAACCTGTTCAATAAGCAATTTTGGTGAACTACTCATCAATAAAATGAAAAGCTCTTGAACGTTTTACAAGGGTATGGTAAATATTTGAATATTGTATTTGTATGTAAGATTAGTATTTTAAGTGTACACCAATAAATTCTTAACCGTATGAACTGTTAACTACATGGGTAGAATTTCTATTCAAGAATTTTGTACAGTGCAGTGATTAAAATTATGCTGTAAAGGATATGGATCAGATTGCATTTGGTTTGTCCATTATTTTCCGTTTTATATACATGTGCTCAATATTTGTCAGTCTATAGATTAGTTGGTTTAAGGTTTACGAACTGAGAATGAAAACACCACTTTCTAGCATTACGAAATGCATCAAATTACACAAACTTGTAAATACACTTCCAACAAGATGATTCACCTGGCCGGATTTCAAGATTATGCTTCAAGATGAAAATAATTTACAAATATTATTTTACTCTATATTCATATGCAGTGTTCTCCCCAGCCTAATAAGCTGTATCGGTCCCACTACAGCTTCATGGAAATCAATGCAATGCCACTACAGCTTCAAAACTACCCCACAGCTTAATTTCTTCAAAAAGATCATCAAATAGAGGCATTTGTGGACATTTTATGTCAAAAAGTGATAAATAATGCATTCTTATAAAATTAAATGTAATAATTCTGTATAAAAACATTATGGGAAAAGAAGAAATTGCTCAAATTGAGCAATTTCTTCCTTTCCCATTATGTTTTTATTCACAATTATTTGCATGAACACAATGCATTTCAAGGTTTACCAATGCTTATAATTTGCCACTACAGCTTCAAATTATTCTGCGGAGAACACTGATATGCAAGGGAGGTAATTTTGAACATTTTTGTCAAATATATCCATAAGTTTGCATTAATTCAAAATTCTAAACCATACCAAATGCTTATGTTTGTATTTGGAATGGAAATGTAGCACAGTTTATGAATTACTGGCACTTTTCAAATTTCGCCTCTGGCTCTGTATTTCATTCTCAGTTCGTAAACCTTAATACAATTTACCCTTCAATATATGGGAAGCATATTGTGTAAATAAGATGATTTAGAGATTAACCGAAGTAATGTAGGAAAATATTTTTGATATATAATTGAAATCACTGTTAATCTTTTTCGAAAAATAGCAGCTTTCGACACAGGTTTACCACAGTATGACAAAATCAACTTTACATCCCTGAGAAAAAAAGCTTTGGAAAAAAATGAATAAAAATGATGGTAACAAATATTTTCCCACATCCTACAATTTTTTTAAGGGGTCCATGCTAGGCTGTGGAACAATACATACATACTCATTGTTCTCCCCAGCCCAATAAGCTATATCAGCCCTACTACAGCTTCATGTAAATCTATGTAATGCCCCTACAGCTTCAAAATTACCCCTACAGCTTATTTTCTCCAAAATGGTCACCAAATAGAGACATTTAGAGGTATTTTATGTCTAAAACTGATACATGATGCATCCTCACACAATAAAATGTGTCAATTCTGTATAAAACAATAATGGGAATAGAAGAAATTGCTCAAAATTGAACAATTTCTTCTTTTCCCATTATGTTTTTATTCACAAGTATTTGCATAGACACAAGTTTAATTTGCCCCTACGGCTTCAAATTATTCTGCAGAGAACCCTAATACCAATAAAATCATTTTCAAGAAATATCCTATGGATTGGTTAACCTGTATCACATACAGTATGAGTAGATCATTTCTGTCCAGGTAAAAATTCGAATCAAGTTTATGAAACTCTTCCCAATCTAGTCTGTACCAAATAGGGAACGATTTTATCAAGTAAACTTCGACATAATTTCGGACAAACAATAGTATTTCGTAGGTGTTGTTATAAAATCTCGTCACTGCGGCTTGATTCAAGCCGTAGTTACGAGATTTTTTAACAACACAGACTGTTTATCAAAACATAACATTAAATCTATTTTTAGCACAAAATTGATTGCAATTTAACTTACCCACATAGTTGATTTCTATTGCATGTAACATTTTAATTTATTATACAGGGTTGCTATGTGTCAGGGAAAAATCAGGGAAATTGAAATTTTTTCCAAGATCAGGGAATTGTCAGGGAATTTTGTGAACTGTCAGGGAAGTTTGAAATACAGGCAAACTTCAGGGAATTTTGATAAGAACAAGATGCAGTGCCAAATAATTAATGATTTTGAGCATCAAATTTAAAAATTGCATCAAAGTATCACGAGTGACCACAAAATTATCGCAATAAAATATGTCAGGAAATTTTCCAATTTTATCAAGGAAATGTCAGGGAATTGTCAGGGAATTTTATTTCCTCTGCATAGAGGCAACCATGATTATAGGAACATGATCCTCGATAGAAAGTGAAAAAACTTTTTACCTGCATAAAAGTTCCTAAATAATTTTTGCTCTCAATAAATCTGATACACCACACCACTACTCAAACTCTGATTGTTGCCATGTTGCTTTGATGCCTGAAATATCAAGCACCGCCCAAAATTTCGGACTGATCCAAATTCAAAGATGTTGCAGACGACATTAAATTTTTTAAAAATCAATGAAATCTAAAATATTTTGGTCTTTTGGGGTAGAAAACATTGTGGGAGGTGAAGAAATTGCTTGTCACAAGCAACTTCTTCACTTTCCACAATGTTTTCCAAAGCTGTTGTGTTATAGAGTGTCAATAGGCGTCACTGTGTTGTAATGGGTTAACCCTTTCCCAAGCAACAAAATTTTAGAGTGATCTAAACTCTAAGATGTTGCAGATGACAATAAAGAGCAGGGCTCAAATTTCAACTAGCATACAGGCAGTTTGCTTGTCAGATATGAAAATTGCGAGTGATTTTTTCTGCAACAAGATTTTTTTCACAAGTGATGAAAATCAACAGAAAATGAGATATCACTGAAAATGCATATCGTCGTTGTAAATGCAAAACCTCATATCTTGTTTTCAGAAAATTTTAAAGGGGAGGGAATAAAGTGTAATAACTTTTCCCAAACTGAAATGTTTTACTTGAAATTTGGACATATTGTTCATAAATAATGTATCATTGATACTGATTGGTAATAATATCTCAAAACCTGCGAGAATTGTCTGAACTGGATCCACAAATTTGTACTTTGAAAATCACAAGAATCGACATACGAGGTTTTGCATTTACACCGACAATAATTATACTCCTTTGAGGCATGATTTTGATTTTTAAACTCTCTGCAAATATAATGATTATACGTACATCAGGCTTAACACGTTTTTTTTGCCAGTGAACTTATCTTTTTGCTAGTGGTTTCAAAAGGTACTTGCAAAATATTGCAAGTTAGATGTTTTGGGAAATTCTAGCCCTGAAAGAGTGAATGGAATTTCATGTTTCTTGGTCTTTCTAGGAAGAAAACCTTGTGTTATATGAAGAAATTGCTTGTCACAAGCATTTTTTTCATTTTTCACAGTGTTTTCCAAAGCCTTTATCTTGTGAGGGGCCAAAAGGAGTCACAGTGTGGTAATCGGTTAAATTGTCTGAATTTTGGCTTAGTGTGCACACAGCAGACTATTTTGAGTTTTAAAGCAACAGGGGTTTTCCTGACCGTTTTGGGAAACAGAGTCTGGCCTAATTGGGAAATTTTTAAAGTGCAAAATAGCTCATTATGGGCTAAAAAGGTAAGCAAAACACTCATTTTTCAATAACAAATTAGACATTTTACATAGATTGGGAAAAATGGAAGAAAATTTGCTTTGGGAACACAGCCTTTTACCTTGAGAATGCCTCCGTTTTCAGGAGGCACAGAAAACATTTATAAGAAAACCCCTGAGCAATGTATAAAATTTCAACTTTTTTATTAGGGGAAGGGTTAATGGCTCATTTGATGCCATCAATCTATCTCAATTGAGGGTACACATTTTCAAATATTTATTTGAATGTTTTTTGGCAGCCTACAAAGGACTTGGCAAGGTTTACCACAATCAAATGACATGGGGATTTACAAAAGCAATGATTTTGGGGATTAATAGGTTATTAAAATTCAAGTTTTACCCTCCGGGAGGCTTTTAATTGATGCATGGTACTGAATAAGACTGTACATTAACATGAGACTACTTTCATTTGTTTATCTTATCTTTTAACCCTTTCCCAAACGACAAAATTTTAGGGCGGTTCACTTCAAAAACTGCCATGAATAACAAAATGGAAGTTATTTAAGATAGAGATGAGATTTGTGTAAAAAAAAAGGCATAGAAAATATTGAGACAAAAGGAGAAACTTCTGGTTATCAGCAGTTTCTTCTTTTGTTTCAATGTTTTCCCAAGCCTTTTCTGTTAGAGACGTCAAAACCAGATCTTGTTTGGGAAAGGGTTAAATGGTGCATCATAGTTTTATGAGTTTTATATCTTTGCATTAGAATAGTATTCTAGATTTTATGAACTGATAATCATGAAATTCCAACAATGACCGTGAGTTTTAAAAGAATTTTGAAAATTTTAATATTAATTTTGAAGTAATTATAGCATGGAAACATGTCAAGGAATTTTCAAATTTTGCTAGGGAATTGTTATGCAATTGTCAGGGATCTTCATTTCCTCGTACTTGTGGCAACCCTGTTATAAATAAATGCTGTTACCCAACAGCCTGGCCAAATTAATCATTATTGACTATTCCTGAATCTTAATGAATACTTGATGAAATTTCAAAGTATTTACATTTGTACCAATTTACCTATGCATACTGTATCTAATTGATTAACCCTTAGCTAATTAACCCTTTCCCAAACATCGAAATTGTGTACCTGTCCATATAGAATTATTGACTAAATGAGTTGAAGATGATGGAACATGTTGTATGAAAGTTTGAATTCCAATGAACTATTATATTGAGGAAATATCAGGCCATCAGCATTTTATTTTTTCTAAATGAATATCATCAACACTGTGTGTTATTTTAGAAAAGGAATAAAAGATATCATTAATTAAAATGCAATGCATGTAACAGTGAGAGACTATTTCAATAATGGAGAATGTGTCATGGAACATTGGAACTGCTGTGTAAAATAAAACATGAATATATATTTTAATGTTTCCTGTGCAACAGATAAAGGGGAGTTAAGTTATCAATGGGGAGAATCACGTGATTGACAATGGTATTAAACACGAAAAAATGGCGACGAAATGACCGCTTCGGCGTGAAATTTCAAACTTTAGAAAGGTATGTATTAAATCTATGTAGTCTTTCAGACAAGCCACCTATCCTAAAGTACCCGCTATTGTCTAAGGTTTCCACAGATACCAAATTTTCCCTTATCCGTTTGCTGTATTTAGAGAACACTCAAAGAATGTTTCGGAAATTGCTAAAATTTCGGATGTGTATTAAGCACGTCGCATCATATTTACAGCTTTATTTCTTACACAAAGATCTCTCTTTTCACACCGTTTATTTCTAGACCTCTTCATCGAAGACATTTCATTATAGCCCATTTACAAGGTCTGTGTTGACTTTGTTAAGCGTTTTTACGAAAAAGATGTTAAACACACGTACAATGCTGTAGTGTTTGGCACGCCGAGTTCTTGTGAGTGTGGTGTTAAACACGCAAGTGTACATAGTTGTGTAGAATGTGCTGACTTATTTGTGCTTTTAATACAGTTAATACAGTTGTAGAAGCCAGATGTGATTTTCTGATCACATTTAGCATTTCTATGCTTCTTATGCCCTTTTTATACGTTTTCCCCGTTGATTAGTGTTTATTTTTGAGGACTTCCGGTTTCATTTTCGGTCAATAGTTCCTCACAAGTTTATCACACAATATCTTATCAACATATATGTTCATTTCACTTTGCTTACACTTTTCGTACAACACTCTTCGTTACGTTTACTAATTGAAAGCTAACTTGTACACTTATTTTTGTAAGCATTTTCTTCGATTCTTTAAGCATAATATTGACTCAATTATACTAACAATTTATATTTTTTAACTTTAATTTGGTAAAAGATGGTTTTGATTTTAAAAGATAGAAACTTGCATTATGTACAATAAAAAAACTTTTAAAACCTTTGATGTTTACCAAAAATGGTAATCATTTACTTTATATGCCCTGTTTTTTGCCCTATGATTATGAATGTTACTTAGGAAATTATTAATTGAATTGAATATAGTGATGTTTTATTATAATCAATTATTCATTCGTATTTTGGCCCTGCCTATAGTAATAATAACAACTGTAACTTTTCTCTTATTCATTCTTGCATACATGTATGAAAATACAGAATTACTTTTATTATTGTTACTATTCTTATAAATCTGTTACATTTGAATGGTTTGAATCAGGAAATATGGCAGTCAATCGCTTTCCTGTCCTCCCCTTTATTTTGATTAAGTTGCCAGGATTATAATTATATAGTAATTGTATAGTAAAATGCTTCTTATGTTTCATATTGTACTTCTCTGTCTTGTAGTCATTTTACTTAGTTACTTTTATAGCATTTGGCTTCAAATTTATTGATTAGTTTCCTTATTTTATTAAGCCTAGCTTTAAATGCATTGATGGAGGGTGCCTGTACGACCTCATTTGGAAGACCATTCCAATTTTGTGTAGCCCTAACACTGAAAGCAGTTTTCCTACAGTCTGTTCTAGGCCTTGTTTCGAATAGTTTTAAATTGTTTCCCATAGTGAATTTTTCTTTTCTTGGTGTTTTTGTTAGTCTTATCTATTTTGTTAATAAGCCGATACATCTGGATTAGGTCTGCTCTTTCCTTTCAGTATATGATTCGGTTTTCAGTTCTTTGACCATTCTCGTAGCCCGTCTTTGGACATTTTCTATTGCGATTGCATCCTTTTTGTATCTAGGACTCCAAATAACTGAGCCATACTCTAAGTGTGGACGTACCATCATTGATATGTATAATTGCAAAAAATATCTTCTTATCCATATCAGTGAAAGATTTCATTATAATTCCCATATTTCTGTTTGCAACATTTACTTTGATATTAACATGACTCTGAAAAGTAAGTTTGGAGTCAAAAATGATACCCAGATCTTTTTCTTTGTCAACATTTTGAATCTCATTTATGGAACTGTCTGTTTTTTATGAATGATTGGTTTTTACTTTCATTTCCAAAATATAGGGTTTTGCATTTAGTAGTATTGAACGACATTTCCCTTTTTTTGCCAAGTCACAAGCAT
This sequence comes from Fragum sueziense, assembly GCA_963680895.1. Lineage (NCBI taxonomy): Eukaryota > Metazoa > Mollusca > Bivalvia > Cardiida > Cardiidae > Fragum > Fragum sueziense. The sequence goes on from OY804592.1 coordinate 6,909,548, forward strand.
TAAAGATGTTGCCTTGTAGAAGGTTTTCATCATCTGGCTTACGGAGGTATATTTTGTGGATTGAATTTTTTTGAACATCTGAACAATGCCCAGTTAAAGTCTGGCACATTATTGGGCAAATGCACATCTGATAGTGACAAAATACAGTTTCAGCAAGGTTTGATGTACTTTACACTGTCGATATAAGAATGTGTCAATTGCACATGGAATACAATGATATGATAGAAAATGATTCAATTCTATCCAGGTTAACCGTGACGTAATTACTTACAAATAAAGGTAATTCGTTGCTGTTATTGTAAAATCTTATAGATCCACATCTCCAAATTCTTCCGTTAACCCCGGTTTATTTTATTTTTTTCCGTCGAACGTCAGACACGCTGATTTCCCTTGAAGATTCTCCGTCAAACCTGACATAATGTCTCCATCTCTACCTGTTTTTTTTCTCCGGTGATATCATACGGATTAAATGATCGGAGAATCTTTGGATTTGAAACGGCAATATTAATATCTGCAGATCTGGCAGAGTACTGATCGCACCCACAAACCCTCATGACAGTATCACCCTGACTCTTCGGACCACTCATTATTTTTTATAAACCTTTCGCCAAAGAGTCTATATCCCGGTTTCCAGAAGGGTTAACGAGAACATCACATTTCAGTTGAGTATTATTGTGTCTGCGTGAATTTGTCATGGAAATCGCACGAATTTGTCATGGAAATTATATATAAAAAATGATTCGATTAGTTAGAGCAATCATAGCCGATTTCGTTTTTTTTCCAAGTTCGTAAAAGATTACCCCTTGTGATGTCTTTCATATGTCACTGTAAGTTAACACCAGATATCAATCAGATTGGGTCATGTATAAACAACCAATTTGTCCAATATTTGTGGCTTTCCTAGTACACGAGTAACTATGTGCGTGTTTAACATCACACTCACAAGAACTCTGCGTGCCAAACACTACAGCATTGTACGTATGTTTAACATCTTTTTCGTAAAAACGCTTAACAAAGACAACACGGACCATGTAAATGGGCTACAATGAAATGTCTTCGATAAAAAAAGGGTCTAGAAATATACGGTGTGAAAAGAGAGATCTTTGGTTAGGAAATAAAGCTGTAAATATGATGCGACATGCTTAACACACATCCAAAATTTTCGCAATTTCCGAAATATTCTTTGAGTGTTCTCTAAATACAGCAAACGGATAGAGGAAAGTTGGGTGTCTGTGGAAACCTTAGACAATAGCGGGTACTTTAGGATAGGTGGCTTGTCTGAAAGACTACGTAGATGTAATACATACCTTTCTAAAGTTTGAATTTTCACGCCGAAGCAGGTCATTTTGTCGCCATTTTTTCGTGTTAAATACCATTGTCAATCACGTGATTCTCCCCATTGAGTTATTCAAAATGTTATTTCTCATCCCAAATCTATGTTGTGGATACTCATTTAAATTGTCTGGAAGAGACCTAGCTATCTAATGAGTGCCAAAAATATAGGTTAATGTATATTGAATGGAATATTGTATTACAACCAGTGGCAGATCCAGTATTTCTGTGAGGGAGAGTTCGAATATATTCAAATAGGGGGGGGGGGGGGGGGGGGGTGTTTTCCTAGTATTACAAAATTTTGGGTGAATTTCTGCAAAAAATGAAATAATTAGGCTAAAGAAAGGGGTTCGAGAGGGTAGTTCGTTTGAACTCCTCAAACCCTCTCTGGATCCGCCAGTGACAAGAACATTACCCCTCTTGTTTGTAGCTCTGGTTTTCAGACAAAAATTATGGTTGACAGAGCTTCAGATAAGATGGGTTGATGGCTTTTCAAAATAGATCTACAATATTTCATTTATTGTTCATCAAACCCTATGTCGTTGATACTCAATAGAACCATCTCACCGAGACAATTCAAATCATAAAATGAATACCAACAACATAGGGTTTTGGAATTGAAATAAGAAAGTTAGAATGTCTTAACTCCTGCTTGTCTTTAGCTCTGGGATGCCATCAGTTCTATGAGAGTTGCAGTTTCTCTTTCCAGATATCTGGATCTGTGATTTTGTAAAATGATGTCTTACAATATATTTACCCCTCTTTTCAGAAATATGACTAACAGTTCCCTGTAATACCCTGTAGAATGGAGAAATATGAGAACCAGGGGTTGGTGGGGGAGGGGAGTTATGGTATGGTGCTCAAATGTAGACACAAAGATACCGGTCAACTGGTCGCCATAAAGAAATTCTTGGAAAGTGAGGATGATAAAATGGTGAAGAAAATAGCCATGAGGGAGGTCAAAATGCTCAAGGTGAGTGGACTTGAATTGACATTTCACGATCACTTTTACATAAATTTTACTTTTATTCTTTGTGAAAGAGCATGTTTTCTTACGGAAATTCTGAAAATTTCAATCCAAAATATTGAACTACGAGAAATATATATTTTTGTGCTAAAATTAAACAAATTGTTGTGGACAACAGTTCAGATTTATATAGAATTTGTCATTTCTGTCTCAAACTTGAAAGGCGTATTTTTCGCTTGTAAATAACAACTTCAAAAAACTGATAGCATTTCTATGCATTAGAATAAACAATTTTTGCATCAAGACATACTTTTGAAAAATTAAATAAATGTGAAATGTCACTTTAAGGAGTTATGGTGATTTAATAACTAATAGTTCTTAGGAAATATGATCAACATTTTATCCATTTTCCTCATTCATTTTTTCTGTGCTATACCGGCTGGCGACCAATTCTCACCGCATACCAGTTCTGTCCAACTTACCCATTTCATGGGAAAGACTGAAAAGAGTCCTTTCCAACATACAAGTTATGTTGACATCAACTTCTTTTATTCCGAAAATAAACCTTACTAAAAAATATCATGTCTTTGCCATGGTGTATAATCACGTGATACAAAATTTTCAGAAAATCTTCAATAATTTTGTAATTACTGGACTGATTTAAATTCGGTTTGAAGCAGATAATGTGGACAGACGTCACGCATATGATGGATGTGTTAAATTTTTAAAAAATCAACTGATAAAAAAGTTATTGAAGATAAACTGAAATTTTGGTTTATCTTCAATAACTTTTTTATCAGTTGATTTTTCAAAAATCCAACACGTCCAGCTTATTCCTGGCATTTCCCCACCTTCTCTGCTTCAAACCGAATTCAAATTGGTCAAGTATTAAAAAGATATTGAAGATTATCGGAAATTATGAGTCATGTGATTATCCACCGTGTTTGCTGTGATACAGTACCTTTGGAGAACTGGTACACCTATTTTTCATTGAAAAATTGAGTGATTTTCTGGACTAGAACTGTCACAGAACCTTTATTCTTTCACTGAGCAGAAAAATATAGGTATGACTCAAAAGTATAAACATTACCAGATAAATTCTGCATGAAATTTCTTTTGGAATGTCTGAAAGATACAGTTGCTAGGCAACATAAGAAAATCGGTTAAAATTTCTGCCAATCATCCTTAAACCCGTTGCCATGGCAACAGATATTGACTTTTTTGATAACTAAGCAAATGAAAATATGCACAACATACTAGATATAAAAGTGACAAATTTTTCATGAGATTGGATGGCTACTTACAAAGTACTACAATTTTGTTTGACCAAGTTACCACAGAAAAATACAACGCTCCATTCAATCCTATGTTAATTTTGCATTTTTGGTATTTTTGCAACAAAAATAAAATTTCAAACATTTATTTCTCAAAGGAAACTTTATGAATATTGAAGCAAAAATAATAGTTAAATAGTTTACCTACTGTAGATTGACTTTTCATAAAATCAAGTCTTTTTTGAAACCTATGTTACCATGGCAACAATGTTATGGAGACTGGTCAGAAAAATTCACCGATTTTCCTAAGTTGCCTAGCAACCATGTCTCTGAACCATTTGAAAAAAGTTTTTACACAGAGTTTGTCCGCAATTGATTATACTTTTAAATAATATCAAATATTGGTTGGTGTGTGAGAAAATGAGGATTTAACATCAGTTTTAGTCTAAAATTATGAGTAAAATTTATGCAAAAATCAGCAGGGTGGCGAATAATTATGTCCCTTTACTGTACACTGGGAGAATTGGTCGCCAGCCAGTATTGCAAACAATTACCATCATTACACTCATCCACTTTGTCACCTGCAGTATCTTTCAAATTGGACTGTCCTTAAAATTTGTTGTTTGTGACAGGGTTAACCCATTCCCACACAATGACGCCTTTTGATGCCTCTCAAGAAAAGGGCCTGAGAAAACATCGTGGAAAATGAAGAAATTGCTTGTGACAAGCAATTTCTTCATTTCCCACAATGTTTTCTACCCCAAACGACCCCAAAAAGCAATAAATCATCGACTTGAAATTGTCGTCTGCATGATCTTTGAATTTGGAACAGCCCAAAATTTTGTCGTTTGGGAAAGGGTTAATACCTTTTGAAATACTGATTTTTGTGGCCACTGTAGTCTAACCATTCAATGTTATAGAAATGATAATAATTTTGAATGGTTAACCCATGTGTTGAATTAATCTGGGGCTGTCCAACTTAACAGCTGTCATAGACAACAAAATAGATGACAATAACAATATGAATTAATATAGCATGGAAAATATTGAGACAAAAGGAGAAAATGCTGGTCATTATGATTTTCATATTTTGCTTCAATGTTTTATTGAATGAAATAAGCCTTTCTAATGGAAAACATCAAAGGCATGGTCTAATGGTAGGACGCAGGCTTTAGGATCGAGGGATCCTGGGTTCAAATCCTGCCAGTGACATGGGAATTTTTCTGAGCAAAAAACTTACCCCACGTTGCTCCTCTTCACCCAGGTGTATAAATGGGTACACAGGAGAGTTGAAAGTCAAAGAGCTGTGGCTGCCGCAGGCGCGGACTGTTAACAGCTGACTTGAGACTCAGTGATCGTGGGTTAAAGTGTAAAGTCGGTTGAATACGAAAGTAAAAATAGACTTTAAATAGAAACTTTAAAGCCATGCCTTGTTTTGGAAAAGGTTAATGTATCAATGTTATGATACAGTTATAATTCCAATGCTTAAAATTGAAAGGAAAAATTCTGCCAAGTTGTTGGCTATTTATATTGTTTAATAATATTATAGCTCATTAAGTTTGTGTCAGTGTTTTAATCCTGGATTAACAAATAAAAGCTTTTCACTTTTCGATCATGTAACACTTTAAGGAGTAACCTCTGCACAATTGTTTGTGGCGTAATATTCTACTTTTAACATATTTGTCATTTTACTCTTTCCGAAACTGCAAAATTTTAGACTGCTGCACTTTGAAAGAGTTGCAGATTACTAAATAATTGATGTCTTATGTTGAAATTTTGTATGTGTAAGAATATAAGTCATTCATAGAAATTCAAGAAATTCAGAAAATTGGATTAGGGCTATCAAAATCGTATGATGTATTGGAAAAGGTTGTCAGAGAAATATGGAGAAACTAAAATCCAACTGAATTAAACTTCATAGTGAAGAAAAAGCAATGAAAAATGAAATTAATAATGCGAAAGTCAAGATTTACATTCATGAAATAAATTGCTTTACTAATAGATCCTTTTGATGCTAAAATCTTGTAGGTGACCATTAAACCTTTTCTCAAACAAGACTTGTGTTTGATGTCCTTTATACTTGGCCTGTGAAAAGATTTAGGCAAAAGAAGAAGTTGCTTATAAGCAGCACTTCCCCCTTTGCCTCAATATTTTCTCTGCTATATTAGTCTCAAATTCGTTTTTCATCAATACCCATATTGTAAGCAGTAGTAATCAAATCGGACCACCCTAAATAAATTTGTTTGGGAAAGGAATATTCCCTTAATATGTTTTATGAAAGATGATGAATGAAAAAACAAAATATATCCCATAAGGAATAAATGTCACTGTTTTTCTTCAAAATCTCATTGCTACAGAAAATTTCAAATTAGACCACCCTACTAGTACAGTTTGCGATTTTTGGAATGGGTTAACCCAGTACCACACAATGGCTCTTTTCGACTCCCTACAAGATAATGGCTTTGGCAAACATTTGCTTGTGACAAGCAATTTCTTCATTTTCCACAATGGTTTCTACCCAAAAACGACACACACAAAAGAAAAAATTACATTCATTTGAAATTGTTGTCTGCATCATATTTGAATTTTGAATGATAAAAAATTTTGCTGTCTGGTAATGGGTTAAGCTCTAGTTGCAAGGTTTTGAAAGAAAAGGAGCATTATGAGGGTGAGGAATTTAATCTTAGAATCTACATAATGAGAATGAAAATGAGAATGAGCAAGACCTTTAACCCTTTACCAGACTGCAAAATTTCTGGTATAAATATAATTTGAAAGAAACAAATAGACAATGATAATGATAAGATTTGTGTGCATATAACACAGAATAATCTTTACATAAAAGGAGAAAATGCTGGTCATCTACATTTTCTACTTTTGCTTTAATGTTTTCCAAAGCCTTTTCAATAGTGGATGTCAAGACCATGTCTTGTATAGGTTTTGTATGGGAAAAGGTTAAGAAATTCCTAAGGTCAGCTTAACCTGTTCCCAAACAGCAATGTTTAGGGCAACCCACTTCAAAAACTGCCATAAATGACAAAATGAAAGTTATTAAAGATAGAATTTGTGTAAAATATGACATAGAAAATATCGAGACAAAAGGAGAAACTGCTGGTTATCAGCAGTTTCTTCTTTTGTTTCAATGTTTTCCCAAGCCTTTTCTATAAGAGACGTCAAAACCAGGTGTTGTTTGGGAAAGGGTTAATAAGGAAGTTGAAGAATTTAATCTTAGAATCTCTCATAATGACAATGAAAATAAGAATGAGCAAGACCTATATAAAGAAATACCTATGGGTCTTCTTTTATCTATTTTCTTAGAAACAGTCATTGAGTGCACTGCTCCGGTTTCCAAGTACATTTGTATTGATTTATTGTATCTATGCTAGTATTGAAATACAGGACCAACCTACTTCAGACTCATGATATATTCAACTTGTGGTTTCATGGCCTTTAAATACTGATTCCCAAACTAATATTATTTTTAGTTCAAGATTGAATAAAAAAAATGGCTAGAGCAGTACTTAGAATTGTTCTTTCTTAACTAGCCTACCACCCCACTCCACACACACACACATTCCCCAACCCCCAGCCCCCATCTTTACAAGACAATAACGAATGAGTAACAACATTATATGGTTAGATTTATATTTCATTATCACCTTTTAAAAAACCTTTACCCATTCCTACCTTTTGCTTTGGTACAATGTAACACTCGGTAACAAATTTCAATGTCATGAATTTTCACAAATATTTTTCAGCAACTTCGCCACGACCACCTAGTCAACCTGTTGGAAGTGTTCAGAAGAAAGAAAAGACTGTATTTAGTGTTTGAATTTGTGGATCATACGGTGCTAGACGAACTAGAAAAATGTCCGAACGGTCTAGATGAAACTACTTGTAGAAAGATCCTGTGGCAGGTGCTAAAGGGAATCGAATTTTGTCATTTAAACAATGTAAGTATGTGCACGCACCCTTAACCCATTGCCAAAGAAGACCTTGTTTTGACGTACCTACACGAGAAATCTTGGGAAAATATTGAGACAAAAGAAGAAAATGCTGATAACCAGCACTTCTTTTGTCTCAATATTTTCTGTGCCATATTGTACACAAATTTAATATTTATTGACCTCTTCTGTGTCATCTTCAACACTGCTTTCAAAGTGGAACTCTCCAAGTCTCTGCCATTTGGGAAAGGGTTAATTAAGGACAATGAGTCTGTTCCATGGAAAAATATTATATAGCCAGAATCTGAAAGAAAGCCCTTGTAGCATTTGAGATCAACATGGTTCCAGATCAGCCTGTGTATACACACAGTCTGATCAGGACCCATGTTGTTCTCTAATAGATTTTCCTTAACCTAGCATGTGCAGCAATTATTAGAGACTGAGTGCTTCATGGATCCTAATCAGCCTGTACTTTGGCATAGGCTGATCTTGAAACACGAAATTCTCTAATGACATAAGGGACCTTTTACCAATTCCCTTCTCATATGTATTTTTTTTCTAATACAATATCAGTATATAGATTTGCATTCTAGTTCTTTAACCCCTTCCCAAATTTCAATAACTTAGATAGTTCCGATTTGAAAGCTACAAATGAAAATGTATTGAGACAAAAGAATACTGATTATCAGCAATTTCTTCCTTCGTCTCATGTTTTTCCAGAAGATTACTTCTAGAGATGTCAAAATGGTCTTTGCTTTGGAAACCATTGAAGTATTTCAATTAACTAATTGTAAAGGGTTATAGACATTCAAAATCCAATATTGATTGGATAAATTTAGAGTTCATGATTTTGATGTAAGATTGTGTATTGACAAAAGAATGCCTGATCAGATCTTAAAATACATCCAATTGTTTGATTGATCAATGCTTGAACCCATGTCATATTAGCTTGAGAATTTTTACATGCTTCTCCATTAATTAACCCTACCTAAAAGGGGTTGAGAAAACATTGAGTAAAAAGAAGAAAATGCTGATGATCAGCATTTTCTCCTTTTTCTTCAACATTTTCTTTGCCATATGTTATGCAAATGTAATCTTTATCAACTTCTGTTTTGTCATCTGCAGCAGCAGCACCTGAAAATCTTGTCCTTTGGGAAAAGGGTTAATGCAAAAAAGGGCATTGCTTTTGTTTATGTTGTGTATGTGCATGTATATATGAACATTTTGGCTGTTTCATTCCTTAGCCTAGATCTACAGCTAGAGAATTTTTTTTGATAAGCCCTTTCCCAAATGATATAAGACCAGTAGCTATTTGAAAACTGTTGCAGATTAAATCGATGCGTTATGTTTTTAAATAATTAATCAAAGTAGAATTCATTTATGGGTACATTCAGGGCTTTTCTTCCAAAAATTGGGAAGGGGCCCTGGTCAGTCATTTTGGGAAATTTTAGCGCGATTTTTGTCAAATTGGGAAAAAATAATAAATGGAAATAAATATAGAAATGAGAATATATTTTCTTAAACAACACTTTACAGACAGAATAACTGAATTGACCAAACGCCAATCGACAGATCGCTCCGCCCAACATAGAATTTAAGGCAAACAATGCGCACGTGGTCGTTAATAGGGAACGATTTTATCCAGTTAATCGTGACGTAAATTCGGACAAACAAAACAGTATTTCGTAGTTGCTGTTATAAAATCTCGTAACTATGGCTTGATTTAAGCCGTAGTTACCAGATTTTATAACAACACCGACGGTTTATCAAAACATAACGTTAAACCTAGTCTATTGTTAGCACAAAGTTCTTTGCCACTGGTATGTCGATTGTTTTGATTGTCAGTCGATAAATCGATACAATAACACGTGCAACGATTAACAATTGGGGCATGACATTTTTGTGGTCGTCCATTGGCTAATCGATGTTTTTGATTGACAGTCGGCGTTTGGTCAATTATAGAAGACACACTGCTTCTTTGTGACTTGAATTGTCAGTTGATAAATGAACATTATCTATTTTCCAAATTTTAGGAATTTTGGTTTTGAAAATTGGGAAATTCTTACTCTGAAATTGGGAAAAAAGGAGCCCTTTTCCAATTGGGAAGCCACCGAATTTCGGCCCCTATTATAGAAGGAAGAAAAGCCCTGACATTATAGCTTAGAAAATATTGAGGACGAGAAAAAAAATGATGATCATCAGCATTTTCTTCTTTTGCCTCAATACTTTCTGGAAACTTATGAAATAAGAACATCAAAACTAGGTCTTGTTTAGAGAAAGCACTTTCAAAATTTTAACCCATTTCTTGCATACTTAGTTTTCATTTTTCAAGAAGCATGCACAAATTATATTCTATGGAGTGGCACCATGAAAAGCTTTTTCTCTGATTGCAGATAATACATAGAGACATAAAGCCAGAAAATATTCTAGTGAGCAAGAATGGTGTAGTAAAGCTCTGTGATTTTGGGTTTGCCCGGACGTTGGCCCAGCCCGGAGAAATATACACAGATTACGTAGCAACCAGATGGTACAGAGCACCAGAACTGTTGGTCGGGGATACGAAATATGGAAAGTAAGTACTATGATTATTAACCCTATCCCAAATGATTCTCAGTTTTGAAACTAGTTTAAAATCAAGGACTCAAAATTAACGAAATCAAATTAGGCAAAGTACTGTTTTAAAGACTGGGAATACTGTTTTGAGATGAAATTTCTTCATTGCAAACTTATTACAGATTGGGACAGATTGGGAAATGTCTCTTTGCTTTTGAAAATAATCTTTGTTCTTGACTGACATTATTTTGTCTCCAGAATCTTGTATGGGCATTCATTTGAATCACCCTATTTTGCTGAAACAGGGCTTGAAATTGGCAGACTTTTAGCTGAGTTTGGGGTCATGGGAGTTTATTAGAATGTGGACGGTTAATAGCATAATATTGTTCTTGTTCTCAGATGCTTAATTTCTTTTGAATGCATCTTTCTTTTCCCTCAGAGCTGTAGATATATGGGCAGTAGGGTGTTTACTAGTAGAAATGTTGACAGGAGAGCCACTCTTCCCTGGTGACTCAGATATAGATCAACTTTATCACATAGTCAAAGTTTTTGGTGAGTATTAACTTGTTGTTTAGATTACCGCTAATAACCAAACATGAATTGTGTTGAACAAGTTTTGTTGATAAAGTGATGTATTGTAATAGTTTAAAGGATTAAAAGAAGTAAAAAAGATTGCTGAAGAATGATATACATAAATAGGTAATCATGACTTCAACTCTATATCACTTGTATCCATTGGAAATAAAACCCACTTTTTGTGTTTGTGTCTATTTATTTAATAAATATCAGCTCATTTAATTGATAAAAGCATGCAATAGCTTTGGTTTGATTATCCTTTTCTCAAAATGATCTTAATGACCAAAAAATAACACAATGTTTTATTCTTACAGGTAATTTAACAGCTCGCCATAAAGAAGTGTTCCTAAGAAATCCCTTATTTGTTGGAATGAGATTACCAGAGGTCAAAGAAGTTACTCCAATGGAGAAGAAATTTCCTAGAATATCCCACCATTCACATGCTCTCATAAAGGTTTGTTTTGGTACAGATAAAATTTATAGACATTTTTTCCCCAAACAAGACCATATGAGCCGCGACGCGAAAAAATCGGTTTTCGGAAGTTTTGACCAGATCCGACACAAATGAGGCTGTACAGATGCAGAAAGTGATTAGAGTCACGAAATTTCGTACATGGGAAGAAGAAGAACTAAACATTCTCACCAGCGAAAACACAGACGCTGATCAGATTCGCGGTCACCGCGAAGCTGATCTGCGTCTTTGTTTTCGCTTATGCTAAATTCTGCTTTTCTCGCGTCGCGGCTCATATGTCTCTGTTAGAAGATGCCTGGGAAAACATCGAGACAAAAGAAGAAAATGCTGATTATCAGCATTTTCTCCCTATTATGTCTCAATATTTTTAGTCCAATATTGTTGGAATGAGATTACCCAAAGTTAAAGAAGTTACTCCGATGGAGAAGTTTCCTAGAATATCCCATCAATCTCATACTCTTATAAAGGTTTGTAGTTGGAAGAGATAAATATAATTGACCCTTTCCCAAGCATGACCAGAGGTGCGTTCTTTAGAGCGAGATTTCTTGAGATTTCTTAAGATATTTTAGGATAAAGCGTCCTTTAGAGCAAGATTTTTAAGACGCTCAATGGGAGGCGCCATTATACTATACTTCGTGCGGAACCCCTCAGTCAATTCTGTAGAAACAATATAAAAGGGACTTGACCGAGTTGTTCCTAACGCTCCATAATTTATAAACCGCGGTGTTCCGAATGCTCCATACTTTATACAAATGACGTCATGATGACGTCATTTGTATAAATATGGAGCATTCGGAACAGCTCGGTCAAAGTCTCGGTCTTAATAACGCTTTATCCAAAACATCTTAAGAAATCTTAAAAAATCTCGCTCTAAAGAACGCGGCTCTGGTTTTGACATCCCTATTAGAATTTAGAAAAGATTAAAGAAACATCAAGACAAAAGAAGAAATGCTATTAACCAGCATAGTGAATGTAGCTGTAGTAGATTTCTCTGACATTCTTAATGAACCAAATCTTTCATTTTGCTTATGAAGATTGCTAAGAATCATTTTCAAGGTTACTTTTTCAAAGATTGACTCAACCATATATTGTGGTTGTAAATGCAAAACCTCATATCTCGCTTTTGGAAAATTTCAAAGGGGAGGGAAAAAAGTGTAATAACTTTTCCCAAACTGAAATGTTTCACTTGAAATTTGGACATATTGTTCACAAATGATTTGTCATCAATACTGATCAGTAAATATCTCAAAACCTGCAAGAATTGTCTGTAACTGGGCACACAAGTTTGTACTTTGAAAATCACAAGAATCGACATACCAGGTTTTGCATTTACACCGACGATATGTATTATCATTTCTTAATCCTTTCCCAAACAAGGACTGATTATGATTTTGTTGTCTTTTTCCAGGAATGTTTGCAGTTAGATCCAGATGTCCGACCAACCTGTTCAGCATTACTGAAACATGAATTCTTTACCCGCGATGGTTTTGCCACAAAGTTTATGCACGATCTGAAGGCCAAAATATCAAGAGAACAGGAGAGAAACCCGCTCATAAACACCCTGCCTGACAAGGAGGATGGGGAAGGAGCAGATAATGCTGCAAACAATAAAACTACCACAAAGAAGAAGAAGAAAATACCTCTAACAAAGAAAGTAGAAGATCATAATAAAAGTCAGTCAAAGACAGAACACAAAACAAATACAAAAGAGGTAAACACAAAATGAAGAAAGGTATCTGTTATACAGGTGGATGGTAATGCCAGATTTGCTAAAGGATATTTTATTACTCTACAATAGAACATTCCATGTTATATTATTTACCACACCATTTTTTTCTGGAAGCTTTTAGTGCATGCATGATCTTAGACTTGCAATCAACCTTAATTTGTGTTTACTAATATCAGGCTTGATAACTAGTCCAAATTCGTGTGCATGCTTACAGGCTTTTGGAGGGGAAATGGTACTGTCAAAAACATAGCCTGAAATGATGAATATGAAAAACAAAATTAATGATGTTTTTTTTTAAAGTTTGATTTTCATTTACATGTATACATTGTATAAAAAGAAAGACTTAAAAAGTACATTCTGAATGAAAATTTGACAACAAATACCATTCAATACATAAGCAAATTGTTAATAGATCTACATGTCATCAAATTCTGACCTTGTAGTACTTCTTATCAAGAGACCTTATTGGGAGATACCAAATGACTCAACTTGCCTATTGAACATAGTTTAAACATTGTAACTTTATTTCCAGGAAACAAAAAATAGTTCGGAAGACAAATCAAAAAAGAAGTTCGCAGACCCTCCAGACAAGAGCACCAAGGCCACACCTCCTAACACAACACTGAATTCTAAAACTCAGTCCAAGTCTAGTGAATCCAGTGAGAAGGAGAAAAGTGATTCAAAAATGGAGAAACACAACGATAAACCGGACAAAATGTTTGCTGATATAGTTAAACCGGAAAAACTAGAAAAAAGTTTTAAACAAACAAAGGGAGATAAATCAAAGGGGGATGATAAGACTGACAGAGAATCTGTGATGAAAACGGATAGAGATAACAAATCAGAACGAGAAAAGGAATTAGAATCAAGACTTGAAAGTACTCTAGACAATTACGATCGGAATAAAGGTGCTGACTCTAAACTAGATCACATTAATAAAGAAAAAGGTGATATAAATCGTGAAAAAGACAGTAAAGAACATGTAGACAAACATTCCGATAACAATAAATCAGACAGACATTCAGACAAACATTCGGATAAACATCCTGACAAACATTCTGACAAACATCCGGATAAACAGACGGATAAACATGAAGCAGAGAAAGACGATTATAAAGATTATAAGGATAGAGAGAAGGATAAAGAAAACACGATATCTCACAAGGACTCTCCCACGATACCTCCGATACATCCGTCTGGTCATAATATACACACGCCATTAAATACAACCCCATCCATTCCATCCATTAGTAGGTAAGGAATAACTTTCTTGATTTTTTCCTCGAGTTTGTCTTATTAGACTTAGTCATGCTGTTTGTGGAATATTCTGATTGCCTTTGCTTTGGCTGGCAGAATAGAGTAAGATCAGCCTGCACATATATGTGCAGTCTGATCTTACTCTATTCTATCAGCTTGTATAAATTCAGCTTATAAAGGATTAGATTTCTGTTGAATATTCATTATTGTTGGAAATGATAAAACAAGGATTCTCCCTACGATATTTCTCACACATCCGTCTGGTCGCGGTGGATAATCATGTGACTCAGAATTTCAGATAATCTTCAATATTTTTGTTGATACTTGACCAATTTGAATTTAGTTTGAAGTAGAGAAGATTGGAAAATGCCAGGAATTTGCTAGCCATGGTGGATTTATAAAAAAAATCTGCTGATGAAGAAGTTATTGAAGATCAACCAAAATTTGTGTTGATCTTAAATAACTTTTTTATCAGGTGATTTTTCAAAGTCCACTATGTCAATCTAACACATAACATCTGTCCACCTTCTCTGCTCCAAATCGAATTCAAATAGGTCCCATATCAATAAAATTATTGAGGATTTGCTGAGATTGTTGTATCATGTGATTATCCACCGTGATAATATACTGAGGCATTTAAACACAACCCCATCCATTCCATCCATCAGCAGGTTTTGTTTTTTTCAAATTTCCTAAAGTTTGTTTTAAGTTTCTGCATGGTGTTTTATCATCCCAACAGATGAACAGAAAGGAGGGAGAAATGTCCTAATATAATTTATTGCTGATTTTTTCCTACATTGTGGGTACTTACTGGAATTGTCAGCTCTAGATGGTTAGAATAGATACCCACAACAAATAGAATCAAAATAAGTATTTTAGTATGTCTTTACCTAGCTCCTCGTATCTGTCAGTGTTGGAGATCTATATCATCAAAGAACAATCAAATTGCAGAGCTGGGAAGTTCATAAATGTTTTCAAATGGTATCTCATTGAATGGTCATGATTTGGATTTATTACAGTGATTTATTCTTTAGAACTTTAAGTTGTTTGATTTTGAATAAGTGTTTTGAATTTGTCTGTTCCCTATTTTGGTTTACCTGCCTATTGTTATTTTAGTATGTTGTGAACTTAAACAGTAGTTTATTCCAACTTGCTTTATCAAAATTTATGTTCACATAGTATCTTTGCCTTTAATTTTGAATTTCAAGAGAAAAGTAAAAGAATGCTCTCAAATGTTATTTATTTATTTGAGAACTTATGTAATATATTTGTGTATGTGAGAGATGTTGTTACTTATTGAAGGTTTCAACTGCCAGACATCATAAAATCATGTAAGCATTTTGTAGTAAGGTATCTAGAAGTAGATATTCTAGATCCCAAAAACTTAATATGATTTTATATTTTAACCCTTTCCCAAACAGCAAAAATTTAGGGTGGTCAAATTAAAAAACTGCCACAAATGACAAAATGGAAGGTATTAAAGATAGAATTTGTGTAAAATATGGCATAGAAAATATTGAGACAAAAGGAGAAACTGCTGGTTATCAGCAGTTTCTTCTTTTGTTTCAATGTTTTCCAAGGCCTTTCCTATTAGGGGTGTCAAAACCAGGTCTTGTTTGGGAAAGGGTTAAAAAAACTAAAGTATTATATAAATTTAGGGTCAGCATTTTGAATTTTGTAGATAAATGGAAATGGTTCTTGTAACTGAGTGTCACAGTGCAACACAAATAACCTCAGATCAGTAAAAAGGAAAATAAATGACCAAACTTTCCAGTTTGAGTCGACACATGTGAATCATCATTGTAACTAACAAAATTCATTTTCATCCTCAGAATTTCGCTCATTTTAAGCAGCATCAGGTGAAGATTAGACTAGATCATATACATCTACCAACTAATGAAATCTTAACTATCCAGCCTTTCATTCAAATGATTTAGTTGAAAAGAATTCATTTCTTTATTAACCCATTACCACACAATCACTCTTTTTGACTCCCTACAAAATCATGGCTTTGGAAAACATCGTGGAAAATGAAGAAATTGCTTGTGACAAGCAATTTCTTCATTTCCCACAATGCTTTCTAACCAAAAAGATAAAAAAAATAACATTTCAATCACTTGGAATTGTCGTCTGCAGGATCTTTCAATTTGGAACAGTACAAAATTTTGCTGTTTGGGAATGGGTTAATAGAAGTTTTGATACAATAACTGTACACGGTTCCTTGATGCTTGTCAATAAGAATTCTTTCAAAAAAAAAAATCATAAAACCAAAGGACTAAAAACACTGAAAAGTGCTTCCATTTAAAAAAAAACTTGTTTGGTTAAAATTGACAAGCAAACTGCATAGTATAGGATCACACTACACATTTATGTATACAATGATTTCTGTTGCTGCAGTTAAGAAGACTTCATTCCAGATACCAGACATGGGACAAAGACGCTAAAATAATGTATTGAAATTGTATCACATTTGTATGTGAAAATAATGAAACAATTGAATAAAATGAGGATGTAGTCAAATATAGTGCCAGAATCTCAATTTAACCATTCTCATGCAGCTAATACCTTATTCTTTTTGCATACAGCATAGACTAATATCAGCCTGCATAGACATGCAGTCTGATCTTAGCCTACACTGCCTGCTGTATGATCATTTATTGTATCAAAAGTTTGAGACAAACTGATTGCAATGTCTCTTTAAATTGGCAATTTGTTTAAACAAAACTCAAAGTCAGCAGGACACAGGTTAAAGTATTGTCAGAAGGACTTGAGTGAAGAGGATCAAATGTCAGCATCCCCTTATGTACGTAATCTTTGCACCAAATGGGCAGATTCACTTTGATTGAAAGGCTGGAAAAACAATTATCATAAAATAATGGGAACTTACTTGGGTTAGCGGTACCATAGCTCTACATGTTTATAATGATGTACATATAAAATGTAACTTACTAATAAATTGATTTCTTATGTTATTCAAAGACTTCATTCAGGGATCATTATTTACCATTTAAGGAGTCATGCCTGTCAAGTTTCAAGATATTCTTACTATTGAAATTAATGATTCCTTTGCCCTGCATTTGCCAAATAATCAATTTTTAGTTTTTTGTTGGCAATTGCATAACAAGCTCTTAGAATGGATGAGAATAATTTAATGTCTTACCAGATTGCTTGTTTTGTCTAGAATCGACACTTGACTTGAAAGCAAATACATAAAGATTTTGTCTTATGGGAAAAGGGTTACTACTCTAGTTAGAAAAAAACCGTTAACATATATTGCTTGCGTTATAGTACCAAAATCAACTCAGGACACCCATATGCATATGTAAAGACTACACTTTGGCAATGTTTTCGAGCATACTTTGCGGATGATCATGAAAATAAAGTTGTCCCCAGTTGATATTGGTGCACTCTTACTTTGAAATACATGCTATATTGAAATATGTGTTAGCAAAGGCAAGTTTGGTACAATCATAGTTATGCATTTCTGTGATATCTGAAATAATGATCTATGAATGATGGAAAGAACTATAGATTCAAATGACTGTTCTGATCAGCCATTAAAATTGTGCACATACACGAAAGGTCTTTTGCTAGCTCATCCTTATTTTATATTTACATTTGAAATACTTCCTTCAGTATGTCTGACACTCAGGCATGTACCAATAGCCGCAAACTACATTAACTATACCAGCAGAAGGGCAGATGCAGCGAGGGATCGGGGTCCAGACTCCAGACCCCCCCCCCATCCCCTTGCATTAGCCAAAAATAAGAATTGACTATATTTGCTGTTTGGTGTTCCTGGTGCATTTTCACCATGCCTCATAATGCACTTTGTGGAAGGGTTACCAAACAGTCAATTTTTAAGTATATTTACCACAGAATGGATAAGTATTACTGATGTATTTTTTACATATCATTAATTTCAGGACATCATTCTTAAAGGCCCATTTTACCAATTTTTATATTGTAGGTAGTCACACCTATTTATATTCTTCAGAAGTGTAATCTTATATCTTTGAAGGCATGTATATCAATTAACACATTTCATTGCATTTCAACAAATAACTCGTAACTGCAGCTTAAAACAAGCTGCAGTTAGGAGACCTTTTGTTCAAAAGCATCAATTTATTTTTTGTCTTCAACTTCTTTCATTTTGGGCTTGTTTTACGATTCTGTAATATTGGAGGGATGTATTGGTTTATTTTTCAAAATTACTTCATTGTATTTTGATTCCTTATTTGTCATCCAGAGTTATTTATTGCTCTTAATTGCATGCATGTTTATGTATTTAATTCTTTATTCTTCACTGTAATATTTTATTTTCTTGTTGTAATAAAACATTTTAAATTATGTATAATTAATCAGTGGGTTCTAATTTAATATAATTTTGTGCAATAACCTGTGAATAAATGGAAATTATATAAATCTATTTCATATATATCCAGATATTCTTTCATGATTTTGTGAGGGTTTTACACATTTTTTTTTTTTTTTTTTTTTGCCTGTTACATGACTCGAAATATTCTTACCTCTATTTTCTTAAACTCAAAGCTTTAGTTTCAGGCTTAAAATCAAGTACTGTAATTATTCTAGTTAACGCCCATATTCTAATAAACGCCCATTCCCCAAATCTCGGCTGAAAATCTGCTTGTTTCAAGCAGAATTTTAGCGAAAAGGGGTGATTCTAATAAACGCCCATCCCCTGATTCCAGATTAAAATAATGTAAGTCATAACCAAAGAATATTTCTAAAAACAATGAAAAGAGGATGTTCAGCCGTAAATCTGTTTGCAATGAAGGAATTTCCTTAAAAAATCATATAATGCAGTCTTTTTAACAAAACTTTGCCAAATTCGACTTGCTGAACTTCGAGTCCATAAAATTACACTTGATTGGAAAATTTTGACAGAAGAAATAAGAATACCTCTAACAAACGCCCACCCCCTACTTTTCTATCGACGATCTTTGCAATAAACGCCCGGGCATTTATTAGAATAATTACGGTAATTAGAAATTTGAAGTTTCTGGACTTTTATATGAAAAAAGCAAAAATAAATAGTGCTGTTGCATCAGTTATTGACATTGATATCATTCCAGTCTCAAATTTCATTTGTTGCCATGTGAAAGTTCAACAAAATTTCATAGACATATAAAATTTCTTTCGAACACAGTGGTTGTTGCACAAAATGAAGGAGGGATATGTCTGTCTTTAGATTCAGTGAACCCTTTCCCAAACGACAAAATTTTAGGGTGATCCACTTAAAAATCTGCCACATATGACAAAATTGATGTTATTAAAGACATAAATTGTGTAAAATATGGAATAGAAAATATTGAGACAAAAGGAGAAACTGCTGGTTATCAGCAGTTTCTTCTTTTGTTTCAATGTTTTCCCAAGCCATTTCTATTAGGGACGTGAAAACCAGGTCTTGTTTGGGAAAGGGTTAAAACTTGCATGGTGTTTTATTTTCATGTTTTCAAAAAGTGCAAAAATGTGTACAGAAGAAAAAGAGAAAGAATAATAATTCTCACAACTTGAAAAAGAAAAAAAAAAAAAAACAGCAAAAAAAAACCCCTCTAATGTTATGCTCAAGCAAGAGTCGTTGAAGATTTTGATGTAAAAGCAAAATACACTCTGCTTTAAATGGACTAAATGCAAATTCTTTTATGGTCAAAAATTCAAAAAAATGCCATTCTGAGTTTCTGTAAACTCTATAATTTATGATCATTTAAATTTATGCAATTACAAATTTTGTACTAAGCTCTTGACATTTTCAGCAATTCATAGCTTTGATATTTTTGTACTGTTTACCAAGATAAGACATATTTCTGCACTATTTGATAACATGTTGGGTTTGTGGGTTTATGTTTTACACTGCATGACTATTTTGTTTCCAGCCCTAACATGGTCTCCACTTCCACACCTCCCCATATTTTTGTTCCGTCCGTAAACAACATCGTCAGTCCGCGCGCCAATTACAATGGGCCCATACCATTGAGGTAAGCTGAGCACAGCTTGAATTCTGTCTGCAACCATCACAATATAACTAGTCTCTCATTGGAAAAAGGTTCTTACGACAAACTTTGGTATCAAATTCAGCTTGAACATAATTCGGTGAAACAAATGATTATCTTTTAAGGTTTACGAACTGAGAATGAAAACACCACTTTCTAGCCATACGAAATGCATCGAATTACACACACTTGTAAATACATTTCACATAAGTTGATTCACCATGCAGGATTTCAAGATTATGCTTCAAGAAGAAAATAATTTACAAATATTATTTTACTCTATATTCATAGACAGGGGAGGTAATTTTGAACATTTTTGTCAAATATTTCCATAAGCATGCATTACTTCAAAATTCTAAACCATACAAAATGCTTATGTTTGTATTTGGAATGGAAATGTAACATAGTTTAGGAATTACTTGCACTTTTCAAATTTCTCCTCTGGCTCTGCATATCATTCTCAGTTCGTAAACCTTAAATATGTTTTGATAGGTAGCAGTAGGCATATTGGTAAAATCTGATATTCAAGATCTTATACATCTACCTTGCATTATATTGTTTGTGGGAGGTCAACCCCTTGTAACTCAAGCTTTTCAAGCTGTACTAGCTTAGTTGGTAATTGAGGTTTTGAACCCCCACTTATGATAGCAAATTTTGTTCTTTACCAAGAGGACCTTTTTCCAAAGATGATAATACATAGATATTAATCATAGCATTTCAATTATAATCACCTTCAAAACAAAAACTTTTTTGGTTAGGTTGATTTGGATATTAAAACAAAGTTAACCAAAAAATATGTATCTATTTTGTTTTGTCTTTCATACATTGCAGATATAATTGAAACTTGGTTTGGTCTTTGTGCATTGAAAACACTTAGTACTGGTTTTCAAACCCAGGGGCAGCTGTGTCAACTCCATTAGTCTTCTTTTCTTTGAACTTTAAAAGAGTGTATCCATATAGGATTAAGTGTAGGTTTGAATGTTTACTGTCTTGATTCAATCAATTGATTAATCAATCAATCAATTAAGAAATAGAAGGAAAACATACAAAATTAAATAGAAAAATCCTGGTACACTAATGTAAAAGGAATGTTTGATCTCTAACAGCTTAATCTTCAGCTAACTAATAAATATAACAAACAAGGCTGTACGAAATTTATCACTTTATTTTGTTGCAATGCTTACACAATAAATTAACACATAGTTTATATGATTATGCAAGAAGTACTTATTCAGTTTCACTGTCTCACTTGAATCTACATAGATTTATTTTATCCCTCTCCCAAACAAGACCTGGTTTTGACATCCCTAATAAGAAAAGGCTTGGGAAAATATTGAGACAAAAGAAGAAACTGCTGATAACCAGCAGTTTCTCCTTTTGTCTCAATATTTTCTATGCCATAATTTACACAAATCCTATCTTTGATAACATCCTTTTTGTCATTTGTGGCAGTTTTTGAAGTGGATCACCCTAAAATTTTGTCGTTTGGGAAAGGGTTAAATGTGGTTCTTTGTAGCTCAACAGTTGTTTATGCATAGTACCTGAGCATTGGAGCCCTTTTAAAATACATTCAGCTTTGTCTGTTTTTTGCATGAATTTTCTAAAGAAAAAACAACGGCCCTAACATCTTTGACTTGACAAAGAATCATGCCTATTGAAATGTCTGCATGATTCTGAAACTTGTCTCCCTGTAAAAGTAAAACTGAAAGCTTTCTAGAAAAAATGATGGTACTTCTTTTAATTTGTTTGTCTTTCTTTCAGTGTTTCCAGAGCGATATACTCATCATTTATAAATGAAACTGTTTGAAGTTTCTTATTTAGTTATTATCCTGATTTTATAAATGATAATACCAAGGCAGAGAGTTATTTTGTTGGGATTGAATGTACAAAACTTTTTGCAACTCAACTTTCATCTTAATGTAAATACATGTATTTTTTTCAGTTCCAACTAGAAGATGTTCTCTATTTTTGTTTTACCAGTATTATAGAATATTTCTTTTTCTACTAAAATTTACCATGTGTACAGGATTATGATGCATTTGTGATAAAAATTACCTTATTTCTCATGTAAAAAGTTTGTGTGTATGTTTGTTGAATTCACATATTTTTAGCTCACCTGAGCACGAATGTGCTCATGGTGAGCTATTGTGATACCGCTGTGTCCGGCGTCCGTCGTCCGGCGTCCGGCGTCCGGCGTCCGTCGTCCGTCGTCCGTCGTCCGTCAAACTTTGCCTTGTGTGCACTCTAGAGGCCACATTTTTTGCCCAATCAACCTGAAATTTGCTCAGAATGATTGTCTTGATGAAATCTCGGACAAGTTCGAAATTGGGTCATCTGGGGTCAAAAACTAGGTCACGGGGTCAAATCTTAGAAAAACCTTGTGTGCACTCTAGAGGCCACATTTTTTGCCCAATCAACCTGAAATTTGCTCAGAATGATTGTCTTGATAAAATCTCGGACAAGTTTGAAATTGGGTCATCTGGGGTCAAAAACTAGGTCACGGGGTCAAATCTTAGAAAAACCTTGTGTGCACTATAGAGGTCACATTTTTTGCCCAATCAACCTGAAATTTGCTCAGAATGATTGTCTTGATGAAATCTCGGACAAGTTCGAAATTGGGTCATCTGGGGTCAAAAACTAGGTCACGGGGTCAAATCTTAGAAAAACCTTGTGTGCACTCTAGAGGCCACATTTTTTGCCCAATCAACTTAAAATTTGCTCAGAATAATTGTCTTGATAAAATCTCGGACAAGTTCGAAATTGGGTCATCTTGGGTCAAAAACTAGGTCACTGGGTCAAATCTTAGAAAAACCTTGTGTGCACTATAGAGATCACATTTTTTGCCCAATCAACCTGAAATTTGCTCAGAATGATTGTTTTGGTGAAATCTTGTACAAGTTTGAAATTGGGTCATTTGGGGTCAAAAACTAGGTCACGGGGTCAAATCTTAGAAAAACCTTATGTGCACTCTAGAGGCCACATTTTTTGCCCAATCAACCTGAAAATTGATCAGAATTATTGTCTGGATAAAATCTCGGACAAGTTCGAAATTGGGTCATCTGGGGTCAAAAACTAGGTCATGGGGTCAAATCTTAGAAAAACCTTGTGTGCACTCTAGAGGCCCCATCTTTTGCCCAATCAACCTGAAATTTGCTCAGAATGATTGTCTTGATGAAAGCTCGGACAAGTTTGAAATTGGGTCATCTGGGGTCAAAAACTAGGTCACGGGGTCAAATCTTAGAAAAACCTTGTGTGCACTCTAGAGGCCACATTTTTTGCCCAATCAACCTGAAATTTGCTCAGAATGATTGACTTGATAAAATCTCGCACAAGTGTGATATAGGGTCATCTGGGGTCTAAAACTAGGTCACAGGGTCAAATCTTAGAAAAACCTTGTGTGCACTCTAGAGGCCACATTTTTTGCCCAATCAACCTGAAAATTGCTCAGAATGATTGGCTTGATAAAATCTCGCACAATTTTGAAATTGGGTCATACGGGGTCAAAAACTAGGTCATGGGGTCAAATCTTAGAAAAACCTTGTGTGCACTCTAGAGGCCACATTTGTTGCCCAATCAACCTGAAAATTGATCAGAATGATTGTCTTGGTGAAATCTCGGACAAGTTTGAAATTGGGTCATCTGGAGTCAAAAACAAGGTCACGGGGTCAAATCTTAGAAAAACCTTGTGTGCACTCTAGAGGCCACATTTTTTACCCAATCACCCTGAAAATTGATCAGAATGATTGTCTTGATCAATTTTCAGACAAGATTGAAATTGGGTCATCTGGGGTCATAAACTAGGTCATGAGGTAAAATCTTTGTAAAACCTTGTGTGCACTCTAGAGGCCACATTTTTTGCCCAATCAACCTGAAAATTGATCAGAATGATTGTCTTGATCAATTCTAGGTCACGAGGTCAAATCTTAGATAAACCTTGTGTGCACCCTAGAGATCACATTCTTTGTCCAATCACCTGAAAATTGGTTTACAAAAATAAGTTATTATATCAGGTGAGCGCTTCAGGGCCAATGGCCCTCTTGTTTTCCTTATGTGTTTAAGTTTATTGTCAATACTCATTTCATTGAACTAAAGACCCGTTTTATCTATAATTGATTCTAGAAAGCACCAAAGTAGCTTCGACTTTGGAAAAGTCTCACCGTTCAGAAATGTTCAGTAAGCAAACAGATTTTTTGTTGAAGAGTGGATTTTTACCTAATACTGATCCCTAATGTTGAACTAATATGTGTTGCTCATTAAAAGAGGTCTTTTTAATAATACTGAAAAAGTTTGTGGCAATATCTTTTGTCAAGTAGATCTTTCTTTTTATTTTGATGAGTCAGCAAAGTGTGAACAGGATCATTGCTTTTACTAAAATAATATACGGATTATTTAACTATTCATTCAGTTTTCTCATTTGACCCATATGTTAATTTGATAAATTGCAGGAGTTGTATGCTCTCTATGGGCATCATTGGGAAAAAGATACCATCAACATTGTTACTTATTATGGATAGTTTACTAGTTACTATGAGTCCACAATGTGATTCATATTTAATCATGCTTGTCCGATATGGTCATGATAAGAATCTCCTTTAAGTCCTAAAACCTTATGTATTAGAAATCAAGTCTCCCATGGAACACATTAATTGTACTCTTGTGCAAATACAAAAGGAAATGTAGAAGCATCCCTGAATATTGTATGTGATGATGTTTTGCTAAAGCAATATGCTCTATTGGTTTTGTTGGTTGATACATTTAGGGCCTAAAAGATACCTAAATAATTGGTACCAATAATATGTTTCAAATTCTTTGAAGATATACCTTTAAGTAGTGGAAAAAACTTTATTTTCAAGTTAAAGACCTAATGGATCCTTTTCCTCTTATTCCTTAGAATTTTTTGATCATTTAACTTTTCCCATGAAATTATATTCACCCTTTTCCAAATTTTTTAGGTTGGTTCCAATATTTACCGACTATTTGTTACTAATACATGTACTGTGTATGTTATATATCTAAATCACCTTTGTATATCATCATCATAAGATACCTATTTCCCAGCATATTTAGAACAAAAATGTTTCATTAAACAATATTAGAAATGGATATACCAATGATTTCTCTTTGTTCTCTTGACTGAAATCAATTGACCAAACGCCAAACGGTGGATCGCTCCGCCCAACGTCGAATCTAAGACAAACAATAAGGGGCATTGGCATGTTGATTGTTTTGATTGTCAGTTGATAGATCGATACAATATCATGTGCAACAAAGAATTTAAGACAAACAATGGGGTTATGGCATTTTTCTGATCGTCCATTGGCTAATCAGTGGTTTTGATTGACAGCCGGCGTTTGGTCAATTCCACTGGTCAGTATTTGTCGTAAAGAAATAATTACATGTATGTTTAAACAGTATATTTTTGGAAACATGAGGAAGTCAAGTAGCATTTTGATTAAAATGGTACAAATTATTTTTTAAGCCAAAAAGAAACACATAGATCCCAAGCTTGGTAAGTCCAAGACCTTGACAATATAGAGCTTATCAGCACAGAGTTTGGAGTGATGATTGAAGAGTGTTGAAGCACATTCAGAATATTACATATAAATAATTGCAATGTTTATAATGAATAATCCTGTCATCATATGAGCATAAATTAATTCTGACTATTTTGATAATATTTTTAGACCTATGAGCCAGTTACGACTGTAGGGTGTACAGAATACCTCATTGATTTTGTCTTGCTGATTGCTTCTGTCAATCAAAATATATGTGTCATTGACCAATTTAATGATTTATTCAATGAGTTACATGCTGCTACTTTTCAACAAAAACCTTGTAACTGTAGCTTAAAATAAGCTGCAGTTACAATGTTTTTGTTGAAAAGCAAGATATATTGCTGAAAATCTCTGTCTGAAAAAGTTTTATTCTTTGCTTAGCAAAAAAAAAGAAAAAAAAAAAGCTATGTCTAGAAATCTTTGTTCTCTGACTGAATGTGTTATTTTATTGGTCATTGATACTGTATGTGTAGAAATATTCGCGGGCTTCTAATTTTCGCTATATTCGCGCTAGACCATCGGCCCGCGAATTCATGATTGCGCAAATATTTGTACTACCAATTCTTCCGGAAAAGTTTAATTTTCGCGTAAGTTGAAATGTATGTTAATTATAAACATTACATGAATATTCATTCAGTTCGTACATGTATTATGTTTTATTGTCTAAGTGTGTTGAATAAAGAAGGTTGATACTTGTATCAAAAGTAATTTAACAACAAAACTGTGAACAACCATTTAACACTTTATCGGGCAATGAATTGTTTGTCATTGTTTGGTTTGAAATACATGTAACAAACCCTTTATAAGTATGCATAAAGAAAATAATTTGTTACAGTGGAGCAATATTCGTTTAATCTCCTACTCCCGAGTACTTAAGATACTGCAAATAAGAAAGAGTATTTACCCAGCACTTACATTCATTTTGCTGTGCGCGAAATTAAGAATTCTTAAATTGTCTCTCCGTGAATTCAAAGTTGCGCGAATATTTGTTTAACTCGAAAATGGGGCCCTACCGCGAAAATTTCGCTCCGCGAAAATATCTACACATACAGTATTTGGATTGATATTTTGAATGATTCATCATAATTTTATCTATGACAAGTTATACAATGACAGAAATAATGGTAACATATATGATGACAGGATTATGTAATGACATGGTATTATTATGATTGATCCAAACCTTTTCATCCCGAATTTGCTAGTGTGGTTTGAGAAATTTTATCCATTGTTAACTCATACTCCTTTGTATCCATGTATCTAATGAGTAATGATGCAACTTTTGTTGCATGCCTTTTATGGCAATGAAAATTATTTGAATGTTATAGATTATTTAATATAATTTGAATGATATTATACTTTATTCTTTTGCATATAAAAAAAGAAAAAAAAATTCAAGTTTCTTCTTTTAATTATAATTGCAGTGTTTTCAAAGAGCAGGTATAGTGGCACACGTTTTAAAGCAGTAGCTCAGTACAATTTTAATGACATTAGTATCATTTAGTGACCTTCTGCTATCTATGCATGATTTCAAACATTATTTTATCATTATTGTTATTTTTATTACCAGCAAAATTATAACTATATAATGTAAAAATGGTAAATATAATAATCTATATGCATGACTCAATTATTTGACAGGAAGGTAGATAAGTATTTTAAGCTCTTTACAGAATTTACCATTGTAGTTTTATCTTGTTTTGACGTGAAGAAATATTTTATGCCAAATCTGTTCTAAGAACAGTAAAAGCCCAAGCTTATAGTGCTGGTGAAATCTAGGAAGCAAATTGAAAATTGGAATTGATTACTGTTTAGCTGGAAAATTGTCAAAGAAGCAAAATGAAACAGGATACAATCACCATTTCTCTTTGTTTTACAAACAAATATCTGATCCATGCGCGGATCCAGAGGGGGGGTCAGGGGGTCATGACCCCCCCTGGAATTTGGCGAAAAAAGGGGTTATCAAAAAAAATTACTGGTTATGTCCCAAATAAGCTGCGTCATTCGTCCCTGTGTGCCACGATAAACCATTGTTATATTTAGTCCTTCATGGTATGACCTCTATCTGCATGCATGGATCCAGAGAGGGGATCCTGACCCCCCCTGGAATTTGGTGAAAAAGGGGCTAAAGATCGGATGACCCCCCCTGGGAAAAAATCCTGGATCCGCGCTTGTGATCTGTTATAACAGTTACAATTAGAGCATTATAGGGAATTAGACATGGCATTACTCTTCTAGTAGGTGCTAGAAAATGAGGTACAATGTTTCTATGGCTTTGTCAGTTGGTATTAGGGATGGGTTGTGGTAAATAAGGACAGATTTCTTCGATATGTATAGGTATTTTACTTTGAGATTTTCACATAAGACTCAGACTTTTTAAATGGTAAAATCATCACTAAAATGTTAAATGCCTGTCTGATTAATGGCACATACATGTAAATTGATTGATTTAACTGAAATCCTCTTACCAAAAAAAAAGCCAGCACGTTTTGGGTATTATGAAATAATTTGACTGTATCCGAAAGGTACTATCAAAGTATCTAAGCTTAACCTACCAATTTCTTGCTTTTCAACAAAAAACTTGTATGTGCAGCTTGTTTAAAGGTAAGAAGTGCCTAATTAAAAACACCACTTTCTAGCCATACGAAATGCATCAAATTACACACACTTGTAAATACACTTCAAATAAGTTGATTCACTGTGCCGGATTTCAAAATAATGCTTCAGGAAGAAAATAATTTACAAATATTATTTTACTCTATATTCATATGCAAAGGAGGTAATTTGGAACATTTTTGTCTAATATTTACATAAATATGCATTAATTCAAAATTCTAAACCGTACAAAATGCTTATGTTTATATTTGGAATAGAAATATAACACACTTTAGGAATTACTAGCACTTTTCAAATTTCGCCGCTGGCTCTTTGGTGCTAATTAGGCCCTTTTTACCTTAAGGTATGCAACCCATCATTAGCACCAAAGAGCCAGAGGCCAAATTTGAAAAGTGCCAGTAATTCCTAAACTGTGATACATATCCATTCCAAATACAAACATAAGCATTTTGAACGGTTTAGAATTTTAATTTAATGCATACTTATGGAAATATTTGACAAAAATGTTCAAAACTACATCCCTTTCATATGAATATAGAGTTAAATAATATTTGTAAATTATTTTCTTCTTGAAGCAAAATCTTGAAATCCGGCATGGTGAATCAACTTATGTGAAGTGTATCTACAAGTGTATGTAATTTGAAGCATTTCATATGGCTAGAAAGTGGTGTTTTAAATGATGGTTTGTAAACCTTAAGCTGCAGTTAGTTACAGGGTTTTTTAATCAAATTGATAAATTTCTGTTCTTGTAAATTCAAAGAATACAAATTGAACATTCTGATATTAAAAGAAAGAAGAGACATCAGTTCAGTTTTCATGGAAGGTTGTATGTTGCAGGAATTCCTCATTTCGGTCTCCAGATGGGAAACCCCAGACTTGGCAAGCATACTGGAATTTTTCTAAGTACTAACTTGTGACTTCAATGTACTCAAAATGTCCGAGTGACATCTTGGCTAACCATATTGTTGATTTCATTTGTAAATATCATATATGTATCTTTAATCCTTTCCTAAACAACAAATGTTCGGACTATTCCAATTCAAAAGCTGCTGCAGGTGACAAAATGGATGTTGGTTAGAGAGAGAATTAGTGTACATACAATATTGCAAAGAAAATATTGAGACATAAGGAGAAAATGCTGATGATCAGCATTTTCTTCTTTTGCCTCAATGTTTTCCGAAGTCCTTTCTTTTAGGGACATCAAAACCATGCAGGTCTTGTTTGGGAAAGGGTTAATGCATCTGTATTTAAGATGTTTTGGATGAAAGCAATGATATTTCTATAAGCAGAGTTTCGAATTTGAATGTATTATGTAATGTGCTGTCTTATTATGTGATCTATGTTTATTTATGTTTAAATTAACAAATTCATAGCTGCGAAGAGATTTTTGATGAACTGTTTTTTATTTGTTCTTCAGTTCATAGAACAGGCATAATTGTACCATTATCCAAAAAAAATGGCTTCAAAATCCTATATTTTCTAAATATTTACTCCATGGTCATTGGATTTTAAAGAAAAAACATGAATGAGTTACTTGATATTTTGATAGACTTGACAACGTTAAAAAGTTGATAAGCAATGTACTGTTTAAGTTTTTTTTTAATTTGTGGGAAAAATGCATTATCCATGTATGTTTTATTCAGCATTTCAATTTCATTATGAACATGCAATGTGTATGCTTCAATGTAAAGCTTTTATGTGTTGTTTTGTGAGGTGATGGTATCATTTAACCCATTACCAGATGGCAAAATTTTAGACTGTACCAATTTGAAAGGTGTTGCAGATGACAATTTCAAGCAATGCATTTTTACATTTTTGTTCGTTCTGGGCAGGGGCCGCGGCCTTAGTGCAGTTGTTAGCGCATTTGCCTCTCATTCGAAAGGTCCCGGGTTCGATACCCGGCCGCGGCTGATACCCTGTCTGACAAAATTGTCACCCACCAATGGGTTTGAAATCGTTAACCTAAGTGGGCGGGCAGCTTGAGGCTCGGTAAGGGTGTTGTAGTAGTACTGGTTTGAGAAACAACAGGAATCTATGGGTAGGTGCTTCAGCCGCCGTGATATGACCCTGGCAGTTGAAAACAGCATATAACCCTAATAAACTCAAACTCGTTCTGGGCAGAAAACATTGTGGGAAATGAAGAAATTGTTTTTCACAAGCAATTTCTTCATTTTCCACAATGTTTTCCAAAGCCATTGTCTCTTGTGGCAGCAAAAGCTGATTCGCCGTGCAGTAATGGGTTACCATTATCGTAAACAGTATAGCTCTTCTTTGTGGTACTTTTGATATAATTGGAAAAGATTGATGAACATGTAGGAAAAATCTTATATTTCCAGAATTTAGGTAATATTAGAGATTAGCTAGCTTTGTTTATCTTATGGGTATAACTATAAAAGAACATGGAACTTTTTAGTATTACTTTCATCTAATGATCTAAAAAAGTTAAATGATATTTATTACATGACGCCTGTTATTGATGATGAATTTCATATTAATTACTAAATTGTTGTGATAACCTAAACCAATCGGGTGTATAAGGCAATTAGAAATGTTATGATAATATCATGCTAAAGATGTGATAGAAATTACATGAATTTCCTGGAAAATTTGATAGCAGAATATGCAATTGAAAATGAATCCCATGTTTTGATAAATTATCTGAAAATTTAGATAATAAAATGTGTACTACCATGGCAAATTGATAAGAGTCAAGAAAAAGAGCGCAATGCCATGATGTTCATGTCAACTTGCTGTTGTGACCAAAGCTTTGGCAGGCAGTATAGACTAAGATCAGCCTGCACAGATGTGCAGTCTGATCTTAGCCTACACCACCTGCTTTCTACTGAATTAATGTGACAAAATCTCAAGGTACATGTATACTTATTTAAATGTCTCAAAGATGGCAACTTGTTTGAAATAGAATTTAAAGTCTGCAGGACATGGGTCAACTAGATGTTTTATTCATGTTTAATCTGTGACTGTTTCTAGGGTGAATGATAAGATGGTGAAGAAGCAGCAGGGATACAAGAAAGCTGTCCCCAACCATCACAGTGTGATCCTGAGTCCGCAGCCCCTGCAGTCCGAGAAGAGTCACCTACACGACAAGTCCCTGGAGAAATTACGCACACAGAAACGGGAGAGCACCATTCTTGAAGTGAGACGAGAAAAGGAGATGATTAGCTTTCCAGAAGTTAGAGGAGCAGAGGGTTTGTAAATTTTAGATCTTTTATCACTTTTTGTCTTTTCAAAGAATTGGGTAAAAGAAAAAGAAAAGGGTTCTTTAAATATGAAAGTATTATCTAACAAGAAGTAGAAAATACTTTCAGATTTTAGAATCTGTTTGATCATATAACAGAGTTTTATGAAAAAGAAACTTTGATAATGCTGAAATCGCAATTCTTGGCAAAGGAGTTTAGCACTTGAGAACTAGTCTAAAGTACCTGTACATAGTCTGAACTTGGTATTGTTCTCATCAATGGTGCTTCTTGGTAGAAATATTTAGATCTAGATTTTAGATGAGAAACAGTTATTCTCATTTGGAAGAATTTTCTGTAATTAAAGAGACCTATAGGCTTACTAACATCTTTATTTCTTGTATTTCTACATGTCTAGAGGTGTAGAATAGACACATTTTTCTTTTCTTTTTTCAACAGAAAATAGATATGAGCCAAGATCTGGAAAAGGGTCCTTTAAGGCTTGTTAGCCAGACATGGTTCAAGATCAGCCTGCGTAAACACGCAGTCTGATAATGAACCATTGTTGGTCTCCATTAGCTTCTTCCTGGCCTGTTGCAATCATTAGAGTGTAGTATGGTTCCAAATTAGACTCTACTTGGGCACATGCTGCTCTGGAATCATGGTTGTATGAAATGCTTGTAGGGACCTTTTTCCAGATCCTGGCTCAATTATTATTTCTAGATCTAATTACTAACATAGAGTGACTTTATCACTACAATGTCAAATCAAAAGGAAACTGATGAGGCAATTATCTGGTGAAGTTTTGGAAATCCTACATATTGGGAAAGTTGTGGGATTTGTATGTCTAAATCTCAAAAAAGTACCAAAGGTTAGAAATGTAGTTGATATATCATCAAAGGTGGCCAGTTTGTGGCTATTGGACGATGCAGGGTTATCAAATGTTAAAATATGTATACAGGGTGGAGATTATGCATCATGTGATGGGGTAAATCTACGTACAAATTTGCCTGGCTTCATGTAAGACATTGTGTAATAACTTTCTTAGTTCTGTGTTAATTTTTAAATGGTTTGTTTCATGTACCCCACCTTATTGACCTCTTTCCTCTGATGTATGAATGACTTACCTGAAACCTCTTTGTACTTTTTGCAAAAACTTATCCCAACCTACCAGAAAAACAACAAAAAATTCATATTGTTTTCTTGGTCGGTTTGGACCAATTTTCAAGAAGAGTATGAGGAATTTTCAAACAAGTCATACATCTGAGGAAAGAGCTCTGTGAGGTAGGTTATATGCAACAAATCACATGAAAATTGACTCACAAATAAGAAAGTTATTGCACAATTTCTTACCTTAAATGTGGCTTATTTGTCCTTATGTGGAGTTTATATCATTTTGCTTCTGTTTGATTGGGATCAATTTTTGGAAAGAGTAAAAAGATTCCACAAATAATTCATATATCTGAGAGCTCAGTAAGGCGGGGTACCTGCAATAAAGCTCTAGAAAATTGATGCAGAAATAAAGAAGTTATTTCAAAATATTTGACCAGAATCAAGATTATTTTGTCCATAGTTGTTACCCATCCCAATCTCCACCATTGTACAGATATCTTGCTTTATCACGGTGTATAATCACGTAACTTAGAATTTCCGATAATCTTCAATATCTTTTTTAATACTTGACCAATCTGAATTCGGTTTGAAGCAGAGAAGGTGGGAAAATGGCAGAAATAAGCTGGATGTGTTGGATTTTTGAAAAATCATCTGATAAAAAAGTTATTGAAGATAAACCAAAATTTTGGTTTATCTTCAATAACTTTTTATCAGTTGATTTTTCAAAAATCAACCACGTCCATCTAATGCGTGACGCCTGTCCACAATCTCTGCTTCAAACCGAATTCAAATCGGTCGCATATTAAGAAAATTATTGAAGATTTTCTGAAAATATTGTATCACGTGATTATCCACCGTGATTATATGTGATAACCTTCATAGATGATAAGATGTGTAAACATCTCTAAATTTTGATTTCCTTAAGTCAAGTATTTGATCATGAATATAAATATATTCTGATGCCTGTTCTTTGTAGCTGCACCACTCAAGGTGAAAGCCAAACAGCAAGCCCAACGTTCCAATGTGGCCACCATTCCTCATATTACTAATTTGGACCCTTTTCCTAGTAGTAGTCAGGTAGGTCTCTCCGGGTGTTTTCTTGTTGTGTCGCAATTAACCCTGTACACCCTTTGCCCTTGAAAGTTAAAATCGTGTGTGGTATTCTGATTGTCTTCATGGACTTACTTTTAAACAACTAAAGCTGGTTGTCTACTTTTAGAAAATTCAGTACATTTCAAAGTTAGATAAATGGCTCTGTGATCCAAAAGATTAATCTGAGCAAACTGAGTTTACAGTCTAAAAATGCACAAAATTTCTGGTGTATATAACCAGACTATGTTTCAAATAAAGAAAGATAAGTTTGGTAAAATGTATGATGTTTTCATTGTATTTCTTTATTTGGACGGTTAAATTTCAGTTATTTACAAACTGTTTAGATTTGTTGACTTTTAAACATACCTCTGAAATTGGGAGATGACTGTAGTGTAAATGTTACTCTATTATGGCCATATTTTCTCTAATCTATTTTCCAATCCAGGTGACCAAGTTTCCCTGACCCCCTCATATTATGTAGTCTTGTTGCTAAAGGTATTTTCACCTGTGTATTGTAACCTAACATGTTGTGTACTCCTGTAGAATCCTCTACTTTCATAAGCCTCATTGTAGCAAAAAAAACCCTCAAAGGGTGCTTGATTAAGAATAAGTATTCTGTAAAGAAAATTGTATTTACATTGTTTTTGTCTGGCATATTAGCTACTGTTCTTGGAGGATAAATCTGTTAAACTCTTGACTCTCCCCCCCAAAAATGTATATGTTCAAAAATTTGATAGATACTTATTTCCATGGAAACATGTGCATTGCTATGAAAGCATTACATAGCCCAGAATCAAGCGTTTATTGTTAATAATAGAAATACATTGAGGGAAAGGTCATTCATAGGGAATCTCAAAGATAAAGATCACCAATCATTTTATTGCATCTAATATTTCACTGTGGGTCTCTTCACATTCACAATAGAAATAGATGTTGTTTCTGAAATTTTCCTTCACTATGAAAATCACCGTTTTTAAAGCTCTTAGTGTATGAATAATGTGGGATGCATTTATCTGTTTGGTCAATAGTTGCAAACTGATGTACACATTCAAAATTTATATCACAAACTAATAGAATTTCATAAGCAAACTATTTATGCCTTATGCTTATCATCAAACTTTATAGATCATTGTCTGTTTGGACTGACAGTAAAATTATGTAATCAGCAATTATCAAAAAATGATAAATGAAATGCCAACCTATTAAAAATGAATCATGACTGTTTTCAGTAAGTAACATGCTTGTTTGTAGTAAGTATAGGCACTGTGTTGATATTTCAAAGAGAAACTTGAGGCTATTATGTACATTTCTGGAATGGGGATTAAAATTGTCAAAAAATGATATCCTTTGCTTCTTCCTTTGGGTTAAAAACACAACAATTTCTGGTTTTGGTAACAAGATTCCTTTTTTGCCATTTATGCATCCAAAAAAACACTTTGAATTGTCTCCCCCATATGCTATGGGGCATGGACCCCTTGGACAATTTTACTAGCTCGATCTTCATCTATACAGCATACCATAGGGGGAGACACATGGGCTGACTTCGTTTCGCACTATAGCTCGCGTGGTCGGGAACCATTATTGGGAACCAGCGCTGTTCTGTCTATTGAATTACTCCCCATTCTGAGTTAGCCAATCAAAATTTTTGTTTACCTCGACACTGATTGGTTCGCTGTTATCCGAGGTGTTCCGAATGACGTAATGGCTCGGATGGCCGGACTAGACTTTTTCCAGTGGTCGGACTATAGCTCGGGCCATTGCTGTTCGATTGGAGCTATAGCTGCGGAAATGACGTCAATAGCTCGCACTATTGGTGTTCGGTTGGAGCTATTGTCGAGCTATCGTCGAGCTATCGCCTGACTCGAAGTCGGCCATGGTTTTCCAAGGATGCAGGGATAATTCTGGCTCTGAAATTGCCTGAGAGAAAATGTCTCATTTAGCCAAAACTCATGAGAGAACATTAATTTCAGTGAGAGATTTTACCAAATTTCTTACTATTTAACATTTTTGTGTGAGATTTTTCTCCCAATTAGCAAATTTGAGTGAGATTTCTGGCAGAAAAATGAGAGACTTTTCACAATTCTCGCCCCAAAATTATCCCTGAGGATGCCATTTTATGATTTATTCACTATTCAGTGAGTGGCTTTGATATTATGTTGTTGTCCATCCTGAACTCTTTGAATGTAATAGGAATAACTTATCATTGAATTATTTTCACAGTTATAAGAAACTTTTCGTCAGGATGCTTCCATTTCCAATTAGATGATATTAGATGTAGCCCTTCTGTGTGTCTGTCTTTTCATCTTTATGTCCATCCTTCTGTCTTCAATCTTCTTATTAGTCTATGAATTTTTTTAGTGGCACTATATATATTCTTTATGTTATGTGTGTAGATGTATGAAACTCCTCTTTTCGTGTATAAATAGGCAAGTTAATGGATGAAATGTCAAGGTCTTTGTATACATTATCTAGGAACTAGTTTCCTGACTGAAATTTTCCAGATTTTTTTACAGACTTTATGGTTTAACAATTCCTTGTACAAATGTGAATGATAATGAATAATAAATTCATGCACTTTTACCCCTGTCTCAAAAGATTGGATCAATATTATTTTACTGTCAATTTTGAATACAATTTTTCTTCAAATTTGAAATCTATATCGCAGAGCTACAAATTTTGCTTTCTTTGAACAAATGCAGTGTTGACCATCATGGTACAGTTTTAGAAAACTTGAGTCAAATTTTAGAGAAAGTCAGTCACAGCAGTGTTGACGAAAATTGCTAAGTATAGTTTTCTGAAACATATGACTTTTCTTACAAACTCGGCTTTTTGAGATTCAAAGCTCTTACTATGTTTATTCAAGTTTTCTTCCATACCTTTTTGTCAAGATTCTACTGTTTGTCATATAAATTGTTCATCTATTTTCACAGAAAACTAGATCTTCAGAGTTTGTATACAGATTCCTTGACCAGCGATCAAAAACATACATACAGCCACGCCCCAAACAATCTGTCGTAGAGTGGCAAAGAAATACATTGCCTCCTGTCTATCAAAATACTCAGCTGTGGGTAAACACTGCATGAGACATATGATAACTTATTAATACTACATAAAGTATGCTTTCTGAGAACAAAATTAATCCAATGCTCAATAGGTACAAAGAAAAAAGTTTGACCTCTCCTTAAACATAGACACAGCATGATATACCGTAATTATTCTAATAAACGCCTGGGTGTTTATTAGAAAAGTGCTTGATAGAAAAGTTAGGGTTGGGCGTTTATTAGAGGTATTCTGATTTTGTTTGTCAAAACATGCTAAACAAATGTCAATTCATGGACTCGAAATTAATCAAGTAAAAGTTTGCAAAGTTTTGTTTCAAGGACTGTAAAATACAATTTTTGGATGAAATTCCTTCATTGTAAACAGATTGGGGGACAGGAAATACTTTCTTTTGTTACTTTTGGAGGTGATTTTCGTTTATGACCTACACTTTTTCAATCCGGAATTGGCAGATGGGCGTTTATTAGAATATGGGGGTTTATTAGAATAATTTCGGTATAATAAAGCATGAAATAAGTACTTGTGAAATTTTAAAAATTGAGTAGTCTAGCTTAAAATAATATTAATGCTTAGTATGTAGCATGAATATGTGCTTCAAACTATTTATTCCAAGTATATAAGGGTTCTTCATAAATAATCAGAGAGTCATTTGTAGGGTTCATCAGAATTCTTCTTCTGGAATTGCATGAATGTCTTCACTTGTTGAGCTTTGAGCTCACTATCAAATAGCCTTTATTGGCTTAACCCATTACCAAACAACACAATTTTGGGTCAGTCCAATTTCAAAGATGTTACAGACGACAACTTAAAATGAATGAAATTTAATGGTAGAAATCATTGTGGCTAATGAAAAAATTGCTTGTCACAAGCAATTTCTTCATTTTCCACGATGTTTTCCAAGGCCATTTTCTTGTGGGGAGTCAAAAAGAGTCATTGTGTGGTAATGGGTTAAAGGAAATTTAGTTCAAGTTTTTGTTGCATTTCTTTTGTTATACTTGCTCATTTTCATTTTCTTGCTTTCTGCAAATTATCTGCCTCCATGCAAAACATCTTCAAATCATCTATAAAATTGTCACCCATATGAAATGATGTTTTCTATCCATACAATGTAAACTGAAATATTGCATGTAAATGAGCATCAGATTATTTATTTCATTATCTCAAAATCAGTTGCATGGCTCTAATGTAGAGTAGAGAAATGGACCACAAAATGGAGTCAATAACTTAGATATTGACTTTTTATACGCCCGAAGGGTCGTATTATGTTATGGCCCCGGTCGTCCGTCCGTCTGTCTGTCCGGGCCAACATCCGGGGGTTTATGTGGTTCAATCTGTCCATAATTTATATGAAATAAGAACATTCCACTTAAACCATGCCATTTTATGCGGCACTTTTCTTCATAAAGATCAAAGAAAAAAACACCTAATCCTGAAATGTTGGTGCATCCGTCCGTCTGTCCGTTAGCAATTTCTTGTGTGCGCAATTCCTCCACAATGATTCTCCATGGTGTCTAGTTGTGCGCACCGCTTACGGAATTCAGATAACTCTTTTCGTTCTTGAATTATCTGCCCTTGAATTGAAAAAAAAATGGCCAATTTTACTGACAAGCCCCTCTTGGGCGTATATGCGCCGCTCTGCGAAGCTCTTGTTCAAATGAGCCTTTGCTTTATACCTTAAGGTCTGATTCTTTTACAGGGAACAAACATTGACAGCAGTCAAAATCTAGAGATGTTGTAGATGACAAGCTGTACACAAAAAACAGAAAAAAATATGTAGAATAGTAAAATATGTGCAGTATGCATTTTCTTCAGTTAATGTATTCCAAAGCTTTCTAATTAATAAAGACATTAGATGCATGATTGTATTGTTGTCATGGTCAATGTATATTGACTAAAATGAATTTAATTCAATAGAAATCTTGCCTCTATAATAAGCATCATAGCGCTTGTTTTATTTGATTTTTATCACATATATTTCAATTGAAATGCATGGTACCAATATTGAATGAACTTGTGGACTGATTAAAATATTTTTGTCTTTATCCATCTCTTAAACTGACATATGGCAAAATCTTTGAATCTAAACATAGATCTACATTTTTGTTTTTCTCTATGTTTGTTATACATTTTTGAATGCATATTTTCTTTGTTTAGTAACATTCATTTTAGCTAGACTGTCTGAAGTTTTAGAGAAAACATATTGCACAGTATTGTTTTCGAGTTCTGTCATAGCGGTTTGAATTTCATATAATGCAAAAAACAACATGACATTTTGCCTTTTTCCACACAGCAAAAATTTAGACTGCTCTAATTTGAAATCTGATGCTGACAACATGTTGTTTATTAGCTCACCTGAGCACGAAGTGCTCAAGGTGAGCTATTGTGGTCGCTTTTTGTCCGTCGTCCGTCTGTCCGTCCGTCCGTGTTTACAAGAGGCCACTTGTTGGGTTTAAATTAAGTAGGACTGATGCTTGTTGGCTACTTTTGTTCTTGTTGGGTATACCCAACACGACATCTGTGTTAAAGTGTCCATTAAAGTGTTGTTGGGTTCTGGGCAACAAATACCCAATATATGTTTAGACGCCAAATTGTCCAACATTTCAACTCGGACTACGGACTCTCCATTAAATAATTTTTTTGTTTTTCCCGCCACATTGCAAGGGACATGCGCACTATAACCGCTGTGAATACCATAATAAAAGAAGCGTTCCGAATTATTGAGCTCCGCCCCTCCGCGCATGCGCACTAAAACACGTATTACATGCCGACATTTTGGAATTTTATCAGCACGCTGTTTTGTGAGTATAATATTTTGTTTGTTTTATTGTAGTTTATTGCTTACGTTAAGATATAAGGGTTGATTATGTGTGATTACATGAATTTTGTTTAGTGATAACGGCTTGTTGTATCGACAGACGCAATAATTTGGGAAAATTTGATTGTTTTGTCAACCGGCGAATTCATAGCCTGACGGGTGGACGAGTTTTTGACAATCAAATTTTATAGTGAATCATCGAGTGTTCCCCGTCAAGAGTATAGTAGACTCGATATTACAAATACCATCTCGACATTTGTTAAGCAAAAATGCTTCAATATCTCCGTTTTCATCATGAATTTTGCATTTTAATGCAATGCCTGACCCACTTACGGAATTTGACGAACATTTTACGGAAAAACCCGAACATGGCTGCACTCGGGAATTTGATTGTTTTGAATGATAATCGGCGATTAACTTGACTAATCTTGTGTTTATTATTTGAAATGATGTTTTCTCAACTTGTTGTTTAAAGAGACGATGAATATCCCCGTTTCCAAGATGAATTTCATATGCTAAATGGGATGCATTTTTTGAGTGACAAATAGGTCACGGAAAAATCCGAAGATGGCTGCGTCCGTAAAATCAAAGTACTGGAAGTACTGAAAGCAGCCAATGAACAAATCTTGAGCCAGATTTGATTTTTTTTCACTTGGTAATGGGTTAAAAGAACTTTTTTCCTTCTTAAACTTTGTGTCTAGAATAATAAATAAGTCCCTCGAAGTCAGAGATAGGCTAGCTTCTGATATACATCAGACAAATACATTTTATTAATCATCAGTGATTTATCTACCTCTGCGTCATGCGTAATTTACGCAAAAAAATTCAAGATGACGCAAAGAAAAAAAAGGTGAGCGTATATCTGACGCACGTTCATCTGTATCAACCACCACGCATACTAGGTCCTAATTATTGCACAATTGGTGTCTGGTAAAAAAACCCCGAAAGGTTCGTCTTTTTTCATACAAGGAACATATTGCAGGATAACCAAATGAGAAATTTGCATAAATGGGCGGGACTTGTTATCAACTAAGAGTTTTCGGGCAAAATAATCGGAAGAGAAAAATTCGAAATCTAACTTTTCAAAGAAGCGATCGCGAATTTAGTTATTGTATGGAAGTTATAAATTCATTTTTCTAGTAAATAAGATTGAAATTGCATTTGTTTCTTTATGCAAAATGCCTTAATTTTTCATTTTTCTGACCCGACAGAGCAGATGAATCGAAACCGGAAGTGAAACGAATGACAACAAATTGACAATTTATGCTAGGTTCTACGACCAAGTTTACAAATAATGTCCATCCAGATGTTCGTTTAACCGACCGATCCGATTAAAAATACATCATAGAATATTTTTAGGGCGATTGTGGTTGGATGTGTGAACCATGATCTGAAATTACGTATTTTTGTGTATTCGTCCTCAAAATTCAACGTACCTTTTTCCGTAATCTCATTTCCAGCATTTATATAATTTTTCAGTAGTTTGAATTACGAGTGAAATGCATCATAACTATTCTAATTTGTCTTAATTAAGGATATTAAGGGTATTCTGATACAAAACTTAATCCAATTTTGGTTATATTTGTCTACTGTCCAATGATTGACTTGGTATCATTCCGCACCATTTAAAACATAAGCCATACTCTTGAAATCATAGAGAAAGCTATATTGGGAAAATAGAAAAGGTTATATTTCTGCTTTTAAGATAATCACAATGTTTTCTTTCCTTCACAATTCAAATTCTTTTTTTGGCAAATTTTATTTAAAAAGCATTCTCCTTTATTACTTTCATTCACCAAATGAAATTATCATGAACTTAAACCATATTTTTATAATTACGATATTTTTGACTCACGATTTTCAAATTTGACCCAGAGTTTCAAGATCAGTGAGTCAGATTGACTCACTGACCCAGAGAGGTAGATTAATCACTGAATCATGCCAGAAAGTGAGCACCAAATCCAGTGATAGGTGAGCCATACCCCCTTTTTAAAAAAAAATCATAAAAAATTAGTTATTGAAGATATTGCTTTGGAATAAAGTTTATTTTACTTGTTTTATTTGAAATAAGATTCCTGCTTAGTTTCAATGTTCTACAAAGTATTTGAAATTTTTCATGGTCCATGCTATCTTTGAAATGACATTCAAAGTTATTTGTGAAAGTGAAAGTAGAATTGTGATCACCCAAAAAGTAGCTTTAGGTCAATTTTTCTCCAAGATTTAGGCCTAATACATAAATTTAAGTGATTCTTATTGAAAGGTGCAATTCTAATGATCATAAACCATATTTTGGTCCATTTTGAGTTTTTTAAATTTTTGGCTGATATAGTCCAGCAGCCAAAAGTCAAAAAGCGCACCCCCAAAGTGAATCATAGTTTATTGAAGAATTGTGTGGGCAATCATCGTGTAATGTTTTATTAAAGTGTTTTATAGCAAAAAATACACTTATTTAGAAAATTTGGCACATTTTTACCGTAAAAAGTGTTAGTAAATCTGCACTTAGTACCAGATTTTCTTTCACTTTCAAAGCTTGGACATTCAACAGTGGTTTATTTACCGGGCATCCTGCTTCATTTTCTCATATTAATTTGGTCTCTGGGATGCAAAGTTTTAATTCTAGCGAGTCCCAGGATGCAACATTTTTTACAGATTTCCTGTTAAAAATGGTAGTATCTGGACTCGTTGATATGGAATCCAGCGAGTACCCAGGACTCACAGTCTTGAATTGTAAAAAAAATCACTGATTCAAAAGCCTTTTAATTCTCAAACTTTTGGTTACACGGTGATGATTTTTTGCAATATTTTCTATGTCTAACCCATTCTGTTTCAGCTTTAGGTACCCGCAGCAAGTTTGACTAATTTTACATTTTCTGACTAGCACTTGTCGGGGGTATGTGGCAATTCTGTGTTAAATCTCTAGTTTAAAATGGTTAAAAAATGGTTAAATAAACTTCCAAGGGCCATGCCCACACCTAAACTATATGCTGATAAAGTTATGTAAATCCATTCCAGATCTAATCATAAATGTGACATTTATTTTCAGGCAATGGATGGACTTTTTTGGTCCCACATTGTTGGAGTGCCAAGAAAATTGAAGTGGCCTGTCAGGGTGGTGAAATGGACCGACAAACTGCTTGTCTTCTGCAAAAGTGATGATGCTTAGTAAGTTTTATTTAAAATAGCTTTGAATATTGAGGTCTTGAAGATAATAATTCAGCCATCTGAAACTCCTCTTTCAGTCTTTTTAGCGAGCCGGGACTTTATGTCCGGGGAGCTAATGTCACAGCCCTAGTGTCGGCGTCGCATCCCGTCCCGTCGCGTCTTCACTTGAAAAACTTGAACCTGGTCTATATCTCGGGCACTATTAGAGATACAGCCTTGATATTTCATACATAGATACATCTCGACAAGACCTTTCATTTGGGACCATGACCTTGTGTCCTTGACCTTGGAGTTTGACCTACTTTTGAAAAACTGTAACCTGGCCTATATCTCAGACACTATTAGAGATA
Source organism: Fragum sueziense (assembly GCA_963680895.1). Lineage (NCBI taxonomy): Eukaryota > Metazoa > Mollusca > Bivalvia > Cardiida > Cardiidae > Fragum > Fragum sueziense. The sequence goes on from OY804592.1 coordinate 6,952,623, forward strand.
CAGCCTTGACATTTCATACATAGATACATATCAACAAGACCTTTCATTTGGGACCATGACCTTTGACCTTGACCTTGGAGTTTGACCTACTTTTGAACAAAATTGCTGTTTTTGTGACAAGCTTTCATATAGGTGAGCTACGTTGTCCGCGGACAACTCTCGTTTAGTATAGTCCCTTTTAAAGGTAGTTCTACAGTACTAGACTTGTTCTTTAATCCTTTACTCCACAATCCCGCCATTTCACGCCTTAAGCAAGCAGAGAAGACCCTGATGTAGGAGCTGTTTCAACAGGGTCTTTTCTACTTGACTATGTCCAACTGATAACAGACTCTTGGCTAATTATGAGGCTCAGGAAATCAAGTTTATATCAATTAATATCTAAGATATGCTAATTTCAGTGATATTTTTACCTGCGCATCCTGCTACTTTTACTCATAATTTGGTCTCTGGGATGCAAAGTTTTAATTCTAGCGAGTCTCAGGATGCAGCCATTTTACAGATTTCCTATTAAAATAGTATATTGGACTCACTAAGCTAGTAGCTGGACTCATTAATATGGAATCCAGCGAGTCCCCAGGACTCACAGTCTTAAAATTGTAAAAAAATCACTGATTAATATTCATGAGGGTGAAGTATTTTATTTTTTAATCTCTGTGGAGTAAAGAGAAAGTTTGAAAAAGTAGTTCATGTTTTGTTACCCAACTGACCTTTTGGTTTACACTACCTCCCTGATCATCATTTTTTATTGTCAAAAATTGCTTTTTGACATATTTTTATATGGTGACAAATTCTTTTAGTTAAAAGTGTCCCCACAATCAAAATATATATGTTATTTGATCACCCTTTTTTATGTTAAGGCAAAATGACATTTCTTTTTGATGCCTTGACATGAAAACACAAAACCTGCATTTGCAGGACAGACCCATTATTTTGGACATGTAAAAGGAAATAAACTTTTTATCCCTAACTACTGTTTTACATTTAAAAATCCCAATCTTTGAATTTTTCATTCAAACCACTAGCCATTGACTGATTTCTTGTACAGCAGTAATGTAAGTGTGGGGAGCCAACTTTCAAAACTATGTTACTTGAATTTTTAGTATTAATTTCACTCCATTTTGAATAAGTATGAGGCTTCTGTTGTGGCCTTGTTTGCATTGGTTGATTACGTAAATGGCCATTTCTCGATAACCATCAACATAATTATCACATTTGGTGTGCATTTTACCAAGCAAATGCATAAGAGCAGGTAACAATCAAATTAATATGTTCTTATTGTCTTCAGAGTTTGTGTGTTGCATGTCGAAAGTTTATGATATATGCTTGGGTATATACATTTAAAGTGTCCAAGGCAGTAATGGCTACTTTCCTATTTTGTCCATTAATTAGCTGGGTATATAAAATCAATAAAAACTGAGACATACATTTACTGATGAAATTAAGTGTCCAAATTATTACTGGGTTTTATTTTGTAACCACAAAAAAAGATGGACATTTGACAGAAGTGTCTAAGACAACAATGGTTACTTTCCTATTTTGTCCATAAATTAGTTGGGTATATAAAATCATTAAAAACTGAGAAATACATTTATTGATGAAATTAAATGTCCAAATTATAACTGGGTTTTATTTTGTTACCACTAGAAAGATGGACATTTGACAGAAGTGTCCAAGACAGTAATGGCTACTTTCCTAGTTTGTCCATAAATTAGCTGGGTATATAAAATCATTAAAAACTGAGAAATACATTAATTGATGAAATTAAATGTCGAAATTATAACTGGGTTTTATTTTGTAACCACTAAAAAGATGGACATTTGAAGTGTCCAAGACAGTAATGGCTACTTTCCTATTTTGTCCATAAATTAGCTGGGTATATAAAATCATTAAAAACTGAGACATATATTAACTGATGAAATTAAGTGTCCAAATTATTACTGGGTTTTATTTTGTAACCACTAAAAAGATGGACATTTGACAGAAGTGTCCAAGAAGTAATGGCTACTTTTCTATTTTGTCCATAAATTAGCTGGGTATATAAAATCATTAAAAACTGAGACATACATTTATTGATGAAATTAAATGTCCAAATTATAACTGGGTTTTATTTTGTAACCACTATGGGTTTTATTTTGTAACCACTAAAATGATGGACATTTGACAGAAGTGTCCAAGAAAGTAATGGCTACTTTCCTATTTTGTCCATAAATTAGCTGGGTATATAAAATCATTAAAATTTGAGACATACTTTTATTGATGAAATTAAATGTCCAAATTATAACTGGGTTTTATTTTGTAACCACTAAAATGATGGACATTTGACAGAAGTGTCCAAGACAGTAATGGCTACTTTCCTATTTTGTCCATAAATTAGCTGGGTATATAAAATCATTAAAAACTGAGACATACATTTATTCATGAAATTAAGTGTCCAAATTATAACTGGGTTTTATTTTGTAACCACTAAAATGATGGACATTTGACAGAAGTGTCCAAGACAGTAATGGCTACTTTCCTATTTTGTCCATAAATTAGCTGGGTATATAAAATCATTAAAAATTGAGACATACTTTTATAGATGAAATTAAATGTCCAAATTATAACTGGGTTTTATTTTGTAGCCACTAAAATGATGGACATTTGACAGAAGTGTCCAAGAAAGTAATGGCTACTTTCCTATTTTGTCCATAAATTAGCTGGGTATATAAAATCATTAAAATTTGTATACACTCTTCATGTAATTATTATTATTTTTCTTGCCTTTTTAGGGAGGTCGTGGAGTACCAGTCATCATTCCCAAGGATGCCCAGCTGGCATTAAAGTACATATCGAATGCGGACACTAGACACACATCAGGCATTCATCCGGAAAACATGTACTTGTTTCCTAACACAAGTAAGTGTATTTGAGATAAAAACCCACACTAATTACTATATGACTCTAAAATAAGAGTACCTTCTCATGTCACTCAAAATGTTACAAAGATATCCTTCTACTCCCTTGAATAGTCAATTTCATAAACAAAGTCGGCATGGATTAATCAGATAGCAAACAGCATAAATTTATATAAATGCTGACTATTTCACTCCTATGGTAAACATTTTCCATCGTTCACAAAGCAGATACCAGTTTGGGTTAAGTTACCGTAAATCCTGTTTGTATTACTGAAAGTAGTAGTACACAAACCTTTCATTGAGCATAAGTCAACACATAATAAATACAACTAAAAATAATATAGTCAAGCACAAATCTACTTGTTAAAGCCTGCTTTTGTGTTAATGTCTTGATCAAACCAAGTTATCTTATTTTTATGCCCCCAAAATCTTGGATTTGGGGGCATATAGTTTTTGCCCTGTCTGTCTGTTTGTCTGTCTGTCTGTGGCACGAAACCTTAACCTTCAAAACAAAGGTGACTTTCCTTATTTTTGCAGACACCAAGGTAGCTTGGACTCCGACAGAGATTGACGAGATTCAGTAATACTTTGAGACCAACATAAACGCTGGTGTGACTCCTGGTCGAAAAGAGTGCTTAAAGGCAATTGAGAAAAGCAGAGAGAAAAAGGGGTCAATCCACAGGCAACAGTGGGAAACCATCAAGAAAAAAGTCTGGAATTTAATTCAGAAAACCAAACTGTAAAGGCTTCAAGAAAGAAATGCTAGGTGTTTAACCCTTTCCCAAACAAGCCCTGGTTTTGATGTGTCATTAAAAGAAAGCTTGGGAAAACATTAAGACAAAAGAAGAAAATGCTGATGATAAGCAGTTTCTCTTTTTGTCTCAATATTTTCTATGCCATATTTTACACAAATATTATTTCTAATAACATCAATATTGTCATTTGTAACAGTTTATGAACCGGATCACCCTAAAATTTTGCTGTTTGGGAAATGGTTAAACATGTGATATTGGACTTTTGATACTTGTACTTATGAGTACTGAGTACTAATCTGGTTACAGTATTTAAGTAGTACTCGAGTAGTACTTGTGTATTCTTGAGTATATGAGTACTAGAATGACACAGTAAACACCGAAATTTTATCAAGGAAAATGTACGTTTTGTGTTTAACATGGTTTATTGTTCAACAACAAATCCTGCTAAGCAAAATAAATATGTTCATGTAGTACTAAGCAATTACACTGATGTTGCATGTTTTGAAAGTATATACACAATACAATGTCACACTGAGTCTCATAAGTTATGACATCTGGGGCCAGTTTCATCAAAACATTTAAGATGTGATTTTTATTTAACGATGACTTACGAAACTATTCAAACAACAATCGCATAACATAGGACTTAATACGTATGTGATACGCGATTTTTGTCTTAAACATTTGGTAAGTCATCGGTAAGTCAAAAACACGTCTTAAATGTTTTGATGAAACAGTTCTCTGATCATCATCAGATTTTCCAATGTTTTGTCCTTTAGTTTGCACCTATCAATTTTAATACCGGTTAGCATCTATGATAGGCTAACAAAATATATATAGCCATACAATACATAACAAAGGATTAGTTTATCATAATTGTCTAAAGGTGTGAATTGTGTCATTGATAACCCTTTCCTAAATGGCTAAAGTTTAGGTTTGTCTAATTTGAAAGCTGATGCAGATGACAAAATGGGTAATGAGAAAGATTGGATTTGTGTACATTATAGCTTGGAAAATATTGAGACGAAAGGAGAAAATACTGATTATCTGCATTTTCATCTTTTTCCTCAATGTTTCCCAAACATTATCTTGTAGGTGTACATGTCAAAATCAGGTCTTGTTTGGGAAAGGGTTAACACGGGTAAAACTGCTGGCACACACATGTGTGCCCAACATTGCTATTTAACCTTTCACAAACTGAAATTTTAGGTCAGTCAAATATAAGAGGAATTGCAGACCACAAAACAATTGAAGTCAAAAGAAGAAAATGCGTATGTTATAACACAGAAAATATTGAGAGAAAAGGAGAAATTGCTGATTATCAGCAATTTCTTCTTTTCTCTCAAGCTTTCTTCATTAGACATGTCAAAACCAGTTCTTGTTTGGGACAGCATTAAACTATACATTCGAATCTTAAGATCTGGAGTTTAACCCTTTCCCAAACAGCACTTTTTTAGGGTGGTCAATTTTGAAAGATCCTACAGACAGCAAAATGACTGTCCACAAAGATAAGATTTGTGTACAATATAGCACAGAAAATATTGAGACAAAAGGAGAAAATGCTGATCATCAGCATTTTCTTCTTTTGTCTCAATGTTTTCCCAAGCTTTCTTTTAATGACACGTCAAAACCAGGGCTTGTTTTGGAGAGGGTTAAGCAACTTCATCTATTTTTGTACAAATACTGTGCTTTCATATACTGTAAAATAATGACTGGTATACTGAATGTGGCCCATGCATTTGTATGCTCATTGAAACATTTGTTCTTTTGAAATCTGTTTTCTAATGTAAAGTACTCAAAAAGATTCATGAGTACTGAAGGGTCAGTACATGAATAAGTATGAGTACGAGTACTCGTTTTCCCCATGAGTACTGAGTACCAGTGAGTACGGGGGAAAGCGGTACTTGTAATCATATTACTCGAGTACGAGTATGAGTATCACATGCCTAGTAAGATGAAGCTTTATGAAATATCTGACCTTTAACATGATGATGTAAAGCTTTGTTATCAGTAGGATGCCCTTGAAAGTGCACACGAACGGTTGTGTGTCAAATTTGACCTTGCCCCAAGTTCACAATTTTACATTGACAATTTCCTCAGTTGAGTGACCAAGGGCCATCATGGCACCCTTGTTTGAATGCATCTTTTCATTTTGTGTCAATTGTTGTGTTAAGTAATCACTTTTCATTAACTCTGAAAGCTAATGACTTAAACTTAAAGACTTAGATCTTAAAAGTTAACCTGCATACAAGGTCATGTCATGACTTGTGTATATGTGTTCAATAAACTTTCGATCATTTTTCTGCAATCTGTTATTACTTTTCCTTATAAACGGGCGACATGTTCTTAACCCTTTCCCAAACGGCCAAAATTTAGGGTGGTCCAATTTCAAAGCTATTGCAGGCAACAAAATCAATGTTACAAAGTGCGGGAAATGTGAATAGTATAGCATGTAAAATATTGAGGCAAAAGGAGAAAATGCTGATTATCAGCATTTTCTTCTTTTGCCTCAATGTTTTCCCAAGCCCGTTTTAATAGGGCCATCAAAATCTGGTCTAGTTTGGGAAAGGGTGAAGCAAGTATCATTCAATCTAGTTTACAAACAAGAGCTAACATCTGACAATGCTCTCATGCATTTGAAACGGAGCATAAAAGTGATTGAAAGAAATAAGACTGGTGAAAAAAAATATGTATATTACTGTTACAGATAAATCCTTGAATACTACATCAGGCTAGGTTCCCACTGCCGACCAAATCAACTCGACCAAGCTGGATTAAGCGGTCGAGTACCGATCGAACTCGGTCGGCATCAGTGATCGGGAGTGTTCGAACTTGGTCTGCATCGATCAATATTCCTTCCAAAATTTTTTGACCTGTCAAAAAAAATAAAAATCGGGCCGCGGCCTTAGCGCAGTTGGTAGCGCATCTGACCCTCATTCGAGAGGTCCCGGGTTCGATACCCGGAAGTGGGCGAGCAGCTGGAGGCTCTGTAAGGGTGTTGTGGTAGTACTGGTTTGAGAAACAACAGGAATCCATGGGTAGGTGCTCCAGCCGCCGCGATATGACCCTGGTAGTTGAAAACGGCGTAAAACCCCAATAAACTCAAACTAAAAAAAAACTCGTGTAGCAATCAAGTGAGACTTTGATCGAAAAGTGGATGAGTACCACTCAACTGAGCAGACACATGGCTGAGAATCACGTGACACAACATATTCGATTAAGTTCGATAATTCTGTTTACCCATTACCACTCAGTAACTTTGAAAATATCGCGGAAAATGAAGAAATTGCTTCATTTCCCACTTTGTTTTCTACCAAAAAAGACCAAAAATGTAAAAAAAAAAAATCCTGCTCTTTAAATTGCCGTCTAAATCATCTTTGAATTTGGGCCACCCTAAAATGTTGCCGTTTGGTAATAGGTTAATACGTGACCAATTTGAAACATGAACAACAGCTCACCCGCACAAAAGCTTGTCACAAGGGTCAAACTCCCAAGGTCAATGTCTTAAGGTCATGGTGTCGTGGTCAAGTTCATGGCAGGAGGTATGGTAGTATATTGAGGCTCTATCTGTAATAGTGCCCAAGTTAGGGCCATGATAGTTTTTTTAACCCTTTCCCAAACAATATTTTAGGTTTGTCCAATATGAAAGCTGCTGCAGACGACAAATTAGATTATCATAAAAGGCAAAAATGTTTACGCTATAGCCAGGAAAATATTGAGGCAAAAGGAGAAACTGCTGGTTATCATCAGTTTCTTCTTTTGTCTCAATGTTTTCCCAAGCCTTTCCTATTAGGGACGTCAAAAGCAGGTCTTGTTTGGGAAAGGGTTAATAAAGTAGGTACAATGCCAATGCAGCAAGGTGTAATGTAATGGTCTTGACACAAAGACTTCACAGAGCAATTGGATCACCTAACCATGGGTTCCTTGCACTCATATCCACTACACCCATTCCGAGCCTCTAGCTGCTTGCCCACATAGGCTTGCAATTATCCAACCATTCGTAGGTGAAAATACCAGACAGAATGTTTTCTGCGACCGGGAATCAAGACAGTGACAGTGTGAGTAACTACCAACTGTGCTATGACACTTTATTCTTTTTCGGTCGTCTGCGACACCTTTCAAATTGGACCACCCTAATTTTTTTGTCGTTCGGGAAAGGGCTCAAATCCCCGACAAACCCCGACCGAATTACTTCTTCTCGATCCATTGTTAATCAAACCTGACCTCTACGGTCGATTTGATCGACTGAACAAATGGAACATAGATTGAGTTGATTGGGATGTGGTCTGGAATTGCTCAAGTGCAAGTCGAGGTGATCGAGTGCATGTTAGGTGCAGGTCGGGTAAAAGAAATTTACTCGATCAAACTCGATCTTCATACACGATTCATTCTCGATAAGGTCCATCTTATACCCGACCAATACACGATCGCTTCTCGACCAATTCCCTACTCGATCACACACAAATTTTTTTACATGTAAAAAAAAATATCGAGTAGGAAGCTGGAGCGATTCAGATCAAGCTCGATCAACACGACCACTCCTGATCACACATGCCAACAGATTTAGATCTATACTTGAATGAGTTGATGTGATCGCCAATGGGAACATAGTATATGATACATTCGAGGTGATCGAGTTAAAATCAGACAAATGGTTGGGTTGCGAATGAGAAAAGGTCTACAATGCTCGTGTAGGGGTCTAGTATGATCGACTAGAGATCGAGAAGAAGTCATGTACATACATTTGGTTGGGTTAGATCGGAGAATTTAGGTGATTGAATTAATTTATCGGCAGTGGGAACTTAGCATTAAACACTCATGAGGTCAATTTTTTTTCTGATTTGTTGCAAGATCTCTTTGGTAATGCACTAATATGCAGGCCTGCGTTTACTCTATGGTATTCTTAATATGTACCAGTCAATATTTTGTAAAAATATCTTTAGTTTTCTGGGCCGAATGAACAGTAGCCATTAAATGTGTCCAATGAACAGTAGCCATCAAATGTCCATTTTTAAGTTCACTTTTCATAAGCCAGGAAATGCTTTCAAGTAGCCAAGAAGGTGTACCCACTAACAGATCTGATGGACTACCCATCAAGTAGCCTAATGTGGGTACGTCCGTCTGTCCGTCCGTCCGTCCGTCCGTCTGTCCACAATTTGTTGTTACCACTCTAGAATCCACAAATATTGACCAATCTTGACCAAACTTGGTCAAAACATGTATGACCATAAGTTCTCGGATGAGTTCGATTTTGAGTCAGATCGGACCAGGAAGTCCAGAGTTATGTGCCCTTGAACGTCAAAAATGGCTAGTTTTGACTTTGTTACCACTCTAGTATCTACAAATATTGACCAATCTTTACCAAACTTGGTCAAAACATGTATGACCATAAGTCCTCGGATGAGTTCGATTTTGAGTCAGATCGGACTAGGAAGTTTAGAGTTATGTGCCCTTGAACGTCAAAAATGGCTAGTTTTGACTTTGTTACCACTCTAGTATCTACAAATATTGACCAATCTTAACCAAACTTGGTCAAAACATGTATGACCATAAGTTCTCGTATGAGTTTGATTTTGAGTCAGATCAGACTAGGAAGTCCGGAGTTATGTGCCCTTGAACGTCAAAAATGGCTAGTTTTGATTTTGTTACCACTCTAGCATCTACAAATATTGACCAATCAAGACAAAACTTTGCCACAATGTTGGTTACTATAAGATCTTGGATGAGTACGATTTTCAGTGTGATAAGAGCAGGAAGTCTGGAGTTATGTGCCCTTGAATTTGACAAAATTGCAGTTTTCGACTTTGTTTACACTGTAGCATCTACATTTATTGACTAATCAAGACAAAACTTGGCCACAATGTTGGTGACTATAAGATCCTTGATGAGTTAAATTTTCAGCTTGATTTGGCCAGAAAAACAAGAGTTATTGGCCCTTTAATTTCATAAAATTACTGTTTTCGACTTTATTTTCTCTCTAACAAACAAATATGTACCAATCAAGACACAACTTGGTCACAATGTTGTTGACCATAATATCTTTAATGTTTTAATTTTTCAGATTGATTGGACTAAAAAAACAGAGTTGTGTGCCTTTGATGGTTACAAAATTGTTGTTTTCGACTTTGTTTTCTCTCAAACAGCAATAAATATTAACCAATTAAAAAACTTGGACAGAATGTTGATGAGAATATCTTTATCAGAACAGAGTTATGTGCCCTAGACTGTGACAAAATTGTTGTTTTCATCTGGATCATAATCTCGCATCTTAAATTATGTGCTCTTGAACTTGACAACATTGGGACTTTCATTCTATCTAGGTGCAGGTGAGCGATTAAGGACCATCATGGTCCTCTTGTTAATGTAAAATGAATCTGTGTACTGTAAAGCTAAAAAAAATATTGAGGTAAAATGTGAAAATTCTATTAATCATAATTTTCTTTTCTTTCCTTAGTCTGTGAGACTTTCTTCCCTAGGCAGGTCAAAAGTAGATCTTGTTTGGAGAAGGTTTGATTGAAAACCTGTGTTCAATATCATCTTCTTGGAACATAATTACATACAAGCAATCAAGTTGTTGAGACATATTCATCATTGAATCCGATGTCTTATTTAAAGATTTACGCAAAATATGTTTTTAAGTTTGTTAGTATAATGGGGATTGGTGTTTCCAAAAGCTGTTGTCCATTGAATTATAAATAGTTAAGATTGAATTGCTAAGAAAATAAAGAAAATTTAACTTTTACTTTCAGGTGGAAACTCACAGTGCAGAAAAAACAAGCGAAAGCAATTTACCCTCAGTATGATGAAGCGAGCTTTACCTCGAAAACCACGTCGGGAATTACAATAACCACACGAAAAACCTCCGCCACAACGAACCAATCATCTTGTTCACAACAGTCCTACCAATCAAGCATTGTTATTGTTAAACTCTGATAGTTAAACCATTTTAAACGACATACCGTATAGCACTTTATTTCTGCGGGGTCCAAATTCTGCGGTTTTTCCAGAAATCAGGCGGGTTAAATTTCTGCGGAACATATTTCTGCGGTCTCTCATTTTGCAAAATCAAAGATTTTATTCCTGCGCTATCAAATCAGTTTTTGTCAGTATCAGACATAGTTTGAAAGACGATGCTTACCAAATAATCTAATTATTCCGTTAGGGTAAAGGGATAATCCCACTCATTTACCAGTGCCTATAAAGGCGTAATGGGAAACAATGCCGTATACAGATAGGTGTGAAAAGAAAGACGTGTCAAACTGTTACCAATCAGTCAAACTTGTTAAATCTTTGTTTATTGATGAACTAAAATGTCTTATCTACACCTAAATTAAAGCCGTAGTTACACCATTTTTGAATTGGAAAGCACTCTATTGTTATGATATTGTTCTATCCATCGGGTGGTAACAGTTTAACTTGTCCATGTACTGACTAAAATTACAGACAAAAACCTCTACATTCAGGATTAATATTCTGCGGATTTTATTTCTGCGGTGCCGTCCACGACCGCAGAAATAGCAGAAATAAAGTCCCCGCAGAAATAAAGTGCTATACGGTAATTTGAAAGTTTCTTCAGACAACAAAATGGATGTTGATCAAGAGAGAATATGTTTACAATAGGATAATGAGATGAAATAGAGGCTAAAGAAAAAAATGCTGATCATCAGCATTTTCTCGTTTTGCCTCAATGTTTTCTTAAACAGATTTTCTTTAGGATATCAAAACTTGTTCTTGTTTTGGAAAGGAATACCCCATTCTCACAATGATGACACATTATTGACGCCCCACAAGAAAAAGGCTTTGAAAAATATTGTGGTAAATCAAAAACATACTTGTGACAAGCAATTTCTTCATTTCCAACAATGTTTACAACCCAGAAAGATGAAATATTCTTAAATTCCATCTACTTGAAATTGTCCTCTGGAACATCTTTGGATTTGGACATTTAAAAAATGTGGCTGTCAGGTAAAGGTCGTACTTTGTTATTCCCTTTCCGATAAAGATGAACCAAAATATAAGTAGTTCCAGACGACAAAATAAATGCTAAATCATATAAAAAGCCTAATTTTTTTTTTTGCTTTGTTAACCTTGAAGGAAAAGAAGGAAAAACGGATTATCAACATTTTTTTCTCTTCTAGCAAGTTTTCTATATTCAAATTTAGTGGGGTCGTCATAATGTGTCACAGTTTGGGAATGGCTTACCCTTTCCCAAACAACAAAATTTTAAGACAGCCAAACTTGAAATGTACTGCAGACAACAAAATAGATGTTGAAAAAGATAAAATTTGTGTAATATATGGCATAGAAAATATTGAGACAAAAGGAGAAACTGCTGGTTATCAGCAGTTTCTTCTTTTGTCTTAATGTTTTCCCAAGCCTTTTCTATTAGGGACGTCAAAACCAGGTCTTGTTTGGGAAAGGGTTACACTCTTTCAGAAAAAATAGACAATTACAATTGGAGAGAAGCTGCAGATGACTTCAAGATTTGAGCATGACATATCACAGAAAATAAAGAGACAAAGGGAGAAAATATTGCATATCAGCATGCTCTTCTTTTGTCTCAATGTTTTTCTGGGGTAATCTCTTAGAGACTTCAAAGCCAGGATATGTTTGAAAAATGGTTAAGAAACTTTCAGCTAATTATGGAAATAAAATTTCTAATTGCTCAAGATTAAAAATGCATTTTCAATTTTTTATGCTCCCCGAAAAAATTTCGGGGGAGCATATAGTCGCCATGCTGTCCGTCCATCCGTGTGTCTGTGTGTCCGTCCGTCCGTCCACAGCCATATCTCAGCAACCCTTGGACCAAAATCAACCAAACTTCACATGTGAACTCCCAGGGATAATCCCTAGGAACCCTTTTCTCTGTTTGTTGATTTGAGGCTGCGTCATGGAAAAAGGGGCCTTAATGTAAAAATTAGATTTTCTCAAATTTCTCATCATCTAATGGGCAGAATTTAATGAAATTTTGTACTTTTGTGATAAATGAGATGTTCTAGACCATATTCTATAAATAATGTGTGTGCAAAAAATCTGTCATGGGAAAAGGGGGCTTAATGTATGATAATTTGTCCGTCCGTCCACAACCATATCTCAGCAACCCTTGGACCAAATTCAAGGAAACTTCACATGTGAACTTCCAGGGATAATCCCTACAAAGCTTTTTCCTCCGTTTGTTGATTTGAGGCTGTGTCATGGAAAAAGGGGCCTTAATGTATAAATTAGATTTTCTCCAATTTCTCTTCATCCAATGGGTAGAATTTAATGAAATTTTGTACTTTTGTGATAAATGAGATGTTCTAGACCATATTATATAAATAATGTGTGTACAAAAAATATGTCATGGGAAAAGGGGGCTTAATGTATGATGATTTTTATTTTGTGACAAACACTTATTCGGGGAGCATAATCCGTCTATGACGGCTCTTGTTTTTTCTGCCAGAACATTAAATCGATGTTTAATATTTGATCTAGGCATTCATTTCTTTTTCTTGCTATGTTTTTCTTGTCTGGCAAAGGAAGAATAAACTGGGTTCAACATAACTAGGGTTTATGTGACATTTAATTTTTCCTAGGTATGTGGATTGGCAAAGTATCATTTTCCTCCACCCGCCTATACAAAAAGTGGGCATATCTATACCCTGTCTGCCAATTTGTTCCTGTATACAGTATGGCTCGCCTGTTTTCAAGCATCATGGCAATTCAATTTCGGTCAGATACAGGTAAAAAAAATATGGCTGCAATGAGCGTCTTTCACTACGATTTTCCACTTAACAACCGTGAATTTCGGTGATATGTGTGGACAAGATTAGACTATACCTAGCATTTGCACCCATGGTTGGAAAACTGTGATGATCACCATTATTTTCCACCCACCAGCTATTCGCGGTGGTTACAATGGAAAATCACCGCGATTTTCCACCTGAATAATTTTTTTTGGTCCATGGTTGCTGAGTGTTTTAGGCAAAAAACATGCGAGCTGTACTGTATATCCAAATTACTTTATTTCAACTAGAAATTTTTAGATAGCAGGAACAGCTCTATAATAACCCTTTCCCAAAGGACCCCTGATTTTGATATCCATATTAAAGAAAAGGCTTAGATAAACAATGAGGCAACAGCAGAAAATGCTGATGATCAACATTTTCTCCTTTTCCCTCAATATTATTTGATCTACATGATACACACATTTCATTATACCCCCCACAACAAAGTTATGGGGGGGTATACTGGATTCAGGTTGTCTGTCCGTCCGTCCGTCTGTCCGTGGACATAATTTTGTGTCCTCTTCTCCTCCAACAGTTTTTTACCGACTTTGCTGAAATTTTAGCAGATTGTTTCCTATCATATGAAGTTGTGCACCTGCAATTTTCATCTTGATCCAGGCAGTAGTTTCAGAGTTATGCCACTTTGAACTTTAGCATTTTTTCAGTGACAACGAGCTAGTGGGGGGTATGTGTCCGCTTTGCGACAGTTCTAGTTTTCATTAACATCAAATTTGTTGTGAGCACCAGCTTTGAAATTGTACAAGCCTAAAATTCTGTTGTTTGGGAAAGGGTTAATGGTGTTTCACTATAAATGGTGTTTCACTGAAAAATATTGCCAAAATACTAGTATCATTTCACTGCAAACTTTTCGCCAGTATTTTAACTATGCATTTGGTATATACTCACCAGGAAATAGATTTATTCAACAGGGTACATTATTAAACTTTGTTCTTTTCGAACATGCCGTTACAGACTGTTCTTTTAAACCCTTTCCCAATCAAGTCCCTGGTTTTGAGGTGCCTAAAAAAGTATTGTGAAAACATTGAGACAAAAGAAGGAAATCTTGGTAACCAGCATTTTCTCCTTTTGCCTCAATATTTTCTGTGCTGTAATTTATACAATCTATTTATTATCTACTATTTCACTGTCCGCATCAGCTTTGATATTGGATCACCCTAAAAATTTGTTGTTTGGGAAAGGGTTAAGGACTGGTGGGTCCAAATTCTCCTGATTTATCATTGCCTATTCTTTCCATTGATATTATTATAAGCCTATTTTGCATTTCATTTACCTATGCAATGTACTGTTTATTGTTTACTGTGGGCCCCTGCCATACAAAAAGCAACCTTAACCCTTCCCATGCAAGACATTGTTTTGATGTCCTTGTTATAAATGACCAAGGAAAACATTGAGACAAAAGAAGAAACTGCTGATAACCAGCAGTTTCTCCTTTTGCCTCAATGTTTTCTATGCTATATTTTACACAATTCCAATTCTTTTTACCAGTCTAAAATTTTATTGTTTTGTAATGGGTTAAAATGACTTTTAACCCTTTTCTGAACAATTTTAGGTCTCTACAAATTGCATTGAGACATATTGTAAGTGGAGAAAAAGAAGGAAATAATTCCCAAATTTTTGGCTCTTATAAAGTAGCATGTCTAGGATTTCTGTGAGGGGGGATTCGAATAAAGAAATAGGGTAGGGGTGGGGGGGGGGGGGGCATTTTCCTGGTATTACAAAATTTTGACTGAATTTCTGCATGAAAATGAAATAATCAGGCTACATAATAACCCCTTGATCCCCCTCTGGATACGCTACTGCTGTAAGCTTGCGATATACACATTATTCTGTTCCAAGAATGGGTTCTTTTTGTATGACGGCTCACAATATTTTTACTTTGAAGTCATAATATCCGGCCATGCATTTCATACACTGTGCAATTTGAACATGTACAAAGTATTTACGAAAATCATTGTGATATGAAAATGAGCTGAGGTTTGGAAAAAGAGTCCATGCAGCATTTACGAGTTCATATTTTAAACCACTATGGATCCAGGTCAGACTTGATAACATACAGGCTGATCTAGATCCATGTTGGTCTCAAATGCAATGATTATGGCCTTTTGTTTCAAATCTCGGCTCAAATATAGTTTTATGTGATATAATGCGAAAAATCATCTTTATTTTGTGATTTCACCATGTAAATATTTTCATTTTACTATTTTTTTATCATCATCTTTTGGTGTGATTTTGTTTATGTTAAATATCAATTAAATTATTAAGAGTTGAATTTTTGTTGTTATTATTGAAAGCAAGATTTCATAAAACACAATTCGAGGGCTCAGTGCAAAACTATTGTAACTACATATTTTTCAGAAATTCACTTTTTTGCATTTTCTTAATCTTTAGGTAGGAATACACCATGTATTCTAACATTAGGTTTCAATTCTGTATACTTAAAAAGATATTTAGAATTTTAAAAACATTTTTCCTCTTTATCTTTGAGAAAGTCAATAAGTTTTTGCCCTCTCCTGTAAAATTTTGTAAAGTGTAGTTGAAATAGTTTTGCACCAAGCCCTCGTGTCATATTTCAACTTCTGGTCTCTTATCCCGATTTCTAATTACAAAATTATCTTGAGGGGCATCAAAAAATGTCTATGTGTGGGAATGGCTTGATACAAGATTATATATGGGTGCAGCTAGTCAAGACAAACTTGGCATGTGTATGATGAATAAGGCCAATAGCAAAGAATTAGGTTAAGATTAGGTTTACCGTTATGTTTTTATAAATTATCAGTGTTGTTATAAAATCCTGTATACCTTACGATAAATGACCTGGCAGAGCAGCCCATGCTAATTAAATGAGAAGCTCTGCCAGGTCATTTATTGTGAGGTATAACTACGGCTTGAATCAAAGCATAGTTACAAGATTTTATAACACATACGAAATACTATTTGCTTGTTCGAAATTACGTCACAGTTAACTGGATAAAATTGTTCCCTATTTGATCAGCGTGCCGGTCTGCAGGCGAAGCTGAGTCCTAAAACTCCGTCTGTAACACTGTAGTCTGTCAATCCAGGGGTCGCGATTTTAACCCTTTCCCAAACGGCAAAATTTTAGGATGGTCCACTTCAAAAACTGCCAAAAAATGACAACATGGAAGTTATAATGATAGAATTTGTGTAAAATATGGCATAGAAAATATTGAGGCAAAAGGAGAAACTACTGGTTATCAGCAGTTTCTTCTTTTGTCTCAATATTTTCCCAAGTCTTTTTCTGATTGGGACGTCAAAACCAGGTCTTGTTTGGGAAAGGGTTAAACCCCGGCTCGACCAATACCCATTCTGAAATTTGACAAAAGTCACTTATCTCTCACCAATGTGTGTGAATCATCTATGTATGAGAGCAGCTGGAGGATATTGTGGTAGTTCTGGTTAGACTACTAGGATTCCATGGTTAGGTGCTGAAGCTGCCAAAAGAGAACCATAGCATTTGAAAGATGCATTAAGCCCCAATCATTGGCAATAAATGAATCAACCGTCTGTGGATGATATGACGCATGTGTGCAAAATTCAAAGCGTTACATGTAGTAGTTGTGGATATACAAAATTGCTGATAAAAGGCACTTTTTTCCTTTCCCTTTAATGTTTTCTCAAGCTTTCTCTCCTATTATGGTTGACAAAACCTGGAACTTTGGGAAAGGACTGATTTGACAAAACCTACTTTCATGGCGATTTAGGAAATGGAGCCCTTTCCAATTTAGATTGCAGTAGCTGGGATTGTATCAGCTTTAACCCTTTCTCTAATGACAAAATTTAAGGGTTGTCCAATTTGAAAACTGCTGAAAATGACAAAATTGATAATTACAAAGATATGATTTGTGTACAATGTAGAACAGAAAATATTGAGGCAAAAGGAGAAAATGCTGATTATCAGCATTTTCTTCTTTTGTATCAATACTTTCCCAAGCTTTACATCCATTTTTATATGCCTGAAGGGTTGTATTATGTTATGGCCCCGGTTGTCTGTCAGTCTGTCTGTTTCTTGTGTGCGGAACTCCTACAGTTTTGATCGGAACTTAATCAAACTTGCCACAATGAATCTTCATGGTGTCTAGTTGTGCACATCGCTTACGGAATTCAGATAACTCTTTTCATTCTTGAATTATCTGCCCTTGAATTAAAACAAAATGCCCATTTTACTGGCAAGCCGCTCTCGGGCGTATATGCGCCGCTCTCTGAAGCTCTTGTTTTACATCAGCAACTGCTTTTAGATTGGACTGTCTAAAATTTTGGAATTTGGGAATGAGTTAGTCTCATCCAAAAGACTGTAACAGTATATTACCTCTCTATAAATCTAAATCAAACACAGTTTAGGGTTCTCCAAAGAATAACTTAAAGCCGTAGGGGCAAATCAAAATTGTGTCCATGCAAATAGTTGTGAATAAAAACATAATGGAAAAAGAAGAAATTGCTCAATTCAAGCAATTTCTTCTTTTCCCATTATGGTTTTTATACAGAATTATCACATTTTAATGTATATGAATGCATTATTTCACCATTGGAAAGAGTACAGATTTGTTCAAAAGTTTCTTTTCATTTTTTTTTATTTCATAAATTTATACAATGTAATTCTGTGAATTTGACATAAACTCATCCAAAACAAACAAATAACATAAATTTACATTACACATTATATATATCACATTGCACTCTATCATACAAAATACTTTATTAAAGACAACTGACCTCTACATCATTAACCCTTTCTGCAACAAGACCTGATTTTGACGTCCCTAACAGAAAAGACTTGTGAAAACATTGAGACAAAAGAAGAAACTGCTGATAATCAGCAGTTTCTCCTTTTGTCTCAATATTTTCTGTGCCATATTTTACACAAATCCTATCTTTGGTGACATCCGTTTTGTCATTTGTTGCATTTTTTGAAGTGGATCACCCTGAAAATTTGTCGTTTGGGAAAGGGTTAATACAATCTCTACACATAAGCTATTCCATCCATCATTAAATACCAAACAATTATAGCAACTTCGAGCTTCATCTATGGCCGACTTTGATTGGCAATGGCTCGCGCCATCGTTGGGAACCAGCGCTGTTTTATCTATTATACTCATTCCTCCGTTTTGTGTCAGCCAATCAAAACCTTTGTTTACTAGACACTGATTGGTCCGCTGTTCATCCGAGGAGTTCCGAATGACGTAATGGAGCCATGGTCCGACCACACTTTTTCCGGTGGTCGGACTATAGCTCGGGCCATTGCTGTTCATATCTATAGCTATGGAAATGACGTCAATAGCTCGCACTATTGGTGTTCCGTTGGGGCGATGGCGCGAGCGATGGCATGAGCCATTGCCAATCGAAGTCGGCCTAAGACAACTGAAATTGACAAGGGTACACCCATATCGATTTCCGGGCATCATCTGTGAAAATTGACAAGGAATACCCTCATTAACTTCTGTTGCCACAGAAAACGACAGAAATAGCATAGCGTTTAACCCATTATCAAACAGTGACGCCTTCAAATTGGTCCAGTATTTAGAAAATTATTGAAGTTTTTATGAAAATATTGTATCACATGGTTATCCACTGTGTTTATGCAAAATTGTTGAATGTACATTTCTTTACACCATCATTTCTTCATCAATTTCTATTTTGTCATCTGCACAAGCTTACAACTTTTAAGTTTTAGAAGTATAATTTTGCTCTCGTTTGGGAAAGGCTTTGTTAAAGTTCTACTATATCTTAACATATTTCCAAAACACAACTGTTACAGTGTTCTCCCCTGCCCAATAAGCTGTGTCAGCCCAATACAGCTTCATGCAAATCAGTGTAAGGCAACTACAGCTTCAAAAGTACCCCACAGGTTATTTTCTTCAAAATGGTCACCAAATAGAGGCATTTTTAGGCATTTTGTGTCAAAAACACATTAATAAGTCATTTTTATAATTGTAAATGTAAAAATAGGTTATAAAAACATTATGGGAAAAGAAGGAATTGCTCAAAATGAACATTTCTTCTTTTTCTCATTATGTTTTTATTAACAAGTATTTGCATAACACTGTGTTTGAAGGTTTATCAATCATTGTATAATTTGCCACTACATCTTCAAATTATTCTGTGGAGAACACTGCACAATGACATAAAATTTCTCACGTGGTAAATCAAACACACATAAACAAATGCTACCCTGTTTTACAATTTTTTGCTTGCATGTCCATTCTACAGATGAAGGCAGTTAGCTTGATTAACCCATAACCAAACGACAAAGTTTTAGGGTGGTCCAAATTGAAAGATGGTGCTGACAACAATTTTAAGTGAATGAAATGGAAGATGTTTTTGGTCTTTTTGGGGTAGAAAACAATGTGGGAAATGAAGAAATTGCTTGTGACAAGCAATTTCTTCACTTTCCGCAATGTTTTCCATGACCATTATTTTGTGGGGAGTAAAAAAATGCATTGTAAGGTAATGGGTTAAGCAGAGAGGAAACCCTGGTTTTTGCATCCTTATTCAAAGGTTTGGAAATCATCCAGTGAAAAGATAATGCTGATATCCATCTTTTTCTCCTTTTCCATAAATGAATTAAATTCTATAAATCATTATACATGATGATGTTTTGGTCTTGTCATATGGAAATGAATTATGAAAGCCATATCACTTACAGGTCAAAAGATGCTAATGAATTTATATTTGAAAACAGGGCAAAATATTTATATTTGAAAACAGGGCAAAATGTATATACACCAACCTATTTGTGTTGGGCGTAAAAATGATACAATCATTCCTTAGTTGTGATTTGTTTTAATATGGGAAGATCGATAGCTATTCAATTTTACTCTCTTCAGAGAAGAAAGGGTATACAAGAAGTTTAATTTCCATCATGATTAGAACAACATAATTATACAATGCTACAAATAAGAGACAAACTTTATATTTTTTGTGAACTTGTACCATAAATATCTTTTTGTCAAGAGAAAGGCTTTAACTTTTCCCTCATAATGACATATTTTTACACCTCATAAGATAATGGTTTTGAAAAATTTGTGGAAAATGAAAAAAAATACTTGTCACAAGCAATTTTGTCATTTCCCACAATGCTTTCTAAACAGAGCAACCAAGAAATGTGAAATTTCGTCTTTAAATTGTCATCTGCAATACCTTTGAATTTAGACCAGTCCAAAAATGTTCTGTCTAGTAATGAAAAGAGAAGGGTTCAAAGCTTACTATTTCAATAGAGTGAAAGTACACAATATCAGATTACTATGACATTTACAAGTGTTCAGATCTATACTTCCTTTATTAGTTCACAACTTCCCAATTTTATTCTTTAACCCTTTCCCAAACAATTGTTGGGTGTTCCAATTCAAAAGCTGCTGAAGACAGCAAAATGGATGTTGATAATGATTAAATTTATGTGATATAGCATAGAAAACATTGAGGCGAAAGGAGAAACTGCTGGTTATCAGCAGTTTCTTCTTTTGTCTCAATGTTTCCCCAAGCATTTTCTATAAGAGAAGTCAAAACCAGATCTTGTTTGGGAAACCCTTTCCCAAACAGCGAAAGCATAATTATGATGGTCCAATTTTTATTCAAAAGCTGATGTAGACATAGTTCATGTTGATCAAGACATAATTTGTGTAGACATGATTTGTGTACAATATAGTTAAAAAAAAATATTGAGACAAAACGAGGAAATGTTGGTTTTTCTTATGTCTAAATGTTTTCTAAGCTTTTTCTAATAGGGACTACCCGAGCCACTTAACCCTTTCCTAAACAAGACCTTGTTTTGACGTCCCAAAGAGAATAGGCTTGGGAAAACATTGAAACACAAGAGCTGTCACTGTAAGATGACAATGCCCCCGACACCGCTTTGATTTTAAATTATGGCCAATCTATGTTCAAGGTCAAGGTCATCCAGGGGTCAAGGTCACCAAAGTATGTGCCTACAGAAAGGTAATGTAATAAGAAATGTTGTGGTAAAGTATGAAGCGAATATGTTAAGTAATAAGGAAGTTATGGCCAATGTTAAAGTTTTTGGATGGAATGACGGACGGACGGACGGACGGACAGACGGACGGATGAACGGACAAGTCAAATTTATGGTGCCTCCCTATCGGGGGCATAAAAAGAAGAAACTGCTGACAATCAGCAGTTTCTCCATTTGTCTCAATATTTTCTATGTCATATTTTACACAAATTCTATCTTTAGTAACTTCCATTTTGTCATTTGTGGCAGTTTTTGACGTGGACCACGCTAAAATTTTGTTGTTTGGGAAAGGGTTAAGCAGTCCATCTCACTCAAGACGTATTTTGAATGTTTTGTACTTTGGTAAGAGACAAACGAAGGACATTGTAAACTGGTTTAGCCATCATATGGTTGAGAAGACTAACTATCTGGACTCTTGTTAGCTGTGTTCCGACAGTGTTCTTCTCAGCCCAATAAGCTGTATCGGCCAAACTACAGCTTCAAGTAAATCAGTGTTGTGCCCCTACAGCTTCAAAACTGCCCCACAGCTTAATTTCTTCAAAATGGTTACCAAATAGAGGCATTTTCAGGCATTTCATGCCAAAAACTGATAAACAAAGCATTTTTATCATAGTAAATGTAATGATTGTGACTGAAAATATTGTGAGAAAAGAAGAAATTGCTCAGGTTGAGTAATTTCCTCTTTTTCCATAATGTTTTTAATCACAATTATTTGCATAAACGCTATGCTTTCAAGGCATAATTTGCCCCAACAGCTTCAAAATATTCTGCGGAGAAGCCTGAAAAGGTACTATGTTTTTTTCACAAAACCAACAGTATTATTATGAGTATACTTATTAGATTATTTTTGTTGTCATTTGATATGAAGTCACAGAAATACGAAAACACCTTTCTGTGATAATTAGCAAGAGAATCAATGCTTACAAAGTATACTCATTACACAGTGAGAAGCTCCTAATGACAGGCCTGTTAATCATCATCCATACATTGACTGTTTTGAACAGAAAAATCCAATTGCTTTTCAACCCTTCCCTAAACAACGAACTTTTAGGGTGATCCAATTTTAAAGCTGTTGCAGACGACAAAAACATGATGCCCAAAGTATACAGGGGTAAAAGTTGAAAATTTTGAAAAACCTGAAAACCTGGAAAAGTCTGTATTTATATAGTAAAAATCGAGAAAATGGGGCATTTTGGAATACTCAAAAACCTGAACTTCAGGCATATGCCTGAAAACTTTTACCCCTGAGTATATAATGTGTATGTTATAGCATGTGAAAGGAGAAAACACTGATTATCAGTATTTTCTTTTCTTACCTCAAAGTTTTCTCAAGCTCTCCATTATAGAGATGCCAAAACCAAGTCTTATTTGGGAAATGGTTAACCATAATGATTGGTAAGTAATGAAATGTTGGAGGATTTTGTGAAAGGATGACTAATCTTTTAAATTTCAAAGGTTGTTTAAAGATATGGTAATATAAAAAGTCCTTTCTGAATATTTTCAAAGCTTATTAGCTTAGAAAAGACTTGCTAGTCATGTACATTTTAAGAAATTCATGATATACAAGCGCGGATCCAGGTATTTTTCCCCGGGGTGGGGTTGGGGGGGGGGGGGGGGGGTGTCATCCAATCTTTAACCCCTTTTTTGCCAAATTCCAGGGGGGGGGTCAGGGGGTCCCTCTAAATCGGCGCATGCAGTGAGATATACGAGGGGCGTTCATTAAAGATTTCCCCTGACATACTTTCTGTTGAGGTAGGAAGTTGAAATTGTACACATACATTACCCTATACCTCTTTAGGTCACATGAAAAATTGCAGCTCTGAAATGTAATTTGTTTCCCATTTTCGTGTGCTGAAGTTAAGTAAGGTAGCGTGATGGAGCAAGCAGTCATCAGATTCCTGTATTTGAAAGGTCTGACTCTAAAGGAAGAATTTGATGACATGAAAGAAGTTTATGGGGATGATGTTCCATCATATGACTTTGTCAAACACTGGTTTACTCAGTTCAAGTGTGGACGTAAGTCTGTGGAAACAGCCCGAATCCTGGGCGCCTACAGTCTGTCATTGATGATGCCACCATAAAGTCAATGCAAGGTTTCGGGCATAATCTACGGTGTCCTACAGAACAGGTCTCAAACAATGTATTATCCGATGACAGAAGTATGTCTCTCTGGCTAGAGGCCATGTAGAGAAAGATTAATATTTGTGCCAAATTTCAATTCTCTAAACTTATTGGAAGTAGGTTAGGGGAAATCTTTAATGAACGCCCCTCGTATGTCATACCATGAAGGACTAAATATAACAACGGTGTGTAGTGGGACACAGGGACGAATGACGCAGTTATTTTGGGACATAACAAGTAATCTTTTTGATAACCCCTTTTTTCGCCAAATTCCAGGGGGGGTCATGACCCCCTGACCCCCCCCCCCCCCCTCTGGATCCGCGCATGATATATATCAAAGTTTGAAATGGTACTCCAAATTTTAAGCATGATTAATAATACAGTCGACACTCGTTATGTCGACATCGGATAAGTCGAATTTCTGCTTAAGTCAAAGTAAAAGTCTGGTCCCGTCCTCACCAATGGATATCAAAACGTTAGATAAAATAATTTCGAAATGAATATAGCCATTGAAATATAGTAGGAAAAGGATAGAAATTGCTCGTTTCGAGCAATTTCTTTCCTTTTCCTACTATATTTCAATTATTAATGCATTTGATGAGCACCAAAAAATGATCAAATGGCATTCAATTCGAAATTGAACAAAATCGGACTCCGGAGATAATTTAACGGCCCCTCTGACTTCGACACAACGAGTGTTGACTGTATGTAATAGTAACTCACTCACCGTGCAGGGCTACAGATAAGTGGGGGTGAAGACATTCTTTTTCAAACTTCAATTCTAAACCATATGTTGTGGGTACTCATTTGAATTGTCTCGATGAGACGATACATATGAGAAACCACAATATAGGGTTTGATGAACAATAACAGAATTATTTCAGTTTAAAAAGTCATCACCCCCCTCTTATCTGGAGCTCTTAGTAAGTGAAAGTCATAGAGAAATACAACTTGAGGAAATAAAAGAACAAACATTGCACACATCTACTGGTTTTACAGTTTTTGGGGTTTAGCGCAAAACCATTGTAAGTACATACACAGTGTATAATCACGTGAATGAGAATTTTCCATAATCTTCAATAATTTTGATGATACTTGACCAATTTGAATTTGGTTTGAAGCAGAGAAAGTGGAATGACAAGAATAAGCTGGATGTTTTTTTCTTTAAAAATCAGCTGGTAAAAAAGTTATTGAAGATCAACCAAAATTTTGGTTGATCTTCAATAACTTTTTTATCAGCTTTTTTTTAATATCCTACTCACCCATCTAATACGCGACATCTTTCCTCCTTCTCTGCTTCAAACCGAATACAAATCGGTCCCATATTAACAAAATTATTGAAGATTTTTTAAAAATTATTTAAATTGTTGTGTCAAGTGATTATACATGTGACATAATAGAGCCAGGATCTGGAAAACGGGGCCCTTAAAGTGTTTGAGACCAACATGGATTCAGATCAGGCTGATCAGCCTGTGTATACACACAGTCTGATCAAGATCCATGCTATTTTCTTATTGTTTCCTTACTAGATTTATTACATATTATAGCAACTCTGTGGCAGAAGCTTTGAACAAGATCAGACTGCAAACAGACCTGTGTAAACCAATCTTCATCCAAACCATGATGATCCTGGTCCAAACTCAATTTTATATATACTCGGCAAAACTGCTAACGCATCACTCAGATCTTTGTTAATATTTTTTTAACGAATCTACAGAATACATTCAAAATTTGAACATGCCGACTGCCACCACTTGATAAGAAGCCTGTGAAATTTCATATCAAATGCTACAGTCTATTTTGAAATATTGAACTTTTAATAAGGACACCCTTAATTCTAAAATTCATAAAGTCTGAAATTTTATTAAAATGGGAAATTAACACTTAACACTCAAACCTTTTATATTGGCTGAAAGAGTTCCTTTGTAGAAAAGTTACCCTTCGTTAAACAAACCGACGGCTTTAACACTTTTGTGGGAGCGTAATTTATTCCCGCAGATGTAACGTTACATTAGTGTCGTTGGTGTCATTGTTAGAGTCAACGGCGACGTCGGTAACGAAGGCAAAAACGTATCGGTCTATATCTTATGAACTGTGTGAGATGTAGTCTTGATATTTCACACATACACAGGTACCACCAAGAACTTTCACCTGAGATCATTAAATATGACCTTGTGACCTTGACCTTGAAAATTTGACCTTTTCTTTTAAAAATGTGCCTCTATGCGAGCTACGTTGTCCGCGAACAACCCTTGTTACGTTAGATAAGGAATTTATTTTTTCGGACTTCAATTTCACAATAAACCAGCTTTCAAAATCAATTCAAACAAGAATGATTGAAAAAGATCACAAGTTACACGAACTGAAAAGCCGTTTTGGTCCCCTTTTCAAATGACGCGGTCACACAAAAGAGAAAACTTAAAATACTTTTATGGATGAGTGCAGAAACTTGTAGGATAAATATATGCCAAATTATAAATCTAAATCTTTGATAATAAAGAAGTTATGCAATTTTAAAAAGTGATGCGTTAGCTCTTTTGCCGAGTATATATACTCAGTTCCATAAATAAGTGTGCACTTTATTTTATTTCATTTCTCCTTTGATTCTCGACTAAAAATAATACAATTTGCTATCATATTGTAGCTAAGAGTTCTAAGAAAATGACATACTCCTAAAATTTTGTCAACAGGACAGTTTTGGTTTATTTTTCTTAGATTAAATACAGGTGGTATAAAAATAAAAGTTGCAAAGTTGGTTACATTCAAATTTTGTTTAGATCCAAGTAAATTGGAGTCTTTTTTGAAAATCTTTTATGGCCGCCATTGTTGTCGATGCAAGCAAGTATGTGACGGTCACAGAGAGCAGAGAGCTCAAAAACCGCAATACCACTACAGCAGGAATGTTATTTTATTCCTTGGTGAGAGCAATGACAAAATCCTGGATATAGCTGATGTTTAGCAGTGATGGAACGTTACTCGCTAAATGACCAACACATGTTCAATCGGATCCAAATCCAGTGCTAATTGTGGCCAGGAAAGAATTTTAACATTGTTTCTGTTAATAAGAAAAGATTCAATTCAATATCGAACGGCATTAAATGAATAATATTCGATTAACTAGAGATAATCAAAACTTTAATTTGACCAGATTTGTGTACTTTTGCAACTTTTATTTTCATACCACCTTCATTTAACCTTAGAAAAACAAACTCAAACTCTCTCAGTGCCCAAATTTTAAATGTCTGACACTTTCTTGAGACTATAAGCGACACTATAATAGCAAACTCAGTTATTTTTAGTGAGAGATGAGGGGAGAAATAAAACGAAAGAAAGTGCACACTTATTTATGGAACTGAGTATATATGACAAAGACCTTATATTAAGTCTATGAATTAACCCTTCCCTAAACTTGAATTAGTTTTGACATCACTCATCGAAAATGTTTTAAAAAATAATGAGGTAAAAGAAGAAAATGTCCAAAACTAGTATTTTTCCCATTTGCTTCAAAACTTTCTGTGGTGCGCCATGTATATGGTACAAAAATTATATCTGTCAACATTCATGTTGTCATGATCTGCAAAAAATTTTCAAAATGCAAGTCAAAATTTTCTTAAGTTTGGGAAAGAGTTAACAGAAAATATTTACAGACTAACAGATAAAAAGGATGTTACAGCATTCTGAATAATTTGTTGTAACTATCATTTTCAAACTCCATTTTTTCAACATTTTACCGGTAATATGATTATCAAAAGAAAATCTTGCAAAACATTTAATCTCATTAAAATCAGATCAACAATATTGCTATTCATATCTCTTGCATTCTATGATCAGAGCTCAATCCATGTTAGCTCAGGAACATCTATACATCATCATAATTTAATGGAAGATTAATAACTATTTTTTTATCAGAGAAAGATCTTATTATAGTATTTTTATAGGAGATACATTCAGATCTAGATATGCAAAATAAAAGTAGAAATGTGGCCATGATTTTAATGAGACAAAGCAAAAGACCCTAAGATAAGTTTCATAAATATTGCCTACTAGCCCGAGTATACCCTTATCCTGCTTTTATTAATTTGATAACCAAATTTGCAAAACTACCATAAGACTTAAAATAGTTTCATAACAATGACAAAGTATGGGATTGTTTGAGTTAAGTGACATCCAACTGATATGATGTACATCTACAATGTAAATTTTACAGCGAAAATTCAGTCTCTGTAAAATTGTATGATGAAGACCAGAATGCCTCAAACCTCTCTGAATTAGTCAAAAATAGTATCTTACTAAAGCTATTATGTCTTTTCATATCTGAAGTGAAATCCCTCTACAGAATTGCTATGTAAATTGTGGTTGTTGAAAGCAGGATAAGGGTTGAAATATCTAAAATAATAAGTATCAGTCCA
This sequence comes from Fragum sueziense, assembly GCA_963680895.1. Taxonomy (NCBI): domain Eukaryota; kingdom Metazoa; phylum Mollusca; class Bivalvia; order Cardiida; family Cardiidae; genus Fragum; species Fragum sueziense. Next base: position 6,980,571 of record OY804592.1, read on the forward strand.
TCTCAGCATTTTGATTCTGACAATCTGTTTCGTATTCCACAAAATCGTCCAATAGACTAGGCCACGCTTCTGTGTCGTCATATGTACTCAGATCATCTCCAACTTGTTCTACGAAGTTCAAAAACATATCCCAGGTATCTCGTGAAATTCCGCGTATATTCTGATGCTTCTGTAGGAAATTAAGCCACCTGGGTAATGTTTTGGGTTCTTGCTGAGAAAATACAAGTTTCCAGAGACTAACTGCCATTTCCAGCGGTAGAGTTCTTTGACCGGCTTCATGATCTAAACCGAATTTGTAAGTCCAGCGATACATTTCTTTGAAATCTTGTTTGTTTTGAACTTCTGCTAGCATATCTGGGAACTTGGCCTGAATTCCTTTGATTGTGTCCACCTTCATAGCTTGACAACCTCGTATAAACTGGTCCCGCGTAAAAACACACATCGCCTCCGCGTTTAATTTCCAAGCTAGAACTAAGACAATGAAAGCATCTGGTTTAACATCGAGATCTTGACAAAATTTCTCCACTCCATCTGCAAGAATGCAGTCACATGAACTATCCTTATAATTGTCAAATAAAGCATTCGCTTTATTTTCTGAGAAATCCCGAGATATAAGCGATGTCCGCTTATTCTCTCCATTTGATTGTCGTTTAATTGGTGGTATTTTACTGTATGGGGTGAACATTTTCTTATCACTAATGACGACTGGTTTTGATGAAGTTACATGATCGACTGTCCGTATTTGATCGCCGATATTTGTCCGTACTGGTGCGTTTAGTGGTTGTGTTTGTTCTCTGTGGGTTTCGAGGGTGATTGTGGTTGGATCATCAGCATATTTTGCAGACCTGTCACGCTCCGGGGCCTTACAGCATGTCAGACACGTCCCCATTTAGAGTAAACGCATACCTTGTCTGGCAATTACACCTGCAAAAAAAAAATATACTTTTTCAAAAATGTAAAAACTTAACCCTTTACTGTGGCAGATGCAGGATTTCCATGAAGATAGTTCAAACAAAAGAAGTATGGGGGGAGGGCTATTCTTGTACACAATTTCAACAGAATTTCTGTATGAAAATAAAATATAACTCAGGCAACAGATGGGATTTTTTGACTCCCCCCCCCCAACACACACACACAAACCCCCTCTGGATCCGCCACTGAAGGTCATCTCCAATCTTTAATTTCATTTGATCAAATCAAATATTCTGTCGTTTTCTCCTTTTTCCATTTCGTTTTGGAACCTTTGTAAAATGAAAATATTTAAATTAAAGAAAGGCAGAAATCTTAATCAGCCCAATCAGCTTTAAAATGTATAAAAGTCTAGGGCTTCCCAATCTTGAAATATGCAGTTTTCAAGATCTGGGTGATTTATCAGAAATTTCTAACAAAGAAACCATATCGCACAGCTGAGTCTGTTTTTGTTGATCAGCTGTTTTGCGTAGTCAAGGCGTCTCACCTCGATAAAAGTGTCTCCAAATTGTGGCCGAGTTGATTCTTAATCATGCCTTCATTTATTTCGAGTAGTTTGTCTTCACTGTTTACGATAAATGGGCTCGATGAGCTGTAAATTGTCGAACTGTCAAATTTCTATGCAAAACATGGACGATTGTGCATTTCCTGTTATATGGATGACGTCATCGATTTATGAGTGCCCGTCTGCGCCATGAATAAATGGGACATCGATAGGACTATACACAGGATTGGAAGATAGATTTAACCCTTTACCAAACAAGACCTGATTTTAATATCCATAGTAGAAAGGGTTTTGGAAAACATTGAGTCAAAAGAAGAAACTGCTGATAACCAACAGTTTCTCTTTTTGCCTCAATATTTTCTACAATATTTTACACAAACTGTATCTTTATCAACACATGTATAGGGCCTACTTTGTCAGTTAATGCAGCTTTCAAATTAGATGACCCTAAAATTCTGTCGTTTGGGAAAGGGTTAAAGTGCCATTTCTCATTCATTTCATTTTTTAAAAGTATGTCTTGATGCAAAGATCGTTTATTCTGATGCCGCGCAGAAATGCTATCATTTTTTTGAAGTTGTTATTTTATAAGCGAAAAATACGCCTTTAAAGTTAAGACAGAAATGACAAATTCTATATGAATCTAAACTGTTGTCCACAACAATTTGTTTAATTTTAGCACAAATATATATATTTCTCGTAAACGGTTCAATATTTTGGCTTGAAATTTTCAGAATTTTCATTAGAAAACATGCTCTTTCAGATAGAATAAAAGTAAAATTTATGTAAAATAATTCTGAAATGTCACTTTAACCGGAACGGTTTATTTCAAACTAAATATAGTCCCTGTTTTTTCCAAACGATAAAAAACGACTGCTTCAGACAAGAAAATGGGTATTGATGGAGATCGGGCTTGTGTATAGCACAAAATGGTATTGAGTCAAAAGGAGAAAATGCTGGTTCTAGAAGTCTTTTGCCTAAAGCACTTCCCCCGAACTTTTTCTAGAAAACACACAAAACCAAGTCTTGTTTGAGAGTGGGTTAAATGGTTCGAAATATTAGTAGAAAACTGCTGATCGCCTGTGCACAACCAATCATTTAACAGAAGAATTAGCCCAATCGTCCTCGAAACATGCGAAAGGCTAAACATGTTCACGTGTAGACCTAATCAGTTTTATTTAGTTTAACCCTTTCCCAAACAAGACCTGGTTTTAACGTCCCTAAAAGAAATGCCTCGGGAAAAATTGAAACATAAGAAGAAACTGCTGATAACCAGCAGTTTCTCCTTTTGTTTCAATATTTTCCGTGTTGTACTATACACAAATTCTATCTTTTACAACATCCCTTTTATCATCTGCACCAGCTTTCAAATTGGACTACCATTAAAAAGTGTTGTTTTGGAAAGGGTTAAATATCTGGCTAGAACTCTTTGTCCTAGACTGGGTTCCAGACTGATCATTTTCCCCTCTTTTACTTTCTCGGTCAATATCAACACGATCAAAAACGTGTGCCGTAATATCTAACGGGTGCTGATTTTTTATGCGTTATCTTATTGACCAAATTGTATATTGACGACTGGACCCAGGCTATCTTTGTCCAAGCTAGGCATTCTAACCATTTCCCAAAGTAAGGAGGTCCGAATTGTATGCCCCTGGACACAGGAAATCGAGTCATACTTGTCTATGCGTATTTTGACTGATTTCTGACCAAAATCAGATTCTGTGACTGCAGATAGACATCTTCAGTCACAGAATCTGATTTTGGTCAGAAATCAGTCAAAATACGCATAGAAAGGTATGATTCGATTCCCTGTGGAAAAGGATCGGAAAACACTTCAATGTTGGATAGGACTAAATGCAGTTTTCTTCTTTTGCCTCAATTTTTTCCCCTTTGTACCCATAGTCCCTACGTAAATCCAAGTGGTATCTACCACTTTTTCCTCTATTCCCAACAGACCCGTAGGAAACAATTTTATATCGGGTGGGATAAGGCCCCCGTGTCTGAACTAGGAATTTCCCTAAATTTTGAGTGCAAATGAGGAAAATTCGGCATTTTGGTCAACTTTGGGAGGCTTTGCCAACACCCCACCAACCATCCTCTTCCCCGTTCCTATGGGTCTGCCAAATGCATAATTAGTATAAAATCTGCCTATATGTCAACTCTGTAATCGGCGACACGAATAATAATTATGAAAGAACTGTAAGCACTGTAAATCTGCCTGTTTTGAATATCAGTGTAGATTGATAGGCTTATTTCAAATGGACCTATTCTAGGTTGTCCAACATACTCGTACAAGCAGGTAAAAATATATTCTAGAATCATCATAATTATGGATTAGTGTTCGATCTACTTTTTGGACCAAGGAAACTGCAGTATAATTATTTTCAAATTCCGCCCCTATATTTCGCATAAAATCTCTGCCGGATAGTTTATGTGACGTCTATACATATAGCCACACCCAGTCTCCAATGAAACGGTAGCGAAGACCGAAACAGCTCTCCTAAGTCATATAGAGTCTGTATAGTAGATTCTACGCGATATAAACATTCAATGGGCTGCGCCCATTTGAATGTTTCTTTCGCGTAGAATCTACTATACAGACTCTATCTAATACTTAGTGAATCTGTATGGTCTGGTGCTTAGAGTCAAATCATAGGCCCTATGGTTGCGCCAATGGTTAGACATAGCGACTTTTTACCCTCAAACTATACCAGATGGGTTCATGTATGACCTCAGACATGTATTTTGTATGCCGTTTTCAGACTTTGTTGTATGACCCCAATATACTATACTGGAGGAAAGAAGAAACGCAACAGCTATTTTCTTTTATATTACACCTAATCATTTCATGTTATTTAAATATTGCGTTTACACGTTTTCCATGTGTACATCTTCACATGGCCAAACTTTACAATAAACTCTTGATGAACGTCGACTCGACAAAAGCCAAAGTGTTTCGTTTGGATTTAATCCCCTATATCATACGGCGACTAATTCAAAGACACGCGCAGCGTCCGGCATCAATTTTGATTCTAACGAATGTGAAATCTTAAACTGTTGAGTTTGGTGCATAGCCGTCGACAATATTTCGCTGGATAACATTGCAATGGAAATTTCAAGTCTCGGTAGGATAAAATGGGTGGATAGTCCGCTTCAAAGTTAAATTTCCCCTTTAATTGACAGCCATTCCAACAGCAAACTATGCTAGAGTGACAGAAAAATTATTAACCTGTTGTGAATGTCAGGTAACATTTTTGCCACTTTCAATAGCTTAATTTTGAAATGTGACTGTGCTAAACTTGCTGGAGTGATTCCCCCCATGCACTGCTCCATTGCAACAAATAGAGGGAATTGTAGGCCTAACCGAAACCCAGATGTAGATTCAAAAAGGTTTCGAACGCTTGTAAACATTAAATTGCGACTATATGAAATTTATGTATATGAGCTCAAAATTCCTGGTTTAATCTTTGTAAATCTTTGGACCAACTTACCTTCAACGAAGCAGAAGTTGAAAAAGCTATTCAATCAATGAACTCTGGTAAAGCCGCTGACGAGTTTGGACTATCTACAGAACATTTTAAACATGGAAAATCTATTCTTGTTCCTATCTTAACCAACATTTTTAACCAAATATTAAAGATGAGGAAGATTCCAGATTCCTTCAAAGGTGGTGTCATAACGCCAGTCCTTAAACAAGAGCCGTCACAGACGGATTATGCTCCCCGAATAAGTGTTTGTCACAAAATAAAAACTATCATACATTAAGCCCCCTTTTCCCATGACAGCTTTTTTGTACAGGCATTATTTATAGAATATGGTCTAGAACATCCTATTTATTACATGAGCACAAAATTTCATTAAATTCTGCCCATTAGATGAAGAGAAATAAGGGAAAAACTAATTTTACACTAAGGCCCCTTTTTCCATGACGCAGCCTTAAATTTACAAACGGAGAAAAAGGTCCCTAGGTATTGACCCAGGGAGTTCACATGTGAAGTTTCATTGAATTTGGTCCAAGGGTTGCTGAGATATGGCTGTGGACGGACGGACGGACACACGGACGGACGGACGGACGGACGGACAGACGAACGGACGGACGGACAGCGTGGCGACTATATGCTCCCCCGAAATTTTTTCGGGGAGCATAAAAAGGTAAAGATGCCAAACTGATGGGGAACTATAGAGGTATTACAGTAACTTCCACATTCGGCAAGGTTTTTGAATACACACTGCAGACGAAACTAAGATACAGCCAAGCAGATCTCCAATTTGGTTTTACTGAAAATCTTACTCAAACTATGGCCTCACTATTGATATCTGAAGCGAAGGCAGAAGCAAAGCAGACTAACGACAAAATCCTTATGGCCACGCTTGACAGCCAAAAAGCATTTGATGTTGTTCATCACTCCATACTTCTCAACAAACTCCCAGAAAAAAGCATTGACGGTACTTTGTGGCTAATACATGTAATTAAGGACTTATATAACAACATAACCTCGAAAGTGAAGTGGGCAGGAACACTCAGTGACAGCTTCAACATAAACCAGGGAGTACGCCAGGGTGGCATTTTATCCACACACCTTTACAAAATTTATATTGACAAGCTACTAACAACCTTAAGAAGCAAGAACTTAGGATTACGACTGGGAACAACCTACATCGGAAGTCCAACTTGCGCAGATGATGTAGCACTGCTTGCATCTTCCTCTGACGAGCTACAACTTATGCTGGACGAAGCAACAAGATTTTCAACACAAAACAGATACAAGATCCATCCAACCAAAACCAAAGTTGTTAGCCTATCTCAGAAGAAAGCTGTTCTGGAAAGTAATATCTCACTACACGATACGAACCTCCAACTATCAGAATGTGCTGAACATCTCGGTCTATCCAGAACCGGCAGAAACGAATCCTCCATTAACGTGAATGACTGTATCTCCAGAGCAAGAAGGACTACATACTCGCTGATTAACACTGTGTTACACGGATCAAACGGCTTAAACCCCATGACATCTTATTTAATCTATAGAACTTACGTCATCCCGCGTCTTCTCTATGGTCTTGAAGTACTCGTCCTTAACAAGACACAGCTGGATCAACTATCAAGATTCCACCTACAAACATTGAAGAATATCCAATCCTTACCTAAGAGAACAACAAATGCAGCAGTACTGTTATTACTTGGTGCCCTCCCCATAGAAGGTGAACTCCAAAACGACGCCTAAGTTTAGCTTACACTTTACTTACCAGCAAAAACCAGACAATACAGTGTATTACCCTACGCCAACTAGCATGTGCATATGACAAACCTCAAAGTTTCTCCAGTGAGCTAGATACAATCTTAGAATTGTACAACCTCCCTTCACAAACCGATTTAATGTGTAACCCTCCATCGAAAACCCAATGGAAAAAAGCCTACACGCAAGCGGTCAACAAATACTGGAACAAAAGACTTATCCAAGAATTCAAGCAGAAATCTACCCTAAAGCTTATCCCCACCGAGTTCCTGTCCATTGGTAAAACTCACTTAGTGTGGCGCAACGTCGAAAATGCGTTCTCCAGCGTAAGAAAAGCAACCATCAAGGCCAGAATACTTACTGGAACCTACATTCTACAAGCAACCCACAGCAAATTTACAAACGGAACTGCAGATGCAACATGCCTACACTGCCGTTTAGAAGACGAAGACCTGCTACACTTTACCACTAGATGTCCAGCCTTCCACTCGATTCGTGTAAAACACATAAGCCAGCTGAAAACTTACATCATTTACCTCCTTGGTGTCGGAGTCTGGGAGAAATACCTCACCAACTGGAAGACGCTTTTCAACCTACTAATCTGTGCGGAATCCATATAGGGAACCATACCAGAACTGCTTAACTATAGGCTACTGACAAAATAGAGACACTATCCAAAGACTTTTACAATGTATTTCGAAATGCACAAACGAAAAATCGAGCTGGAAAACCTGCACTGTAATGGTAGACGTGATACGGGGGTGAAAAAATCGAACTGCGTAAATAAAAACTGTTAATCGAGTTCAGAGACTTGTGTAAATAAGTGATATATTTTGTGACGTTCATGGAACGGTGCTCCTAGAAGAGGAGGAAGATACACTCAACAACAACAACAAAACGAAACAAATGGGAAGTTTGATTTACTTAGGATTAGATTAGCTTAGATATAGATCTAGTTTAGTTGGCATTTTTATATTCCAATGAAAAGTGAAGACTATATGTACAGAGATGTTCAAAATGGCAAATCGATATCTTAAAGTGATACGATTTTTACAAGTACATGTACGCAATGCTAGACATTTGTTTAAAAAAAATCAGCAAAAAATAAAACAATAAAGTAATTTGAGGAGAAGCTCTTCAAAATAGCGTTGGATGTGGATCACTGACCATAGCAATATTTGTCGAGGAGTGGCGGCCACACTGAGCTACCGTAGAAACACGTTAGAAAGTTATTGTCGCTAATTCTGTACGATTGGGTTCAACAAAACCGTAAAGCGTTTAGTGATCGAGATCGTGACGTCACAGCATAAAAAAAATTACAAATTTCGGCCTGAAAATGGTCAAATAATTTATTCTTTTTAGTCAAATAATGGAATTACAGAACATGGGTGAAAGAGTATTTGCCGCAGAATGTATTCAAAAGAAAAGAATCCGCAAGGTAACTCAAAAGACACCTAATTTTGATGGTTTGTTCGTTCGCGTCTTTATGACAACAACCTGTTTTGCTAGATTGCAGCATCTTTCAATTGATTCGGTCGGCACAATCCCTTCAGCCAATCAGAAACGTCGTCAGTCATACAGCGCGCACCTGCACTCATTCGGTGGAGGTGAAAGCTTCGGTCTTTTTCCTTAAAGCATTACCAACTTTCAGCTTTAATATCTCGAGGACTACGTCCGATTATTAAAAATGCATTGGTAGTTAGAAAGTTTAAATCACATTCTTTAAAAAAAGAGTTTTGTTTATGAATTTTAACGATGGATTTTTGAAATATTCTGCCTCAAAATTAGTGTCCTGTAACGATAAAGACCGAGGTAGTACCCTCGATGAAAAAATGAAAGTGAGGCTATGACGTCATGCTGACTGATTCTATTAACAGTGTTTATTTTTAATTTTGGGGGAAGGCGGTCAGGGCCCATAGGTGGGGGAAATTTTCGCGTTAACGCCCAAAAAGGGGAAATTTCAATACATGCTTATACTCTCAAATACAGTGTTATAAATGCAATTAAATTGCTTATACACTCCATGGACTAAGCCCCAGTAGACTGGAAACATTTGTAATATCCACTGATAACGCAGAGCTACTCGAAGTAGCTGTTTTACTGCATAAGTCCTAGGACTATATATATCATAATGGGACATTCAAACAACCATTAGAACTGTTAGAGATGCCAAGAATCTAACTATGATTTGGATTTTTCTTTGCAAGAAAAAATCTAGTTCCAGGAGGGGAAAATTTCTCTAAAATGGGGGAAAAAAGTATATTCCTCAGAGAAGGGAAAGGGGCCCAATAACGACCGTTTTTTAAGAAAAAAAAATCACTGATTAATTTTAAATGGGCTGGGCATTATGTTAATCAAATCACGTATTTTACTCCAGCTGTATTAATAAACTTCTCTTCCGAATAATTCTGTTGTGTTGAAAATATGGTGTTTTGTACTTCTTTGTAGACTTCGGCCGATTCGGCCCCTAGTCAAATCGGATTTGGAAAAGGGTTAAACCACACTGTGACAGGTAGGATGGGATAGTGTAGTAAGGGTTAAATTTAACTAATGACAAGTAATATATTACTAATATGGAATGGGATTCATATGGAATGATAGACCAGGTTGATGACTCGCCACTTCGGTGCAGAAAACTTCTAGGTAACCGTGACCTCGCAATCAAACTTACACACTTTAACGTGACAAATTGAGATCATGCATGGATAAAATCATTACACACCTTCATCGGAGAATTGCTTTTTCGATATGATATCACCCATTAACTGAATCTAGTCCATAACACTGAAAATATGAATTAATTTGTGATTCAATTTACAGTGCTGAAAAATCTTTCTAGACCGTCCATGTTGACAGCGCATCCGATTGGTTGAAAGGCTAGAGGTCAACCAATCAGAATGTCGATGGTTGACAAGAATTTCCATGGAAAAGTGGCGAGTAATCAACCTTGTCCAGGGGTCTCGTTTGCCAAAATTTGGGGCCGTTAATGGGCCCCATTCCCAATGGCAAAAAAGCAGTGATTGGGAAAGACATTTCTTCAATGGGACAATGTCACTTCCACTTACAAAATCAATGTGACATTTTGAAAATTGATGTGATAATTATAGGTTAAAGTTGCTCCATTCTCATATACAGCAAAATTCAATGGGACAAGGGCCCACTCATTAGCTAAAACAATGTGACATTTGGAATTTCAATGTGACTATGGCGCATGGCGCAGGCCTTTCCCAGTCACTGAAAAAGTATCTTTTTTTCCCAATTCTCTGGTGAAAATTCCCAATGAGGACCTAGAATGCCCCATGTTAAGACCTCATCTTCATTTACAAACATTTTGAAGACAGTTTTAGAGTAGATTCTCAAACAAGAGTATGTACAAATGCATTTTACACCACTAAAGTCTTATTTGCAGCTGAAACTGAGTGAGAGTATGAATACAAACTTGTTATAGTATTTCCCAATTTAGGTTTAAAGCTACTATTTCCCAGATTTGGACCCAAAAATTGTCAAATACAAACGAAATGTACACTTTTTAAGCTTTATATGACCTGATTAAATGATTACGAGAAACTATTGAAGCAACGACTCATTTTTTCGCAATTTGATACCAAATTCATGAAGCGATGTCGAAAGTAGGTCAAAACAGTAGGACATGCGACTTTCTTAAATGACGTCACAACATACATGATGACGTCATATTGAAATTTAAGTATGAATCTCGTTTGAATCATGGTCCGCGCTGTATGCGCATGCGCAACAATTTAAAAATAATTCTAACCCCATCAGTGATGGGGTTGAATTTAGGCTTGGATTCTCCCTAAATTCAGCTATCTGTCTTGTAATTTCGGCTCATTCTCTGTCTGAATCGCATATTATTAACCATCCCGAGGTGGTCAACACAAAAGTTTTGCATATTTTTTCAAAAAAAATCATTTTTTGCAATTAGACCATCTGTTACCGTCGCCCTTTAAATGTCGCTATTTTTCCCAATTTCACTGGCCCCTGGCCCCAAACAAAAATTGGTAGCAAGACCCCTGTTGTCTATTATTTCTTATCTTTCAAAATATTTGTTTTAGCTAATTTTGTTTTACTTTTAGCCCATACTACACTAACCCGGTCCATGTTGGCTACCTGTGGGTTAAACTATGGTTTGAATTTCATTTCAGGGTAAAGCAGAGTACTTTGTGAAGTGGAAAGGTTGGTCTATCAAGTAAGTATTCCTAGCCATTTTTGGAAAAGGAGTCTGGCCAAATTGAGAATTTTTTAATGCGCATAAATGCTCATTTGGGCAAAATATTAAGCAAAACACTTATGAAAGCTTGATATGTTTGCATGTTACATGTTGAATTTTGTTTCGTCTATTTCTTCTATCTTTTACCTTAATAATTGTTATGGCTTCAGAGTGACAGATAAGAGGGGATAGCTCTAGTCCAAATTTTGTTACTTTTTGTACTACTCTTTTGAATTGATCTTGGTAGGATCCCAATGGTAATCTACAAAATATTGCTTGATGAACTTACCGGTATTCAAGCTGTAGTTACTACATTTTCGAATATAACCAGCAATGTTTACAATGTTTGCTGTATTTACAGGTACAATACTTGGGAGCCAGAAAATAATATCTTGGATAAAAGACTCATTGATGCATTCAACAGAAGGTGAGTGGTTTTAAATCCATTGACAAACTGCAACATTTTAGAATGGTCCAATTTGATACAAGTTGCAGACAACAAAACAGGGCCTACTTGTAATCAAAAGAAGGAATGTTTATATCAAAGCTTTGGAAATATTAAGACAAAAGGAGAAAATGCTGCTATCAGCATTAGAAAATTCTTATTTTGCCTTCATGTTTTCCATAGCCTTTTCTATTGGAGGCGTCAAAAAGTGTCACTCTGGCAAATTTTAAGGTAGAAAACATTGTGGAAAATGAAGAAACTGCTTGTTACAAGGTTTTCTCCAACCTTTTGCCAATGACAAAATCAGTGCTTGCTTAGAAATCTTGAAGTTAAAAGAAGAAAATGCAAAATGTACTCGTCAATCTATAAAGTGGTCATTAAAAAAGAAGTCACTGTTTGGAAATGATTTTCAGCCTTTCCCAATCAAGTACATATTTTGATGTCTATGAAGGAGAGAGGGACAGAAAACATTTCAGGGAAAAAAGGAATGCTGATAATCAGCATTTTCTCCTTTTCCTTTAATATTTTCTGTGTATACAAACAAATTTCATGTGTATTTACACCCATTTTGTCGTCAGCAGCAGCTTTTGATTTAGACCATCCTGAAATATTGCTAATTGTGAAAGGGTTAACCCTTTCCCAAACAAGACCTGGTTTTGACGTCCATAAGAAAATAGGCTTGGGAAAACATTGAAACAAAAGAAGAAGCTGCTGATAACCAGCAGTTTCTCCTTTTGTCTCAATATTTTCTGTGCCATATTTAACAGAAATCCTATCTTTAATAACATCTATTTTGTCATTAGTGGCGGTTTTTGAAGTGGATCACCCTAAAATTTTGTTGTTTGGGAAAGGGTTAATGACTTTTGACAGGTATCAGCGAGTATAATCACTTCAATCAGTCTGCACATGTGCAGTCTGGCTTTATTTTCCATTCAGTATCATAAAATGCATGTCAGAAGTCTAAAATAAACACATTTTTTGCCATTTGTTGTAGGCATCCAGATGCAGCTCAGAAAAGGAGAGGTCCAAAGCCTAAGAAGGCTCAACAGCAGGTATTTATTAACCCTTTACTAAATTGGAAGTTTTTGAATTGGTCCGACCAAGCTGAAAGGGGTTGCAGAGGACAAAATTTGAATTGTTATCGGCAGGGGTTTCATTAAGAGGCAGGGGCGGACATTTCCCCCTTCTATTTTACTGAATTTGAGTATATTCAGGATTATACGCACACTGATCTGGAATCAGGTTGGGCTCAAAAGCCTTAAAGTGACATTTCACAATTATTTTTACATAAATTAATACTACTTTTATTCTATCTGAAAGAGCATCTTTTCTTATGGAAATTCTGAAAAATTCAAGTCAAAATATTGAACCGTTTACGAGAAATATATATTTTTGTGCTAAAATAAGACAATTTGTTGTGGACAACAGTTCAGATTTATACAGAATTTGTCATTTCTGTCTCAACTTTAAAGGCGCATTTTTCGCTTATAAATAACAACTTCAAAAAACTGATAGCTTTTCTACGCACTAAAATAAACAATATTTGCGTCAAGACATACTTTTAAAAAATGAAATAAATGTGAAATGTCACTTTAAAGGACATTTTTCCAGATCCTGGCTCATTTATAGTTTGACCTTCGAGAAACGTTTTAACCAAAACTTTGTAGCAGAGCAACAGATGGCCCTGAGATGGGAGGGGTTGAAGACATTCTAAATTTGTTATTTCAAATCCAACCCCTATGTTGTGGGTACTCATATGAATTGTCTAGAAGAGACAATTTCAATGCATACCCACAACAAAGTGTTTGGTGAACATTGAATTAAATATCGCATTTTAGCTCGACTTTTTGAAGAAAATGAGTGCTTATACTGTCACCCGGGCGTCGGCGTTGGCGTTGCAACAAAGGTTAAAGTTTTTTCAAACATCTGTTTCTACTTATGCTATTGCTTTGAAACTTTGCACATGTTTTTGTGACCATAATATTAGCCTCTAGGCAAAGATTCATCACTCTCACATTTAATTTACTGGAATTTTAACCTTTTTATGCTCCCCGAAAAAATTTCCGGGGAGCATATAGTCGCCATGCTGTCCGTCCGTCCACAGCCAGATCTCAGCAACCCTTGGACCAAATTCATTGAAACTTCACATGTGAACACCCTAGGATAATCCCTAGGGATCTTTTTCTCAGTTTCTTAATTTGAGGCTGTGTCATGGAAAAAGGGGCCTTAATGTAAAAATTAGTTTTTCTCTAATTTCTCTTCATCTAATGGGAAGAATTTAATGAAATTTTGTACTTCTGTGATAAATGAGATGTTCTAAACCATATTCTATAAATAATGTGTGTACAAAAAATCTGTCATGGGAAAAGGGGGCTTAATGTATGATAGTTTTTATTTTGTGACAAACACTTATTCGGGGAGCATTATCCGTCTATGACGGCTCTTGTTTGACTTAGAAATTCTGGGTAAAGTCCAGCGTCTTATGGTCAGCTCTTGTTAAAAGCCTTTATTCCCTCTTATCTGTAGCTCTGTTGCATTCTCATTTCCCCACCATCATTAAATCTGCCTCTATTTACAGTCATCCACATCAAACGACACAAGTGACCACTCCGATGCAGAGACGGAAAAACAAGGGAGTGAGAACATGTCTGAATCGGGAGATGACCTCGCGTCGCTGTCCAAAACAGACGATTCCATGTCTGAGACCTCGCAGGAGTCAAAAACAGCAGATCTTGAAAAATCCAGTAATAACAGTGGAAGTGACACTGAGAACGATAAAATCATGGAAAAAATCAATAATGAATCAAGTGACTCTGTAACTCCTCCCCCTCCCAAACTAACTCCGGTAAAGAGGCGGGGCCGACCTCCTGGGTCAACAAATAAGAAAAAACTACACTTACCTCATTTACAGAATGTCATGAAACGAGGTCGAGGGGCAGGTCGACCCAGGGGTACAGGAAGGGGAATGAAAAAGGGGCTTGGTAGAGGGATGGGAAGGGGTAAAACTGGTGTGAAGCCAGTTGGGTTGTTGAAAAATGTGGGAAAATCTCAGTCACCCAGACAATTAATGACCCGAGGTCGAGGAGGTGTGAGGGGCAGGGGTGTGAAACAATCTAGTTTAATGAAGATCAAAATGAAAGCCAATCGACCTGGGCGACCAAAAAAGATACAATCTGACAATTTCACTCCAACACAAAATACTCAAAAAACTGTAAAATCTCAGCTAGAATCAAAGACAAACAAGGGAACAGCAGTAAAATCAGAAAAATCAATCACAGAAACGGAGAAAAGGCGAGAATCAACTGGATCACTAGAGGGTGTCAGTATTCTGGAACACGAACCTGATTCTCTTGACAATACAGACACAGAATTTGACGATGAATTTAACGGGGATAGTGACAGTGTAATGGAACGACCCGTCGATTTGCGAAATTATTGGATTCCACCTCAAAACATGAAGTCATTGCTAGACAAAGTGTGCATTACGGATGTTACGACGCAATCTGGATCTACGATTACTTTCAGGGAATGTCCGACGGAGTCTGGATTCTTTAAGAACAATGAAGTGCACTGTAGTTGATAAGCTCTTGTGAAGTTGTTGACCCATTACTGCGCGGTAATGCCTTTTGACTCCCCATAAGATAATTGCTTTGGAAAACATTGTGGAAAATGAAGAAATTGCTTGTGACAAGCAATTTTTCATTTTCCACAATATTTTCCATACAAAATGATTAAAAAAATGTACTTTTTCATTCATTTTAGTTGTCGTCTGCAACATCTTTAAATTTGGAAGAGTTGAAATTTTTGCTGTTTGGTAATGGGTTATTCCTTTCATTTATCATTATAAATCAGACAGAATCTGGAAAAAGAGGGGCCCTTAATAGTAT
Organism: Fragum sueziense; assembly: GCA_963680895.1. NCBI lineage: Eukaryota > Metazoa > Mollusca > Bivalvia > Cardiida > Cardiidae > Fragum > Fragum sueziense. The sequence goes on from OY804592.1 coordinate 6,995,839, forward strand.
TTGGAACTATCATGTTTCAATATCAGACTGTGCCTAAGTGCGGGCTGATCAGGACCCGTGATGCTCCTTTACCTTTTGCTACAGGTCATGGAGAAGCTATTAGAGAATAAGATAGGCACGCTTGTGCTATGTCAATTGCCATACAAATTACTTGACACAATATATTTAATTGTTAATATAAAGGTGAACTCTTTTTAATCCAATGGAGGCATATTGGTATAAATAAAGTAGAAGGAGTACATGAAAAGGAAAATTGTGCAATTTGACTCTTAATTATTTTGTTAATTCATTTACATTTAATGTATCATTTTTGTATAGATCTTTGAGTTTAAGAAAAGATTTCTCCAAAAGTTTTTGGATATTTTTTCATGTGAACGAGGCAATTTCACCATTATGTTTCATGTACATTTACTGTCATTTCAAATGCATTTATTTAATTACATTATACACAAATCACCTTGTTAACCCTTTCCCAACCAGGACTGGGTTTTGACATTCTTAACAGAAAGAGGCTTGAGGAAAATGATTGAGACAAAAGAAGAAAATGCTGATGATCAGCATTTTCTCCTTGTGCTTCAATGTTTACTTTGCTACGCAAATATTGTACACAAATCCAATTTTTCATCAACAATCATTTTGTTGTCTGTTGCAGCTTATGGATTGGTCAATGGACCACCCTAAAATTTTGATGTATGGTAAAGGGTTAATCACATTGGATGCAAATACAATCTGCATTTTAATGAGAAATTACTCATGTTAAGGAGATCAAAGATTTTTAAGCCTAGGCCTTTCCCAATCAAGACCTGGTTTTGACGTCCCTAATAGAACAGGCTTGGGAAAACGTTGAAGCAAAAGAAGAAACTGCTGATAACCAGCAGTTTCTCCTTTTGTCTCAATATTTTCTGTGCTATATTTTACTTAAACCTCAATGTTTTCCCAGTCTTGTTTGAGAAAGGGTTGACAGATCATAGGTCATTTTGTTAAACTGTTTTTGTGTGTTAATCCATTGGCACATCACATGAAAAGTTGCCATTTCCCATATCTGCTAGTCCCTTTAACCTTTTCCCATACAGGACTTATGAATAAAAGAAAAAATACTGAGAGAAAAGGAGAAAATGCTGATAATCAGCAATTTATACTTTTCCCGCAGTATTGTCTTTGTCATAACTAAACACTTTATTACTTTTCACATCAATATCTGTGTTATCTGAACCCCAAATTCAATATGGGAAATTCTAAGAATTCCCTACTTGGGAAATTGTGAAAGTTTCTTGCTTGAGAAATGGTTAAAGTTTCAAGACTTATGTTTTGTATTCTTATGTACCAATGGGTACTCAGTTCTATTCATTTCCTTTGATGTAATAGTCAAGGTCATTCATTAAGGTCAAATTCAATGTCATTGCATTTAAGTTTCCTTTTAATCTCTTGCATTTTCTATTAACATTCCGAAGTTGTTCATTAAAACTTGTATCAACACAGTCACTGAAATAAGCCATCTAAAGGCACTTGAAGAAAACTATGTATTTTGTTTCAACAGAAATTTAAGTTCTTGGAGATAATATGTAGATCCATGGGCATTGATATTTTAATCACCATATTAGCTCTTTCAAATGGTTATATTATAGGCTGGTTCAAATTGAAAGAATTTGCTGGTGTCAAAAAAGTGATAGCTTATGTAGAAATCAGCATTTTATAGCCAAGAAAACCTAGAAAGAAAAGAAGAAATTGCTAATTATCAGCATTTTCTTCTTTGCCTGCAAGGTTTCTAAACCATATCAAGTCCGTCATCAAAAGAAATATTTCATCCTTAAATTAGCCATTCTTTACCCAACACTCTTGTGTTCTGTTAAGCACTAATCTGTGCCATTTCTTGAAGCTCTTGTTTCTGTTCTGTTATGATGTTGTTTCTATAATCATGTGAAAATCATTTCATTTTTATGCCCCTGTATCGAAAGATCGGGGGCATGTTGTTTTACTTGTGTCCATCTGTCTGTCCAAAAACATAATATTGGCCATTCTAGGGGCATTCACGTTTCACAAAGACACCTTGTTCATCCAATTAATTATGATCATTTGTATTATTAAATGTGAAAAATCTGTGAATAAAATTACAAAGAATTAATATCCATACTTTGTTCATTAATTATCCCTTTACCAAATAAGACCGATTTTGACGTCTCCAAATAGATACGGCTTCATAAAATATTGAGACATAAGAAAATGCATTTTGCCTTTGATATACAAAAATATATTGATTTTCAACCATTTTGTTGTCTGTAGAAGCTTTCAAATCGAACCATTCCAAATTTTTGCTGTTTGAGAAAGGTTTAACCCATTACCACACAGTGACGCCTTTTGACTTCCTCACAAGAAAAGGCTTGGGAAAACATTGTGGAAAATAAAGAAATTGCTTGTGTCAAGCAATTTCTTCATTTACCACAATGTTTTCTACCCCAAAATGGAGAGATTTTTAAAATTTCAGCAACTTTAAATTGTCGTCTGCAACACCTTTCATATTGGAACAGTCCAAAATTTCAAATTTGTCATTCCATATTCGAACAGTCCAAAATTTGTCGTTTGGTAATGACACATACTCGACAACAGAATTGTATGTTAGATTCTAAATTGAAAGGATCTGTACAAGTCCTCTCCACAGCGGTTATCCCTCAGTACAACTCGACAGATTTAACCCTTTCCCAAACATCAACATTTTGGGGGGATCCACTTCAAAAACTGCCATAAATGACAAATTGGGGGTTATTTAAGATAGAATTTGTGTAAAATATGGCATAGAAAATATCGAGACAAAAGGAGAAACTGCTGATTATCAGCAGTTTCTTCTTTTGTCTCAATGTTTTCCAAAGCCTTTCCTATTATGGGCGTAAAAACCAGGTCTTGTTTTTGAAAGGGTTAAGTAATAACCCTTCTCATGCTGTTCAAGTCAGTTTACTGTTGTGCAAATGAACTGCTGACTGCTTTCTAAACAAATATTTTGGCAAAAACAGATGAACTTATTGAAACATCTTGTAGATTGGCAATTTGTTGGCAATTGGCAAGTCGGAAAGACGAGGGTTAAAGTTATTAGATTTGACATGTTGTTTTGAGTCGAGATCTAGCATGGTTCGCACAGGTCTTGAAAAACCCTTGAATTTGGACTTGGCCTTATAAAACCCTTGAAAATTGATGTGAGCCTTGTAAAACCCTTAAAAACGAGTCTGAGCCCTTAAAAACCCTTGAATTCTATTTATTGTTTTCCTCGTAAATGATATTCAGTCGTCTTCTAACATATGCAGAAAATCCAAAAATAGACAATGAAGTTGATGATGTTAATACTGATGAGATGATGATTGCCCCACCGCCAAATCATCATCAAGTACCTGTAATAAATAAGACTTAGTTTTTGAAATATGATTGTTTCTTAGCAACAGTATAAAGTGTATGAAAACCGATATATAAAAAATATTTGCGCTTAGATTATTGAATGTTATTAGCCCTTGAATTTTAATGTTGAGTCCTTAAAAAACCCTTAAAAAGCCCTTGAATTGTTTCATCAAAATTTTGTATGAACCATGTCTAGAGTTTCTTGTGACTTCTAGATCACAAAGGGTTGTCATCTTTTTGCCTTTCTTTGCAAGTCAGGGCTGAAGGGCAAGTTTCATCAAAACAGGACTACAACCAATAGTTACATACCAAACACTTCGTGCATCTCAACAACAGACAGATACCCAGTCAGTGTTCTCCCCAGGCCAATAAGCTGTATCGGCCCCACTACAGCTTCATCTAAATCAGTGTAAGGCCCCTACACCTTCAAAAGCACCCCACAGCTTAATTTCTTCAAAATAGTCACCAATTAGAGGGATTTGAGTTATTTCATGTCATAAACTAATGAATTAAGGCATTTCGTACAATACCTATTTATAAAAACATTATGGGAAAAGAAGAAATTGCTCAAAATGAGCAATTTCTTCTTTTCCCGTCATGTTTTTATTCACAATTATTTGCATAAATACTGTATTGTAAGCTTCCAATGATACTGCCACTACAGCTTCAAAATATTCTGGGGAGAACCTTGACCCTCATCAATTTCTGTTGCTACGGATGGTGCCTGTAGACGCCCGAAGTGTTTTGTAGCCCTTTCCCAAACAAGATCTGGTTTCGACGTCCCTAATAGAAAAGGCTTGGGAAAACATTGAGGCAAAAGAAGAAAATGCTGATAATCAGCATTTTCTCCTTTTGTCTCAATGTTTTCTTGGGCTTCATTTTACACCAATTTTATCTGTATCAACATGAATTTTATCTTCTGTAACTCCTTTCAAATTGAAAAAGTCGAAAATTTTGCCGTTTGGGAAAGGGGTAGTTTATGAAAACTTTTTTTGACTTACTGATGTTTTACGACACATGCAGGACAATAATTGCGCATCACCAATCTATCAAGACCTATAGCTCAAAGTTTATAACTCTAGACTTGTATTTGTTTATTCTCAAAAAAGAAAGTGTTTGTGTTGAGTCATGTTCAACAACAAGAAGTAAAGAGTTTGTATTAGTTAGGCAGATATATCCAAAATTTGGGGTCAATCGTTCACTTTTTCAGGAAAGCACCAAATTTGGCACACATGTAGTATAGACCCATACAAATGATTTCCTAGGTAGATCCCAAAATCTGACCTCCCTAATGGCCGCCATATTGAATTCCAATATGGCCGCCAATTTTGACTTGTTAAGAGCAATATCTCCCTTATTATTGCAGATATTAACTTACTTTTTGCGTTTACACCTATATTTGAAGTACCAGCGGATCAAATGAATTCATTCATATGTGCATGTGGAATGGCCATCAAGGATTTTAAAGATGGCCGCCACTAATCAATGTTTTTGTTAATATCTGATGAAAATCTTTAATAGTACAAACAAACTTTTAGGGTTAACACCAACACTTTGAACAGCTGTTGTGTCAATGAGATCCTTTTCAAATTGGTTCGAGTTTGCCATTTTGAATTTCAAGATGGCCGCCATTATGTCGATGAGTTTTTCTCGTTCTTTCACAATACATGTGACTTATCAATGGAGCATATAGTCATTGAATTGTCCCAGTTATGATTTTAAGTACAAAAAAGTAAAGGGAATGTTTCCAAATTTGTACCTTGAAGTAAAAACAAGATTACCATCTTAAGTTTTGTCTGGCTGCCATGTTCCAAGATACATGGTATAGATAGATAAATACACACAAATAGCAATCTTTTAAATGTAAAAAAAATTACGTTATCTTTTAGATTGTAAATAGAGCTTCTTTATATGTATTATACTCCCATATCAAAAGATCGCGGCATATTGTTTTACTTGTGTATATTTGTCTGTCCATCTGTCCGTCCGTCCATCTGTCTGTCTGAAAACTTAACATTTGCATTTTCTCGGAAAGTACTGGACATACAGAGCTCAAATTTGGTATGTAACCTTATTTCAATGATATCTATCTGTTCCGTGCAATATGACCTTCATCAGGGTCATTTGTCAACCCTCATCAACCCTTTACACGAAAAATTATATTAAATTTATAAAAATGACCATTTCGGCTGCATTTGTGTTTCACAAACACATCTTGTTTTGATACTGAAATTGTAATATCAAAGAATATCTTGTTCTTTTCTTAAACAGAGTACATGATTGCCATAGTGAGATAACTGAGTGACGATGTAAAGTGTACATTTTTGAAAAAAGATCCTGGCACATTAACAATATTGTTACTTTTCAAAGATGGTTACCACAAGAGAAAGTAATACATAATTATATGAACAATGGGTTCATATAGGACTTATTATCATAATGGATCATTTTACTTTTGGAATCTGAAGCAGAAGATGGAAACTATTTTAAAAGAAATGACAAGTCGGATTGGTCGATGATTAATATCATGTTTCGTGATCGTAATATTATTCCATGACCAAATAAGAGATGACTGCCAAACAAAACTTGAATATTCCTTCATTTAGTTATTCCTTCTTTTCGTCCCCTTTTTAGCGTGAATATTCGTAGAAAAGGGGGTAAAAAAATTCAGACATCCAGGTGTCAGCGTTGTCGTAATGCTTTGGTTATGTTTTTATGTGCAACTGTCATATCTGTTTTTATAAAAGCTATCGCGCTGAAACTTTGCACATGCTTCTGTGATTATAATATCAGACTCTGAGCAAGAATTGTTTATCTGAAAATTGATTTCTTGAAAACATACCCACTTCGAACATAATTATACATTCTTGGTAAAGTTTTTGTGTGAAATCGCATATATCTGTAAAAACTTTATTTCTGCTTGAGCTATTACTTTCAAACTTTGCATGTGCTTCTGTGATTGTTAGCAATGGAAGGAGATGTTATTGGCAGTGTTGTTGAAGACTGGGCCAGTACAAGATTGTATGTTGGTTGTGGAATTTATGCCTGTATGATTGCAGGTGCCGTAGAAACAACAACACACGATTTTTTCACTATTCAGCACACGATAGTTCTTCGACAGCTCGTTATTAAAGTAAAACCATAAATTGTAGTTTGTAAATAAACAATTGTGCAAGATATATTATTTGTGCAATTCTTGGTCCTAATCATTGATATTCTATGACAAGATTCCAATGCATATATTTATAAAAGAAGCATTTATTTCCAAAAAAAAAAAGATGTAATTTTAAAAAAGAGCATTTAGATCTACAACTGGTAGCTAAAAATAACCAGAAAGTTCAATTTAAATAAATGTGAAAAGAATGTGAAATAATATAAAGTTATATTCAGCCTGCTTCCATGTACATGTCCTGTTGCTTTTCCATATTCTTCAATCTATTTTGTCACTGAATATGGTGCTAGATCAGGTATCTGCTGCGCGCATACTTGGAGGATACATGCGTTATTAGTCCCCTACCGGTGTTCACACCGGAGGGGACTATAGGTTTGCCCTCCGTCTGTCCGTCCGTCTGTCCGTCCGTCTGTCCGCTCAAATCTTGATCCCGCGATAACTTAATAACTAAGCAAGCGTTTTTGATGAAAGTTGGTATATGACTAGATGGCAATGTGTAGATTATGCACATCATTTTATTTTTGTTTTTCGACTTAAATTGAGGTTGCTATGGTTACGGAAATAGTGAAAATATGGCCAAAAATGGGATCCTGCGATAACTTAATAACTAAGCAAGCGTTTTTGATGAAAGTTGGTATATGACTAGATGGCAATGTGTAGATTATGCACATCATTTTATTTTTATTTTTCGACTTAAATTGAGGTTGCTATGGTTACGGAAATAGTGAAAATATGGCCAAAAATGGGATCCTGCGATAATATAATAACTAAGCAAGCTAGTTTGATGAGACTTGGTATATGACTATATGGCAATGTGTAGATTATGCACATCATTTTATTTTTGTTTTTAGACTAAAATTGTTGTTGCTATGGTTACGGAAATAGTGAAAATATGGCAAAAAATATTGGATCCTGCGATAAGTTAATAAGTAAGCAAGCTAATTTGATGAGACGTGGTATATGACTAGATGGCAATGTGTAGATTATGCACATCATTTTATCTTTGTTCTTTGACAAAAAGTGCGGTTGCTATGGTAACGGAAATAGTGAAAATATGGCAAAAAAATGGATCCTGCAATAACTTAATAACTAAGCAAGCTAACTTGATGAAACCTGTTTTAAAATGTAAAAAAAATTATAAGCCATGTTAGTCAGGGTGGTGATGCAGCAGTATTAATCACCTCCAGTTGGGCATAACATTTCATATGTTTGACAATTATTTTGATGACTTGTTCATCTTAAGGTATCCAACCCCTCAAAAGCACCACAGAGCCAGGGGCTAAATTTGAAAAGTGAAAATAATTCCTGAACTGCGTTACATTTCCATTCCAAATACAAACATAAGCATTTTGTACGGTTTAGAATTTTGAATTAATGCATAATTATGGGAATATTTGCCAAAAATGTTTAAAATTACCTCCCTTGCATATGAATATAGAGTAAAACAATATTTGTAAATTATATTCTTCTTGAAGCATAACATTGAAATCTGGCACGGTGAATCAACTTATGTGAAGTGTATTTACAAGCGTGTGTAATTTGGTGCATTTCTAATGGCTAGAAAGTGGTGATTTTTTCAGGGTCTGTAAACCTTAATCTATACTAGGCAAAAAAAGAAATGCAACTTCCTTTTCAATTCCTTCTTACGCAAAGACAACAAATCAGATTTGAACAAAATGTAATACATCTAAAGCATTAACATTTCACCTTATAAATTCCACAAAATCTTGTTTGTAGTAAATTCCATTAATAAGAAAACACCCAGTTTACACCGGGCGTCAACACAATTTGACAAAAAAAAAAGTGTATGTAGGTCGAAAAACACATTCTCTTTCGTTCAGTTTGGACCGATTTTCCAATGTTGTGAAGTCCATGCGATTTATTAGCGGTCTCCATTGCATTCTTAAACCTATCCCGTAGCTGGCGTTAACCTGATGATACGGTTCTGCCTAGACCACGGTGGATAATCACATGATGCAACAATTTCAGAAAATCTTTAACAACTTTGTTAAAAATTGACCGATTTGAATTCAGTTTGAAGCAGAGAAGGTGGACAGCCGTCACGCATTAGATGAGCGTGAAAACCGTTAAACTTATAAAAAAGTTATTGAAGATAAACCAAATTTTGTGTTTATCTTCAATAACTTTTTCATCAGTTGGTTTTTCAAAAATCCACGCTTCCAGGTTATTCCTGACATTTTCCCGCCTTCTCTGCTTCAAACCTAATTCAAATTGGTCAAGTATTGACAAAGTTATCGAAGATTACCGGAAATTCCAAGTCACGTGATTATACACCGTGCAGACGTCATATCTCTTGCACGTCCGCTCCGTGTTCGTTCAGTTGTGTTCCCATTGAGAGCCAACAGCGTAAACATTCGAAAATGTGTAGATTTGTTGCCCCATCAATGCTTTGCAACAACATTTTGACTTTTTCAAACAAACAAAATCCGTACTGCAGACTGGCGCTGATTTTGGCACAGCCGTGCTATGCGTAGGGTAGTGAGAAGTCTATGAACGCTTTGGCATCTTCTTGGTCTATGTTTTAGCTTGTGTTTGAAGAAAATTTGTTATGATAGTAGTCATTAAGAAACCACGACAGGGGGAAAATCAGTTTTAAACAATTTACTATGAATCACGTGATGAATTTACGACATCTGAAAAAATGACACAATATCTATGCGTATGGATGCAGGTATATTAAAAATGTACTCAATATCCATTTAAAACATATTTTGTCTAAAATATTACGAAAAATTGGGGTTGCGTATCTTTTTTGTTCTAGTATATTATTGATTACCATATTGAGTCAATGTGAAGCCGGTAGGGGACTTTATGTGTTGCATACAACACCAGATACTTGTTTCTTTCAAGCCTATACTGTGTTAGATTTATCACTATGCGCACAAATGTTGTCCTGCATTCATTTCATAAATGAAGAAGCAATACTTAACAGCAGATTTCATTCTGGTTCTTGTCTTCTAGATTTAATCTCACACATAAGATCCCAGTTTCAATTCATTGATAAATCTTTTTATAATTTGTTCATTCATTCTTCCTGCATGACAACCACTAAAGATGTGGGTGGATGCAACTAGTCTTGCCCCAAATTTTGTCTGCCTAGACAATACATGTATTATATCAATCAGCAAATCATTCGCTTACGGTGTGAGAGAGGTTACTTGAATTCACCTATAGTAACATTTAGGCAGACATTGACAGATTATTTGTATCAGTTGTAATTTTAGAAATAAAGATAAATTGTAAATGATAGGCATTTTGAATAAGAAGGTGGCGATCCAACATGTATGTACAAGTGATGTACAAGTGACTTCAATAGACCCTTTGTCCTCTCAAACATTGAGGGTTGACGCATAACTCATTTACTACACCTCTTGCTGAAGCCATCTCTGTGTAGAACAGAAATCTCCCATTTGGTTATCAACATTCTTGCTTGGAAATTTCTTTTTAAAGATTGCATAACCATATAAAATTCACAGTACGGCAATAAAATGCAACAGAGAAGTCCTTTCAATAAAATCGTTAAACAATTGTACCATTTTCGTCGGCGGCCATCTATGAATTACAAACATGTATTCAGTAATTATAAATATGGGACATTTATAATTACAAGTCAATCTCAATTATAAATTTAGATAAATTTCAACTCTTGGTAACAAATTTGAAGTAAACATTTACCTATTTGAAGGATTATTATTCATTAAATGGCATCCATTTTAGAACATGGCAGCCAGAAGGAACTTTTGGTGGTTATCATCTTATACCTCAAAATGTTCATATTGAGCAATATTTTCTCTAATTTTATGCTTGAAACACAATATGTACCATGTCATGTCTTACCTGCCCCACTTATAACTATGTCAACTATATTTTAGGGTTAAAAGATGAAAATGAATGAAATACTGGTCGACTTACGGGCGGCCATCTTGAAATTGAAATGGCCAACTCAAATTCATTTGAAAATGATAATATTGAAACAAAGCTTGTAAAAGTGCTTGAAAGTCATTGAATGATCATTTGTATCCATTTTAATTCGAAATATATAAACAGAACAGAAATTAGTGGCGGCCATCTTTGAAATCCAAGACGGCCATTCCAAACGCATATATGAATGAATTCATTTGATCCGCTGGTACTTCAAATATAGGTGTAGACGCAAAAAGTAAGTCAATATCTGCCATAATAAGGGAGATATTGCTCATAACAAGTCAAAATTTGCGGCCATATTGGAATTCAATATGGCGGCCGTCAGGAGGGTCAGATTTTGGGATCTACCTAGGAAACCATTTGTATGGGTCTATGCTACATGTGTGCCAAATTTGGTGCTTTCCTGAAAAAGTGAACGATCATATGCCATATCTGCCTAACTATATACAAGTTAGAGTTATAAACGTTGAGTTATAGGTAAAGATATTACATTCTCATTATTTCACTGGACAATGGTTGGACAAAACATCTTATATTGTCCATAAATATTGACCTGAACCTGTTGAATATGCAATGAGAAATTGTGATGCGGAATAATCACTCTACCACATATATTGGCACGAAAAGCATGTGCAAAATACAAAGTCACAATGCTTAAGGAAACGATCGACTCTGTTTGACAGTGTATGCTGCTCGCAAATATTGATTACTCTGTGTCACAATTACTCATTACACATTCATCGGGTTCAGGTCAATATTTATGGACAATATATATGCTTTGATGAAAATGGCCCAAGGATTTTATGTACAAAGATCCGTTGTCGAAGCCCTATTATCGTTGGTTGCAGAAAAAAAATCTTAAACCAATTCCTACACATTGTCTATTTTCGACTTTCCTTTAAAAAAGGCTTTGGAAATTGAAAATATTGAGGAAAATGAAGAAATTGCTTGTGACAAGCTATCAAAATTTTCTTCATTTCCCTTTTTGTTTTCCATTCTCCCCAAAATTAAATTCCATTCACTTGAAATTGTTGTCTGCAACATCTTTGAATTTGGACCAAGCAATTTCTTCAATTTCCAAAGCCTTTGCAATGTGTGGTTTGTCAATGTGTTGTAATGTATTAGAATTGCATCAACTCGAAAATGTCATCTGCAACTTATATCATATTGGGACAGTCTAAAAGTTTCTCATGTTTACTTGTCATGCTGATTGTAAGCCAGCAGATGGTAACACATTTTAACCCTTTCCCAAACGACAAAAGTTTCGGATGGTCCAACTTGAAAAATGCTGCAGACGACAAAATTGACACTGTAAAGGAAAGGATTTTTGTACAATATAGCTAAGAAAATATTGAGACAAAAGGAGAAACTGTTGGTCATCAGCAGTTTCTTCTTTTGTCTCAATGTTTTCTCAAGCTATATCTATTATGGTCAAAACCAGGTCTTGGTTGGGAATGGGTTAATTGATTTAATTTGAATTTACTAGCCAAGGCCATCTAAAAACTGTATCTGTTTAATCCTTTCTCAAACGACAAACATTAAGACTGTTCCAATTTGTAAACCGGTGTAGACGACAAAATTGATCATGGATTCCTGTCATTTAAAATTCTCATATCAGTATTACCACAACATCCTCACAGAGCCCCCGGCCTCCCCCACACAGATTGATGATTATCAAACCATTGGTGGTAAACCATTTTTTCTCAAAGGATAATTTGCCCAGGGATGAGCTACCCCGGCTCAGCCCAAAGTGGTACAGGGAGAAAGCTAGGCAAACAACACTAAAGATTCATATTTCAAGATTTCTTTGATCGAAAATTAAACCATTTGTACATAAAATAAACTTCATGAACACATTTTCTCTATTACAGCCATATCACTCTGAGCTACAAATAAGATGGGAAAAAGGTATTTCAAAATGAAAATTATATTTCATTCGTAATAAAACTGTATGATGCTGGTACTCATTGGAATTGACCAATTAACCTATTAACAAACAACAAACTTTGAACTGGTCCAAATTCAAAGATTTTGCAGACGACAATTTAAAGGATAAAAAAATTAGATCTTTTGGTCTCTTTTGGGAAAAAACCTTGTGGAAAATGAAGAAATTGCTTTTGACAAGCAATTTCCTCATTTTCCACAATGTTTTCCATAGTCATTTTATTGTGAGGAGTCAAAAAGAGTCACTGTGTGGTAATGGGTTAAGACAATTTCAATGAATGTGTACCAGCAACAAAGAGGTTTGGATTTGAAATAACAAATTTTGAATTTCTTTACCCCCTCTTATGTGTGGCTCTGTAATATTCAACACAAGTTACAATAATTTATCAATGCTGTGTATAAATTTAAAAACTTTACAACACTTTTAAAACAGTATAAACAGGGAACATTGTCAAGTTAACTTCAAAGTAAAGAACTGTGAATACAGTAAAAATCAAGTATTTATCAGTGACTGGGAAAGGACTGCACCATAGTCACATTGAAATCTCAAATGTCACATAGTTTTAAAAGCTAATGAGTTGGCCCTTGTCACATTGTCAATTGAAATTTGCTATTGATAATAATGTTCAGCGCAATCTTACATGATAAATGTCACTTAATTGTCACATCAGTTTTCAAAATGTTACATTGATATTCTAATAGGGTGTCCACAGTTCGAGCAAAGCAATATTCCCTGACTTTTCCCTGACTAAAATTGAATTTCCCTGACTCATGTTCATCGTATTTTGCATGTTAATTTATGAAAATGTTTGCCTCCTCCACCCATTAGCTGGGGAGACAAGTGGCGCTAGTCCCTTCAGTTTCTTCTCAAAGAACAATTTGGAATAATAAATACTAATTATCACATTATTATAAATGTAACTGTTATTATCAGTATTATCATTATAGCCAATAGTGAGGAAACTGCTTTAGCCTGACTTTTCCCTGACTTTTGCTTAAACTAAAATTCCCTGACCAATTCCAAAATTCCCTGACAATTCCCTGACCTTGAAAAAATATTTTTTTCCCTGACTTTTTCCCTGACCGTGGACACCCTGTCTAAGAGGGACATTGTCCCATTTGAAAATTCACTGATTTACGTGTGCATGAGGCAGGTAAAACTCGAACTGTCACTAATGTTGACTAATTTTTATCAGCATCACCTTGTTTCAAATATCTCCCTCGGGTCAGTGCTTCTGAAATAAGTTGTCCGACTTGTCTGTTTACCTGTACAGACAAGAAGATTTTGAAAGCCAGGTTGTCCATGGACAAGTGAAAAATGTGGCTATAATAAGAGTTTTTTTTTCTTTTTTCTCACAATATTTTTCATACAATGTAATTACTGCTTGTTAAATGTACGAGTTTTGTTGTAGACAATAGTTAGACAGTCATAAAAGATACGCAATAAACAAATGAAGTTAATGAAAAGTATACGAGTTTTGTACAGACAAGTTGATTTTCAAAATATTTCAGAAGCACTGCTTGGGTGATCTCAAAGAAAGAAATTCTTCCTAATCTCAATGTCATGTACATTGACTTGTTCATGGAAATAAATTATAGCTGAAATCATTCTAACCATTTGAGAGGAGTTGCATACATGTACAAGAACAATGTGAATGCATAGACAGACAGACTTGTTATGATAATTGATATCGTTACATATTATAAGTCATCAATTCCTTTTGTCTTTAGCATTGCAAAGCCATAATCAGATTTATAACAAAACTGACTTTTCCAAGTGAAGAAAGAAAGTTGCATACAACATTTTCATGTTTATGTAATTTCAAAATTTTGCGAATCTGAGTAGAAATTACTGTGGAAAATGAAGACATCTAGACTATTGCTTCTAACAAGCAAATCCTCTATTTTCCACATCACTTTCTGCAAACTTTTACAGTTTTACTTGCAGTGCACCAACATATTGGAATGCCATTATGGATTAAACATTTTACAAATTTGGCAGAACATGTTGTCACTTTTTAACGAAAACCTCTAAACTGCAGCTTGTTTTAACCCTTTCCCAAACAAGACCTGGTTTTGACGTCCCTTATCAAACAGGCTTTGGAAAACATTGAGGCAGAAGAAGAAAGTGCTGATAATCAGCACTTTCTCCTATTGCCTCAATATTTTCTCAGCTACTTTGTACTCAATTCCTATATCTATCATTATATGTTTTGTCGTCTGTAGCAGCTTTCAAATTGGATCATCCTAAAATTTTGTTGTTTGGGAAAGGGTTAAGCTGCATTTACAAGGTTTTTGTTGAAAATCAAGATATACTGTATTTACATTATTATACAGAACACTTTATACAAACAACTCTAAAGAGAAGTAATGAGATCAACTTTTCACCCAATTATAAATCCTCCAGGCACAGACAAACCCAGATAAAATTGCAATTAAATTATGTAGAGTCTTTCTTCGGCTATCATCCTTCCTTACTAGAACAATGGGCGTGGCACTTGACACAGAATGCAGCAACGTCTCGAGCTTCTCCACATTGTCTTCTACTTGATATTTACAACACGGGTCATGCTGCCACGAAAAGTAATAAATACTGGCACATACTATACTGAACATCCCACAACTGAAGTATAAATAATCTCTTTTCTGATCCAGACCTTCACCTATCGCACACATAGATCCAGATAGCACCGCTGTCTTGTGAAGCACATTGCCAACTTTGATCCACCTAGCTGTTTCCTCACCTATACGTAGAGGCTCTATAACGATGATCTCAGCCTTCTGTTCCAGGGCTCTCTCTAGTTCGTTTTCAATATCTTCACCATTCAAATCACTGTCCCCATAGTCTCTTATGATCACATACTCAGGAGGTCCATTTGGCCTGAAAAGATAAATATGACAAACTATCGAGCTCAAAATAAGAGGGGGTGAAGGCATTTAAACTTTTTTAATTTCAAATCCAATCCCTACATTGTGGGTACTCATTTGAATCATCTCGACGATTCTAATGAGTACCCACAACATAGGGTTTCATGAACTTTTAGTGAAATATTGTATTTTGGAAAGTCATTACCCCATGATCTTATAGTGTTGTGCCGATAGTCTCCAGCTATTAAAAGCTATATCAGATTGAGCCAAAAATCGGCTACAATCGATTGCATATTTTCACTATCGATACTATCGCTAGAGTTGCGCTGTTCTTTTGCGGGTATTTTTCGGACATTTGTTTCCAAATTAAAATTCCCTATATCAAAAGTAGATATCTATTTCCTGGCATAAATAACATTTCCAGACCATTTTCTTATTCCCTCACATTCTCATACCATGGCTTTTAAGAAAGGAAAGTAGGCCTGGAAGTTAATGCTAAAAATGTAAATCTAGGCAAAATATATGAGAGTAAGACTTGATTGGTAGTCTGCCATTTGCTTTATCAGTAAAATTAATTGGACATTACTCACATTAGCTATGTCTTTTGATGGTTAGATTCCAGCAGTTGAGCTGATTAAACAATATTCTTTACTAAAATATACCTCTATGTATCTATGACATATATGCATAATCATATATCTCATGATATTGTGTTATTTGTAATGCACTAGGTTAAATTGTTGTTGTTGTTTAAAAAAACAAAAACGATTGTATAATCTATAATCAGTTGGTATGACTCTCCGATTATCGATAGTGATTTTTCTGTCCGATATACAACACTACCATCTTATCTGGAGCTCTGTTATCCATTCAAAAGTTTTTCTGTGACGATAAAACATTTTCACAGATGACAAAATAGATCTTATAGTTAAACAGGGCAATTGTTAAAGCCATGATCAGTTTTGGTTTTGTCTATTTCCCATTTGTTATTTGAAATCCAAACCCTATAGTCCCTGAGCTAGAAACATGTTTGCTCCCCCCTCAGGGGGAATTTTGTAGACTTGGTTTTTCATAAAGTACATTATCTTAGAAACATTTTGAGCATTGTTTGCCCTCTGGCCATTGGGGCTTTTGGATGTAACCCTTATCTAAAACCCTTAACCCTATCAATTTTTTCATTCAAATGTACAATATTTATTTGGTCATATTTTCATTGAATATTAACCTACAAATGTTAAAATGGTATCAAATGAAAGCTTATGACTTGCTCTTTCATTTGCAGTTATTTTATGCAAATTAGCTCATTTGCATATTCATGAATATTAATGATTTCCCTTAAAATTTCCATTTTTTGGCAAAAATTTGATAAATACTTTCCAAAGTAAGGTGTTTCTGTTCATGGGGAATTTTGTTAACATGGTTAAGCCTATAGAACATTTTATTAGAAACATTTTGAGCCTTGTGTTTGTACTCTGGCGGTTGGGGCTTTTCGCCATAACCCTTATCTAAACCCTTAACCCTATCAAATTACTCGTTTAAATTTTGAACATGAATTTGGTCATATCTTGATTGAATATTTACCCATGGATGTCAGAATGGTATCAAATGAAAGCTTATGACTTGGTCTTTCATTTTCAGTTATTTTATGTAAAATAGCTCATTTGCATATTCATGAATATTAATGATTTTTCCTAAAATTGCAATTTTCGACAGAAATTGGTAAATACTTTCCAAAACGAGGCATTTTTGTGCAGGGGAATTATGTAAACATAGTTAAACTTAAAGTAAATTATATAAGACAGGGCTCGAGTTTCCACTAGCATACTGGCATTTTGCTAGTTAAAATCAAAAATTGCTAGTGATTCTTTTTGACACTAGATTTTTTTGGCGAGTGGAAAAATATTCCCCACCTACAAGTTTTATCAAATCAGCTTGGAAGAGCTTACAAAACAACATTCAAATATTGACTATTTTGGACATGCTCTTTAAATAATGCAGCATATTATGCTTTTATTTTTCAAAATTAAAACCCTCATTATATATACAAAACCAGATTGCAAGTGATGTTGCCTTTTTGCTCGTGGTTTCAATCGCCACTAGCAAAATATTGCGAGTAATTTTTTCAGGGAAATTCTAGCCCTGTAAGAAACATTTTGAGATATGTTTGCACTTTGGCCGTTGGGGCTTTTGACCATAACCCTTGTGTAAAGCCATAACCCTATAAAACTGTACAGTCATTTCAAAAAGTTTTTGGTCATATCTTAATTGAATAGTGATCTACAGATGTCAAAATGGTATCAAATGAAAGCTTATGACTTGCTAAATAATTTGCTATACATTTTAAGCAAATTTCCTAATTTGCATATTGATGAATATTAATGACTTTACTTAAATCTGTGACCTTTTTGTGAATAATTGGTAATACTTTCAAAAACATTGTGTTTCTTTTCGTGGGGGAATCATGTAAACATGATTTATCTTGAAGACCATTTTATTAGAAATATTTTGAGCAATGTTTGCACTCTGGTGGTCGGGGCTTTTGGCCATAACCGTATCTAAACCCTTGACCCTATAAAATTGTTCATTTAAATTTTCATAACGTGTTTGGCCATATCTTGATTGAATATTGACCTGCAGATGTTAGAGTGGTATCAAATGAAAGCTTAAGTATTGTTCTTTAATTTACATATTTTATGTTAATTAGCTCATTTGCATATGCATTCATATTAATGATTTGTCTAAACTAAATTTTGTCATTGTTTTGCAAGTTTTTTTTTCAACCACTCAATATCCATGTTCACTCTTTTAACAACATCTAAGCCTTGTTTGGGATCAGTTTAGTGTTTTGTTTGGAGGTAACAGTGATTTTAAAGTGTGCAACTCATTATATTTTGTTCCTTTCAATCTTGCTAACAATAATTTTGTATGCATTTAGTTTCCATTTGATATTTTTTTAATCTTAATGTTTTACGTGAAAATAAGTTTAATTGATTCTTTGTACTGTAATGGTGTTCTTGCTTATTTCTAGTTAAGTTGATAAAATGCTGTCCTTTGTAAAATTGTTGCATGAATTCAAAATTACCCCAAAATAGGACATTAAACATAAACATTTAATCAAATGCCATAGAATGATGCAAAAGGTGCCTAATCTGTGGGACTTTATTCTAATACTCATATACAATTAATGATTCCAATTATTTTTTTTTTAAGTTTTATGGCTGAAAAGAGATCCAGGAATGTACACAAATTGCATACATATAGCAGAAAAATATTGTTAAGCAACTACCAAGCCCTTATTTTTGCCATTCACATTGAGAAAACGCCATGATTTTTCTCCATCTGGAGAGCCCATCCTTGTGTATTCCTCATGGCCAAGTCAATCTGTTGGCCTTGAGGTATTTGATATGTAGCTGACAGATCAAGGACACTGGTGTTACCGTTTCTTTATGCTTGATTAAGGCATTTTCAATTCAGTTTATTTAAGCCTGGCGTGCCGTATGTAATGCCAATTTATCAGATGCATAATATCAAGAGATGTATGCGCTGTATGTAGGTCGCTTAAGTACAGGCAATTAGCGGTTGTGATCGAAAGATTATTGCAATTATTTACGATGCATTTATTTGTCTATATCAGATCAGAACAGATGTGAAGTGATTCACACTACCGACAGCCTATGATGACGGTACATTCATATTCTTACTAATCTGCACATATTTCTTATAAGTGCTTTCAGTATAGTACCACCTCACAATAAATTGAAAATAGGTTGCGATACACATACAATCTCTTTCAATATGGCATATGTTTTCCATGATGACATTTCGATACTTTTCTGATTTTTAAATACTACAACTAACACTTAAACACCAGCTTTATATCAGCATATGAAAACCCATATTAAGACACTTACTTTTTGCATTGATGTATGGCAATTTGCTCAGAAATGATTAACATCACACTTAGGGCAATCTTGGAATTACGTAAACTGTGAGAATTGGGCAAGGTTATCATGATGGCAACCTCTCTAGATCAACACTAGAAAGTTTATTAAATACAAAAATTCATCAAAACTTATTGTAGGTAATATAACAGGGTAACTATGTACTTAGCATTACAGGGTTACTAATAAAACAAAAAGCCCTATCAAATGGAATATATTGGTGGTTGTGAATTTTCTGCAATAAATGTGTTTTTGTCCCAAACATATAAAGAATCAATGATGTTCATAAATATGCAAATGAGCAAATTGACATGAAGTAATTGCAAATATACAAGCAATTCACTAGCTTTCATTATGTGCCATTTTGCCGTTTGTAGGTCAATATTTAATCAAGATATGACCAAAGCTGTTCCGAAAATTTGAATGAACAATTTGAAAGGGTTAATGGTTTAGATAAAGATTTTGGCCTAAAGCCTCGACTGCAACAATGCAAACATCGCCAAAAATGTTATTTATATAAAATTCTTTAAGACAAATCGTGTTTACATAATTCCCCCTGAACAGAAACACCTTGTTTCTGAAAGTATTTAACACATTTTCTTTGAAAAATGGCATTTTTAAGGAAAATCATTAATATTCGTGAATAATCAAATGAGCTAATTTGCATAAAAATAATTACATATGAAAGGACCAGCCATAAGCTTTAATTTGATACCATTCTAACATCTGTAAGTAAATATTCAACCAAGACAGGGTGTCCACAGTTTAAGCAACACAAAATTCCCTGACTTTTCCCTGACTTTTCCCTGACTAAAATCAAATTTCCCTGACTCATGTCTACCATATTTTGCGTGTTAATTTATGAAAATGTTGGCCTCCTCCACCCCTACAGCTAACCTTTTCCACCTCTAACTTTTCTAACTGTAACTCTATTACTATTTGTATGAATATCTTTTTCTTTTGTTTTTCTATTTCTTTGTACATACATGATGCATGTTTTATGAACTTAACCTATACGGCTGGGTGTGGGTTTTGAAATAAGATGCATGCCAAAATGGACAAAAAACATAAAATTCCCTGACTTTTCCCTGACTTTTGCTTAAACTGTAAAATTCCCTGACCAATTCCAAAATTCCCTGACAATTCCCTGACCTTGAAAAAATACTTTTTTCCCTGACTTTTTCCCTGACCGTGGACACCCTGCAAGATATGACCAAAAACGTTATGAAAAATAGAGTGAACAATTTTATAGGGTTAAGGGTTTAAATAAGGGTAACAGTCAAAAGCCCCGACCGCCAAAGTGCAAACATTGCTCAAAATGTTTCTAATAAAATGTTCTTTAAGATAAACCTTGTTTGCATGATTCCCCCTGAATAGAAACAATGTTTTTGAAAGTATTTACCAAATATTAGCGAAAAAGGTCACAGTTTTAAGTAAAGTCATTAATATTCATGAATATGCAAATTAGAAAATTTGCATAAAATTTATAGCAAATCATTAAGCGAGTCATTATCTTTAATTTGATACCATTGGCATCTGCAGATCATTATTCGATAAAGATATGACCAAAAACGTTTTGAAATGACTGAACAGTTTTATAGGGTTAAGGGTTAAGATTAGGGTTGTGGCTTAAAGCCCCAACGGCCAAAGTGCAAACATCGCTCAAAATGTTCCTTATATAGTTTTCTTTAAGGATATCTACCTTTACATAATTCCCCTGCACAAAAATGCCCGTTTTGGAAAATATCTACCATTTATATCTATTTTTTTGTCGAAAATCGCAATTTTAGGAAAAATCATAAATATTTATGAATATGCAAATGAGCTATTTTACATAAAATAACTGAAAATGAAAGAGCAAGTCATAAGCTTTCATTTGATACAATTCTGATATCCATTGGTTAATATTCAATCAAGATATGACCAAATTCATGTTCAAAATTTAAATGAGTAATTTGATAGAGTTAAGGGTTTAGATAAGGGTTATGGCAAAAAGCTCCAACCGCCAGAGTGCAAACAATGCTCAAAATGTTTCTGATAAAATGTTCTTTAAGATGAACTACGTTTACAAAATTCCCCTTGGACAGAAACACCTTATTTTGGAAAGTATTTATCAAATTTATGCCAAAAAATGGAAATTTTAAGGGAAATCATTAATATTCATGAATATGCAAATGAGCCAATTTGCATAAAATAACTGCAAATGAAAGAGCAAGTCATAAGCTTTCATTTGATACCATTTTGACATCTGTAGGTTAACATTCAATGAAAATATGGCCAAATAAATATTGTAAATTTGAATGAAAAAATTGAAAGGGTTAAGGGATTTAGATTAGGGTTACAGCCAAAAGCCCCAACGGCCAGAGGGCAAACAATGATCAAAATGTTTCTAAGATAATGTACTTCATGAAAAACTATGTCTACAAAATTCCCCTTGAGGGGGGAGCAAACATGTTTCTAGCTCAGGGACTATAATGATGTGGGTAACTAAGCATTTTGACAGATCTGTAGTGATTGCACAGGGAACAAATAATTCATATTGTCATCTGCATTAGTCCAACACAGAGACTATTTCGGTACAGGGGGACTGTCTGCTGTCCATACATACACTGGTAGACAGATTAGAGATACAGCAAGATCTCAGAGCCACATCATCATTCGAACAACATTCTTGACCTATTCCTGACAAACAACCCCACACTTATTAATAAAGTAAAGACTCTTCCAGGATTATCCGACCATGATATTGTCTATGCAGAGGTAAGTATAAGGGCAGAAACATCTAGATCAGGACCCCGCCAGATACTACTGTACAAACGAGCAAACTGGGATGGACTAAAGGAACACATGGAGACATTCAGGGATACCTTCATGTCATCATTTGCATGTAAGAAGGTTAATAACTTGTGGACCTCATTCAAGGAATCACTCCTGTCTGGTATTGAAAAGCATGTCCCGAAAAAGAACATCTCTGGTAAGACCAAACTCCCTTGGATTACTCAAAAGATCATACGTGACATGAGGAAACGGGATAGTCTTTATCAGCAGTCCAAGCATGCTAGAACACCAGGTAAGAAGAGGCAGCTTAAAGAGAAGCACGCCCAGTGGCGAAACCGTGTGAAGCAGCGCTTGAATAAAGCTGAGGAGGACTACCTTGAAGAGATTCTCGGACTGCATAAAAATGCAGATGAGGTAACAAATACCTACAGTAGCAAGAAGCTCTTCTCCCTGTTAAATAGTACAAGGCAGGATTCACAAGGTATAGCCCCCTTAAGGGGGAATGCTCCAGTTTCCTAATTTTTTTCCCAATAATAGAATTTATTCATATTTTGTATGTTGAAATTACATGTTATTACCAATTGAAAAATAAAATAAAAATGGGTGGTCAGCGATCTTGTTTGAATTTTATTGGCATTCGTACCACATAACCCTACATCGAACAAATGCACAATTTCTTGCACCTGTCCAAGGTCACTAAAATGCTAATAACAAGAGGACCATGATGGTCCTATATCGCTCACCTGAACCAAAATGATATTAGGCACAGTTTTGTTCAATTCAATTAATATGACTTGAAAACTGAAAACAAACTTATGGTCAATAACATTGCGTCAAGTTTTGTTCTGATTAGTCACTATTTGTGGTTGTTCGGGTAAAATTTGAAGAGCAGATCATCCGAGATCTTATGGTCTCCAACATTGTGTCCAAGTTTTGTCTTGATTGATAAAAAAATTGTAGATTCTAGATTGTAAACAAGGTCAAAAACAGTTGGAAACAGCAATTTTGTAAAATTAAAGGGCACATAACTCTCAACTTTCTGGTCCCATCAGGCCAAATATCAAACTGATAAGAATTCTAATAGTCTCCAACATTGTGTTCAAGTTTTGTCTTGATTGGTCAACAATTGTAGATTTTAGAGCGTGTAAACAAAGTCAGAAACAGCAGAAAATGGCAATTTTGTAAAATTCACGGGCACATAACTCTCGTCTTTCCAGCCAGATCAGACTGAAAAATTAACACATCCAAGATCTTATGGTCCCCAACACTGTGTCCAAATTTTGTCTTGATTGGCCAATAATTGTAGATTCTAGGGTGTAAACAATGTCGAAAATAGTAAAAAACATAAATTTTGTTAGATTCAAGGGCAGATAACTTAGGACTTTCTGGCCTGATCAGACCAAAAATCATACTCATCCAAGATCTTATGGCCACCAACATTGTGTCCAACTTTTGTATTGATTGCTCAATATTTGGAGATGTGCTAGAGTGTCAACAATGTCAAAAGAAGCTAATTCAGGCTGTCAACCAGGTCTACTTAAAAATATAGGAGTTTTAATAGGAATATTTTTCGAGAAAAAAAGGAGCTTTTAGCCCAATTTGAGTTAAAAAATATAGGAGTTTTTCATCTCAAACACTTACAGGGGTTGTCACACTTTTTTTAAAAGGGGGCACAAAACACTGAAAATGGTGATTCAAACATGTGCAAAAGGTACAAATGTGGGAGAGCAAACAAGAGACAACATTTCTGAACAGGGGAGTTTGGGGTCTTCCCCTTGGAATATTTTGAAAATCTAGATATCGGTTGAAGCAATTTGAATGCCTTCTGAGCCCATTTTTGGCTTTAAATCTCATTAAACATATAAACATATTCAGCCAAAAGGATCTTGCGGCCATGGCCAAAATGTCGCTGACAGCTTTGTGTTATACTAACAGTTTACCTTGTCTAGTTTGTTATAATTTTAATGTCTTTGTGTTCAATGTAGACAAAAGAGTCAAGATCATGGCCCTATATCGCACACCTTAGAGAACACTTGAGGCTTATATGAGACTGTATATGTCAGACACCTCCTGCCTCATCCCAGACCAACAACTTCCAGCCAATTTCCATTGCAGGAAAATACAAAGAATTTTGATAGAATGTAATGAGGCCATTATACATACACAATTTCAATAAAGGATCTCTGACAAAGGATTTGTCAGAAGATTGTACAAGATTTCTTTCTTTGGCTCTGTATGTAATCCAATTATGAATATCACACAGCATAGGACAAATTTTGATTGTACCATAATCTTTCAAGAATTTTGATAGAAGGCCATTAGACAATTCTACACACCAAATTTCAAAGTGGTAGGTCAAACATATTATATGCATTAGAAGATTGTTGAAGATTTACTCCTTTGTCTCTATAATGGAATATGATATTTCACAACATATGACCCAAATTACTTGCAGCACAATAATTAAAAGTATTTTGGCAGAGGACTCAATTCAATACATCAAATTTCAAAGCCATAGGCCAAACCATTCAGAAGTAAAATTTAGCCTAGATTTCCTTGTTGTCTCTATACATGAAATCCGATACTAACAATACAGGGCTAATTTTCGTTGTAACATACCCAGTAATGATTGGAAGTATTTTGCCAGGGGGGCTACAAGACAATTTCACAGACCAAATTTTAAAGCCCTAAGCCAGATGGTTTTAGAGTAGATGATGGTACAAGATTTCCTTCTTTCTGTCTACATGAATGTTGGTACCCCACAACTTAGTGTCAAACTTCATTGTACCAATATAATTTGAAGCAATTTTGGTAAAAGGGCCTTGGGATTCTACATACAAAATTTCAAAACTGTAGTCTGTATGGAACATTATTTTGTAACTGTGGACAGACAGGCAGACAATGGATGGTGAGTGAACACAATGCCTAACCCACAGCACTTAATGCTAAGGTGAGCTAATGAAGTAATCATTTCGGTTCCACAGCATCATAATTCAGAATGTAGCTACTACACAGCATCACCATGATCCTCATCATCTGTTTAATGTAGGCACCTTAAAAGCTTGTGTCCTATTTAATTGCCTTGTACAAATCAATGATGATGAAAAGATGAAAAGCACTAAAACATTATACAGGATGTTGATGATATAAAGGAAGACAGAGATTCTCTTACCGGAAGAATAAAGGAGCACAGAGCAGTATTATAGCAATAGTTTCTATCTTATCATTCATCGACAATAATTTTACCAAAAAATATAGGAATTATTTTCAAAATATAGGAGAATTATAGGAATATAGGAGGTGCTTGAAAATATAGGAATAGGACCCAAAATATAGGAGTTTTATAGGAAAATAGGAATCGGTTGACAGCCTGCTAATTTTTACATTCAAGGGCAGATAACTACAGACTTTCCAGTCCAATCTGACCCAAAATCAAACTCAACCAAGATCTTATCATCACTAACATTGTGTCCAAGTTTTGTTTTGATTGGTCAATAATTGTACATGCTATAGTGTAAACAAAGTCAAAAACAGTGAAAAACTTCAATTTTGTCAAATTCAAGGGCAGATAACTCGGAACTTTCTAATCCTATCAAATCAAAAATTAAACTCATCCCAGATCTTATGGTCACCAACATTTTGACCAACTTTTGTATTGAATGGTCAATTTTTGTAGATGCTAGAGTGTCAACAATGGCAAAAATAGCTATTTTTTACATTCAAGGGCAGATAACTCCGGACTTTCCAGTCCAATCTGACCCAAAATTAAACTTGATCTTATAGTCAATAACATAGTGTCCAAGTTTTGTCTTGATTGGTCAATAATAGTAGATGCTATAGTGTAAACAAAGTCGAAAACAGTGAAAAACGGCAATTTTGTCAAATTCAAGGGCAGATAACTCAGAACTTTCTTATCCGATCAAACCAAAAATTGAACTCATCCGAGATCTTATGGTCACCAACATTTTGTCCAACTTTTGTATTGATTGGTCAATATTTGTAGATGCTAGAGTGTAAACAATGTCAAAAGTAGCTATTTTTTACATTCAAGGGCAGATAACTCCGGACTTTCAGGTCTGATCTGACCCAAAATCGAACTCATCCGAGAACTTAAGGTCATACATGTTTTGACCAGGTTTGGTCAAGATTGGTTTATATTTGTAGATGCTAGAGTGTAAACATCAAATTGTTGACAGACGGACGGACGGACGGACAGACGGACGGACGGACGGACATACGGACGACGGACAAAAAGCGATCACAATAGCTCACCTTGAGCACTTCGTGCTCAGGTGAGCTAAAAAGCTGTATATTCATCGTTTAGTCTCGAAAACGGATTTAAAGGCTACCAAGCGTGGCAGTTTATTGCACCGTATATTGGAAGGAAATCATTAAATTAACGTGTTTTAGAAAAGATCCGCCACACTCGGTTGTTTTAAAAGTTTTATTTGCTTTTCTTTACATCGTTGAAAAACTGATTTTCAAGAAAATAAAGATCGGCAATTTCCGTAAAATTGCCACGGATCAGACATGGGGTCGATTACTTGAAAGAGTAATCGATTAAATTAATGATTAATACACCCTTGATTATTAATCGATTAAATTACTTTCACTGAAAAAAGACCCAGTAATCGATTATTAATCATTAATTTGGGGGTAAATAATCGATTATTAATCATTAATCACCGATATAAGCTTTCACGTAACAAAAAATAAACAGTCTACCTAAATTGGCAAATTGCATTTTATTCTCTTCAAATATATAATCTGCACAGAATCACAAAGTAAGAAATATCTTTACTATTGAAATTGCATTTCTTTTTAAATGTCATAAAACACATCAGCTTCCTTATAGATGTTTGATATTTGTAGACTACCTTCATACTTTAATCAAAATGAATGGCACTCTAAAAACGTCTTTACCAGATGTCGTGGTAGGGAGAATTGAAGAGTTCTGTTTGATAAAGTTGGATGAAAATAAGATGTATATGGACTTGTTGGATATTGAAGTTTGTTAATTGAACATATCTTAGTTATCTTTCCTGAATGCTCTTATAAATCATTCCAAAAATAATGATGATGAAAATGGAATTTGTGTATATCAGCCCATCAAAGCCATTGGACCAATGATTGGTGACTATGTAAATAGAGATATGCTTGATAAAGGCATTTGCTTCTTTTGCCTTAATGTTAGCTGAAACCTTT
This sequence comes from Fragum sueziense, assembly GCA_963680895.1. Taxonomy (NCBI): domain Eukaryota; kingdom Metazoa; phylum Mollusca; class Bivalvia; order Cardiida; family Cardiidae; genus Fragum; species Fragum sueziense. The sequence goes on from OY804592.1 coordinate 7,023,073, forward strand.
CATATTAAGAATTACAAATTTACAAACTTATAAAGGAAAAGGTTAAGCAAAGAGAAAGTAGTAGTCAACAATTTCATTTATAAATATGTATTATCAGCAAAATCTAATCATTCAAATTGTTGGTTTTTTTTTTTCGTATGCCCCCATTCGAATCACCAAGTTTGATTTTATTTTTTCCCAAAAATTACTTTACATCATCTTCTAATTAATTATGCCTATGGATGATAAATGAAAAATTCTTATCAGCCCTTTAATATGGAATGATGATTATATATACATCTACAATTGTTATTCAGTTCTACATGTTCATAGTATGATTACATTTTAAAGAAAAATTTACAAATGAAATAAAATGTTGGTAAGTTCAGCATTGTCCAACTAATGTAAGGTTTCAGTTTCAACTCCCCAAAATGTGTGAAATTTCAATGACAGGTGTAAGAATAACACTAGGTGCCTTTTGGGCATAGACTGCTTTATATAGGTGTGAACAGGTAAAAGCCTTAAGGTGTGACTTACAGGTGTACTTTATTTTGTTTTAGAGAATCATTTATACATCCAAAATAATCAAAAAGTAATCATAAAATAATCATGATTAATGACATTTTTTTCACCAGTAATTGATTAAATTATTAATCAAATAATCAGAAAAAGCAAATTAATCGATTAATTCATGATTATTGGCATTTGTTAATCGATTAATAATCGATTAAATTACTGATTATGATTACCCCATGTCTGCCACGGATTGACGTCATCAATGGCTTGACTCCGCCCCAAATCTAGAGCATGAGGTATCTGACAAAGATAATGTGTTCGACTTTTCTGTCATATAGCTAAGTCTCAGTTTTTATCCATTTCTCGATCGTAAGAGTAATACAGACAAACTTAAACCGTTCTTTGGCACATTCCTTAATTCACTTACGACCTATTCTTTGACTGTTTTAACATTTTTTCTAACATTTACTGAGGACGAGCTCCGTGTTTTGAGTATCGATTGGGGAAGTCGCTTTATGACAGAAAAGTCGGACATTTAACTTTTTCAGAAATTTCAGACTTTCCGGGAAATGACCCATGACTGCCCGTTTTTCCCGCCATGACGTCATTCAGTGGCCAGTATGACGTCATAATTTCAAGTCGGAAGTTTAGCGTATTTTCTTCGGCAAAGATCGGAAAAGACCAAAATATCCAATTTAAAAGACCAAATAAAAACACTTCTAATGTTGGAAAATTGTAGAAACTTTGATATTTGGTTAATAGTAAGGCGTTCTTTCGGCACAAGACTTTAATTTTGCCAATCATGGGACACTTTAAAGTAACGTCTTACATTTATTACGAACAGAAAACCCAAAATATGTGCTATTGTAAATGCGTAAATGTATAAAACAGCATGCTCACATGTTCGGTTAGATCAACGAAGCTGGAGTGTTTTATGTCAAAATTTGCATATTTTTGAAAATATTTCAAATTCTACATAATAGAATTTGATAAAACTAAGCAACATGTCCTGATAATAATTCAAAAAGAAAATGTATAGGTCAGCGCACTTATTAGTGAATTATTGCATTTTTTATCAGCTACACATGAATAAAATGACGCAAAACAGTGGTAACTGCATACACACTTACGACTGTCTTGCTCTAAATATTCGATTTCCATCTTGAGAAAATCAGTTTCGCATAATAAATACACTTTTACCGTCAAAAATGGTAAATTGTAATGATGTGTTATATTATTGAAAATCTGGTAGCGAAACATATTGGTACGAAACATTTAAATTACTACAGTAAAGTCCGAGTGTTCCGAAAAACTGGAGCATTCCCACTTAAAACAAAATGGTGTTATGTATACTGATCCTAAGACTAAAGCAAATATACTTAATAGCCAATTTCACTCTGTGTTCAGGGCTAGAATTTCCCCCGAAAAACCACTCGCAATATTTTGCTAGCGGCTTTTGAAACCACTAGCAAAAAAGCAAATTCACTCGCATTTTATTTTTTCATTTGAAAAAAAAAAGTTTATTATGATGCATACAGCTGTTCTTTTAAAGCACACTCCAAAACTAGTACAGTTAGTCAATATTGGAAGTTGTTATGTAAGCCTTTTCAGGCTGCATTGATATAAAACTTGTGGGTGGGATTTTTATTCCACTAGCCAAAAAAATCTAGTGTCATATAAAATCACTAGCAATTTGTAATTCTAACTAGCAAATTGCCAGTATGCTAGTGGAAATTCGAGCCCTGGTGTTTACACCAAAGTCTCCCCTGAAACTAAGCCAACTTTGCGAGCAGGAAATACAGGATCGTCAATTACCAGGAAATTTCTCCAAAAAGGGTCGTCAATCTCATGCCTATACCCCTATGCCAGACATAGTCATTTCAGAGCGAGGTATCCTGAAACTATTGAAGGATTTAAACCCCCACAAGGCTTGTGGACCAGATCAGCTAAAGCCACTAGTGCTGCAAAAGGTAATAGAGGAGATTGCTCCTGTTTTGGCAGTAATCTTCCAACAATCTCTCTCTACAGGAACCATCCCAGCTGACTGGTCTGAAGCAAATGTGAGCCCACTTTTCAAAAAAGGTGAGAGGTGCATGGCATCTAACTACAGGCCTATTTCCCTCACATGCATTTGCTGCAAGCTCATGGAGCATATTGTTACTACAAACCTCATGTCTCATTTGGACGGTAACAATATTCTCTATGACCTTCAGCATGGTTTCAGGTCTAAGAGGTCATGTGAGACACAGTTGGTATCGCTGGTAGAGGACATAGCAAGAAACCTACAGCAAGGTAAGCAGACTGACCTTGTCTTGCTTGACTTTAGTAAGGCATTTGACAAGGTCAGTCACACTAAGCTCCTCTACAAGCTACACACCTACGGTGTCAGAGGCAGTAGCCTGGCATGGATCAAGGCATTCCTTGCAGGTAGATCGCAGAGGGTAGTGATCGAGAACGTAGCATCTGATACAGTCCCAGTAACCTCTGGTGTTCCACAAAGGTCCGTCCTTGGTCCTATCCTCTTTCTCATATATATAAACGATCTGCCTCAAGACGTTGCCTCCCGTGTCAGGTTGTTTGCCGATGACACTGCTGCTTACCTTGCCATTTCAAGAGAGGCGGACTCTGCCATACTGCAGAATGATCTGGATCAGCTCCACCAGTGGGAACTTCAATGGGATATGGAGTTCAATCCAAGTAAGTGCAATATTATCCATATAACCAAAGCTAGAACTCCTATCCCTACACAGTACACACTTCACGGGCAAGTGCTTGAGGCTGTAAAGCATTCTAAGTACCTTGGTGTGGAGATTAGTGAGGACTTGTCCTTCAATCACCACATAGGTAAAGTTGCCAGTGCTGGAAACAAGGCCTTAGGGTTCATAAAACGCAACATCAAACCGAAGCACCAAGGTATACGCGACATGGCCTACAAGTCACTTGTCCGCCCCAAACTTGAATATGCCTCCCCTGTGTGGAGCCCACCTACCAAACAAAACATACGCAAAGTGGAGATGGTCCAGCACAGAGCAGCAAGGTGGGTCACATCAAACTACTCCACTTACGTGAGTGTGACTGCCATGCTGTGTACATTGGGCTGGCGCACCCTAGAAAACAGACGAACAGATGCTAGACTGTGTCTGTTCTACAAAATCGTAAACGGGCTTGTTGCCGTACCAGTGCCGCCATACCTCCAACAACCAAGATATACAAGACACTCACACCCCCTCGCATACAGACAGCTACAAGCTACCTCAAACTTCTACAAGTACTCCTTCTTTCCTCTAGCTGTTGTGGAGTGGAACCGTCTGCCGTCAAATATTGTCTTGCTGCCGACAATTGACTCCTTCAAAAAAGGAGTCAGCAGTATTGACCACAGTAAACCATAAATAGTATATCTGTTTTTATCTGTTTTATCTTCACTGCGCACTAAACATGAAACATTTTAACAGCACATTACTATCTTTTTCACCTTCCCAAATTCTTTTAATTCACTTTTCCATCTTTTTAACATCTTGCACAGACGCGCAGACCTGCACAAAATCTCCGCGAGGGGGTGTTGCAGTATTAATAGATAGATAGATAGATAGATAGATAGATAGATAGATAGATAGATAGATAGATAGATAGATAGATAGATAGATAGATAGATAGATAGATAGATAGATAGATAGATAGATAGATAGAATATCCCGGAGAGAGATGAGAAGATCGTATAATGATTTCCCTTGATCTACAATTTTTCCTCTTACTCTCAGGTGAGACACTTTAATGAAGTCGGAAGACAAGTTAACCGAACTCACACGATATCGAAGTTAAAATCTGCCAGTAATACCCGAAAGGGAAGTTAGGCAGTATATATAGATAATGCTCGTAAATTGAGTTGGCAGTCAGCTTAGCCTGAAGTTAAAATCTGCCAGTAATACCCGAAAGGGAAGTTAGGCAGTATATATAGATAATGCTCTTAAATTGAGTTGGCAGTCAGCTTAGCCTTATCTGTAATATTAGACAAGACTCTGTTGTGGAAATCCCCTGTTACTAATAATAGCCATAAGTGACGTCACTGACCCGTGACGTAATAGACTAGACCCCTTGCCCAATACCGGCATTCAACGAGTATACTTCCAAGAGACCAGACATGATTGCCAACTAGTGGAAGTATTTGTCAGCATTGTCGCTGCATGGCGGCCTGGTCGAACCCGAGGCGAGAGAGCGGGAGAGCTGTCCGAAGGTAAGACCAGTTCAATGTGCATTTTTGACAATATTGGCGTTGTCGCAGACGCGAACCCGTTGAATCGCAACAACTTGAGAATTACCATAACTAAAATTGCAGGTTGCCAGCTCTCGAAAAGTCGGAGCAAGCCCCATCGAGGCTGGGAACTTCCTTACGGTTGTGTCAATTAACCTGTTTCTTTGCATTATTTACTTGCATTTGCCGGGGAGGAAATGGAGTATTTGACGTAAAGAGACCTTGACCGAGATATAAATACGACTGATTGAACCATGACAAAAACTCGCTTCACTTCGTCGTGTTTCCACTGCTTTCTCGGTGGAATGGCTCGTCATTTTGCCTGATTTGCTTTGTTTGTTAATGGACAAGATCACGATCCTCGACTTGGAAATGTTTTTATCGATCCCTGATTAACGGCTTACGGACGACAATTAAGTTATTCATTACTCAGGAGACCACTTGCCTTGAGCGTGTGTGTGTTTCTTGACAACTACAGCCTATTAGCCACGGTCTTTCCCTTTTAAAAAAAAAAGAAAATTTGGTGGGGATAGGGTGTAGGGCTAGTAATATTTTCAGCAGGTTAAGCTTAGGATAACTAGTACCAAGACCAAAATAGGACTCCATGAATCAGTCATCATAGTTCAGACTAGTGCGGGACCACGATCTGTAAGATTTAATGGTCCTCATTAGAAACATATCATATATTGCCAGACAACAAGGAACTTCATCATAGCAAGAGACCACAAACAAAAAGTTTGTCGAGTTCAGCTACCTCTTCGTGAAAGAAACTGACTGATTTAAAAACACAGCATGGAGCGAATTCCCATCAATTATTGTTCAGTGCGTGAAATGGAAATTATTCCAGGGGTTGATCACGACATAGCTGAAAATATGATAATCATCAGAACCCACTGCGGCAATATTACTCCTAAGATGTTCTCGACTCTTGGAATAAAAGACCTGCCTGTCGCCATGAGTAGAGTCGACTTTAGTCCATTTATGCCAAACCAGTCATTGACCAGGAAGAGCACTGAACATAGTCAAGACTCTTGAAACCGTACACAATTATCACAGGAAACAGAACCATCACCAAATGGTATAGACAATACCGATGTAAACGACAATGAGCAAGCACAGATTATTGTGTCACTTCCCGCGAGTCACCGACTGGAGCAAACACAACATCGGGAAATAACATGTGAAGGCCAACACCCTGCTTTGTATACAGAGGACCAACTTGGCCATAGTCTTAGATACCCACCAGTGTACAGACGACAATATCAGGCATACACGTCACCTACTTATGACCAACTGGGGCATATGCAAGGATTTGCCTCAAGCCAGCTTTATTCACCAGAGTCTAATGCAATTTATTGGGATCCATATCACACAAACGATACAGAATCTGACAAGCCATCTTGGACCCAACCCACAGAGGATTATAGGTGTTCCGAATGGTCGCAGACTTGCACCGGTGACCTAACACATTGATGTTCCCAAGAGTTCACCCCTTGTCAGAGAAACCCTCTAACCGTTCCCTCAACTACCCAACAATGATCAGCTATGATGGAAACAGTGATTGGCTGGCATTCATAACAAAGTTTTCCACATATGCGGACAATGAAGATTGGAACGCCATAGAGAGACGAGATGTACTGTCCTGGATATTAGAGGGAAAAGCCAGCGAATTCTACACCCGGCTGGTAGAAAGGGATCCCAACATTGACTATTTTGATGTGGTGCACCGCATGGCAAAAAGATTTGACAGGAAGGAGATACCGGAGACAATGCAGTTGTATGCTGCCAATGCTAATCAATATCCCGATGAGACGATACTTGAATGGAGTGACCGGATTTTACAAACGATCACAAAAGCATACCCGGATCTTACAGACCAGCAAATAGACAAGAGTGCCATGGTCACAATATACGCCGCTCCAGAGACTAAGTTTTAAGGGGGCATAACTCAGGCAAAAATCAATGAACCATAAAATCCTTCCTTCATGCACATCTACCAATTGAGGTGATAACATTGACCAAGTTTCAAGAAGATCCAGCCAGAAACTTAGGAGGAGTTGCGTTGACAAGAAAAGTGGACGGACGTACGGATGGATGGACGGACGGACAGACAGACAGAAAAGATGACGCCAATATACCTCCGCCTCCGGCGGCGTATAAAAAACAAGCGATCATGCGGTTTTGCCAAGGCTGTCAAGACAAAGAAGCTGGTTTTTATGCCATGTGTCAAAGACCCCTGTCTATGGTAGAAGCAGTGGACCAAGTAAAGTGGTATCAACAAGCCAGTCAGGCAGTTCATGAAACACCCAAACAGGAAGTCAGATGCCTGCGAAAAGTTCCGGACCACGAGACAAGAGTAAAGAATACAAATAAAGAATCTCGTTTGAGTCGAAGGATAGATAGCCTTGATCAAAGTGTCAATAAACTGTCAGAAGCATTTTCCGCTCCTAAGACGGCAACAAACCATAACATAACTCCACCAGTGCCTTCGAGACAGCCTCACAAAACGTGCCTGAAGGGTAGTCAGGATGGAAAAAGTAAAAGGGCGGATCGCAAGTTCAATGATACAGTCAGGAGAGTCAGTGAAGCCTTTGACCGATTCCTCGATGAGGGAAATGATGAGTCAGAGTATCTAAACGCCGATGGGTCACAGCACTAGGCACGACCCATATCAATGAGATCCATGCACCGGCCTATTAGATCGAACGGAAGGGAAAAGACAGATATCATTGCACAACATTATTCTGAAAAAAGGACACATTGACAAAGAGGATCTTGCTCTAAGACTATGGAGTCAATCAGGCAACCTATTGACACAGTCTAGCAGCAAAAGGAAAACAACAACATCTAAAATATCAAGCCAAGATCATCTACCAACATACACAATGTTATTCATATCAAACAAGTTCACAGGAGAAAGAACTAGAGATCTTGGTGAGTAAATTCAATAAAGACCCCACAGATTGGACATCAACCTAAATAATGGACACAGAACTAATAAAAAAGATCCTGTAAGTGTTGGTATACTTGTGAAAATTGGTGTTAACAAGACAAGCCAAATCAGCAAAGAAGAATGTCTTGTGAACGTTATATTGCACAAATAGACAATACAAATTATCATACAAGCACACTGAAAGGCAGGCAGATCACGAGTGCAAAAAGTGACACCAACAGATGATGAACATGGGAACACCATAGGGACATTTATACGTAGAGTCACAAACTAGGAATATAACTATCGATAAAGTATGCCCGACCTGGCAAACAGGAATTGTGGTATATACCAAAGAATCAGCTTGTATAAATTATGCCCGACCTGGCAAACAGGAAACGTGGTATATACTAGAGAATCAGCTTGTAAAAATTATGCCCGACCTGGCAAACAGGAAACGTGGTAAATATCAGAGAATTTAGCCCACAATGAAAACAAGCAACTGGAGCTAAGATAGTCCCTGTGGAAATGCCGGACACCAATTGCAAGGACCAATGGTTACAAAGTTTTATGCAAGGGGCATTGCTGAAGCTGGTTCCACGAGGGAGACCGCCAACAATCAACAGGCTAGAAACAGATTTTGTGAGTGACCAATCCACACTTGGATCGAACCATATTTCGTGACCTAGAAATCTGGCTCGGATCCACCAGAGGACCGACAGATTCTATAAAAAGGGGAGGAGTGTTGTGGAAATCCCCTGTTACTAATAATAGTGCCATAAGTGACGTCACTGACCTGTGACGTAATAGACTAGACCCCTTGCCCAATACCGGCATTCAACGAGTATACTTCCAAGAGACCAGACATGATTGCCTACTAGTGGAAGTATTTGTCAGCATTGTCGCTGCACGGCGGCCTGGTGGAACCCGAGACAAGAGAGCTGGAGAGCTGTCCGATAGTAAGACCAGTTCAATGTGCATTTTTGACAATAACTCTTTATTCTTTAGATCAACCAAATGTTGATAAATGTATTCAGTATTTGAAATGGTTCGATATTTTTGTGCTACTTAATCTCTTTTGACAGATAACGTTCTTGCATGTAGATCACAAAAGGCATAGTTTGTTTGTTATGGATGAATAAGTCTCGTTACCTAACAATACATTTTAGGAAATTGGAAAACCACCACTTTCGGGTGGAATTAAAATGTAAATATTTGTCTATTGACACTGATCGTAATTGTTTTTGATGCAGGAAAATTGTCTTAATCGTGTGTTTAAAATGCTACAATTGTTTGAAGTAAATGGAACGAGAAATCCACAAATTTTACTGCGTAGTACCTGGACCTGGCTGTTGTTACCGCCATATTTGTAAGGAAAGACCACTCTGACAGACTCAGTGGATCAAAGTACTAAGAGACCGGTTGGACTAAAGTACGCAATGGAGCTATTATGACGCAACGGACGCAATGGAGCTGTCGGCGACGAAATGGAGATTGATATTGACTATAACTTAATATATTTGGCATTTATTCGCATAAAAATGCAATATTTATCTTAATTAATAGTTTATTGACACAATTTAATCGTTTTGTCAAAAAATATTTGGAAAAAACGTGCTTATTTCGATTTTGATAGATAATCTCAGACAAAATGGAGCTGAGGGCGACGAAATGGAGATTTATATTGACTATAACTTAATAAATTTTATATCTATTCGCAATAAAATGCAATATAAATCTTGATTGATATTCAATCTAGACTATGTAATCATTTTGCCAAAAAATATTTTGAAGAAAAACGCAACTTTTGATATTTAATAGAAAATCACAGGCAAAATGGAGCTGAGGGCGACGAAATGGAGATTTATATTGACTATAACTTAATAAATTTTATATCTATTCCCATGAAACTGCAATATGTATATTGCTCGATATTTAATCGAGACAATTTAATCGTTTTGTCATAAAAAAAATGAAGAAACATGCTATTTTTATATTTTAACAGGACTACCACAGGCAATATGGAGCAGAGTACGACGAAATGGAGATTTATATTGGCTATAACTTAATAATTTTCATATAAATTCACCATAAACTTTTTGTTTTATGAATTTGTAACTTTATTTGTAGACAATGTGACCGTTCGTGCAAAAGAAACAATGAAGAAAAAGTCGATTTTTCGATTTCTATATGATAACCACGGACCCGACGAAATGGAGCTGGTGGCGACGCAATGTAGATTTAGATTGGCTCCAAGTTGATATTTTGTTTTAATATTTTACATTTATTCGCACGAATTTGTAATATTTATGTTAATTGATATATTATCAAGACTATTCAATCATCCAATGATCTTGTGAAATTTGAAGAAACATGTTAATGCCAATATTCTAAAAGGATAATCACGGGCTAAATGGAGCTGGTGGCGACGCAATGGAGTTTTAGATTGACTCTAAGTTAATGATCTTTTTAATCTTTTACATTTATTCGCATGTATTTGCAATACTTAAATGTTGATGCCGATATTCTAATTATAGGATAATCAAAGGCGGGTCCGATCACAGGCTAAATGGAGCTGATGGCCACAAAATGGAGATTTATATTGGCTACAACTTGATAATTTTCATATAAATCCTGAAATGGCTCTTATTTTATTTATCGTTTACTTAATTTATAGACAATATGATCATTTTGTACAAAACATTAAAGAAGAAAACAATCGATTTTTCATTTTTTATGGTAAACAAGGGCCCGGCGAAATAGAGCTGGCGGCGACGAAATGGAGATTATTTTTTTACTGTAAGTTAATAAATCTTATATTGTCGCATAAATCTTCAAAATATATCTCAATTGGTATCTTAAAGAAGCAATTCAATTGTTCTGCTAAAAATTATTATGAAGATAAATGCTTATTCCGGTTTATAGGATAATCATATTCACAGGCAAAATGGAGCTAGCAACGACGCAATGGATATTGATATTGACTAGCAGCGACGCAATGGAGATTAATATTGACTATAACTTAACCCATTACCAGACGGTGAAATTTTGGACCGATCCAATTTGAAAGGTGTTGCAGACGACAATTTCAAGTTGATAAAATTTTGAAAATATTTTCATTTTGGGTAAGAAAACATGGTGGAAAATGAAGAAATTGCTTGTCACAAGCTATTTCTTCATTTCCCAAGATGTTATCCAAAAGCCATTATTTTGTAAGGAGACAAAAAGAGTCCCTGTGTGGTAATGGGTTAATAATCTTGACATTTATTCGAATAAAATTACAATATTTATAGAATATTTATGTAATCGAATCATTTTATCGTTTTGTAAAAAATGATTATTCTGATTCTGGTGTAAAAGATAGGCGGCGGTGCAATGGAGATCTTTATTGACTTTAACTAAACAATATTGATACTTATTCGCATTAAATTATGTTCATGCTTTTTGCGATTTCGCTTTAATTTTGAATCTTATTTAGTCAATACTATTCATTTTAGCACAAAAATTGTTTTGAACTTCCGATATAGAATAAGTTTCAAGACTGCAAATTTATGAATTGCTTCAATATCAAATATGTTTTTCACATCTAACTAATCTGTATGGCCGAAAATATTAACAGCTTCAATTCAGCCGTACTTTCTTTTGTCGGTACCGTTAATTAGAAAAGTGTCACATTTCACACTTTTAAAGTTTTTAACACTTCGTTTAATAGGATGGCAATAGAACGTTTCATTTAATTACAACAAATTATGTCGGTATTGTCATGTATTCTAGTCTATGGTTAAGACTTGTATATTCTGCCAGTCTATCATGTTAGGAGCTCTTCACAATAAAGTTAGTATTATGCTCAACCATGGCTCCGTTCAGATTCGGCTGCTAAAATTTGAAGCGAAAGAAGAAAATTGCGAAAAAGACAATATTAAACGGAGAATTTGAATAAAAAACCTGTGCAGATTGATAAATCATAATCTAGTGTAGTACACGGACAGTGGTAGAAACATGACTGGTGCAAAAGGAGCCGGTAAAAAGGCGAGCAATGCGAGCCAGTCGCCCAGTGCTAGTCAGGGAAGAGGACGCTCTGCGGGTTTTGACGTTTTGTGCAGCAATGTCGGCGATTTATGTAGTAGCGCTGAAGATAATAACGATGATATTATTCCTAAAATTCAGGAAATGCTTAGGGACAAAGCAGACCAGCCAGGTTTGGACCAAAATGCTGCCACCGCTGTGGCTGTTACTCAGTTGTTGTTGCCTGTCATGGGAATGAGTACCAAGGGAATTGAGAAAAGACTGGCCACGCAAGAAACTGCTATTAATAAACTACAGGCCTCTGTTAGGTTAAATGCTTATGAGAATGACCGACTTCAGCAGTACACACGGAGGGAGAATATCAGAATTTCAGGGATTGTCGAAGTTGACGGAGAGAAACTGAAGGACAAGATTGTCAAGTTGGGAGATGAAATGGGACTGAATATAACCGAAAAGGACATAAATGCTTGTCACCGTCTTGGTAATCGGCAGGGAAACAGATCTCGTGCCATCATTGTGAGATTCTTTGCCAGGGACATTAAGCACGATTTCCTGGTGAGCAAGAACAAGTTGAAAAACAAAGAGGGTTACAGAAATGTTTACATAAATGAAGATTTGACCCCATTACGCTCCAAGCTCCTACAACATGTAAAGCGTTTAGATAACGTGGAGTCCGCCTATACGAGGGATGGGAAAGTTATTTGTCGGGTCCGCGACGGGTCTAAGATTACACTCGAGACTCCTGATGATCTTTTTAAGCTGGGAATTACCAACATAGACTATGCTGCTCTAGGCCTAGGGGCTTTTGAGTAGGACAGGCCGGGAAGGAATCCTAGTACTGTTGACCTATGGACTGCTGTTCGAAAGAATCGAAGTGTGCATGAAACTATCTCCACCAATGATGAACCTACCTGTAGAGACACTGTCAATCCAAATATTAACATAAACTTGACGACTCAAACATCTTTTGAACTTGATAATAAGCATAGTTCTTTGGACGGTTCTCTTTTAACATCTGCGGGTCGCAATTTTGAGGTTCAGCCTATTGATACTAATCTTTTTAACAATTCTAGTCATGAGAATTCTAGTCTTGAGATTGAGAGTACTAGTCATGAAAATTCTACATTTGTTGCATCACCTCATTCACCTGGCTTATCTTTTTCCAGTGAAGCATCAGATGATATTTCTAATGATGTTACAATTGATGATGTAATTCTAAATGAACATACATATGCCATGCCTGACAATTCTTTGGCGGTTAGGTTGGTCTGTATCAATGTCTGTGGCTTGCTCTCAAAGTTGCGTTACCCTGATTTTGAGGAATTTTGTCAATCATATGATATAGTTTGTCTAGTAGAAAGTAAATTGGGTTCTCTTGATAGTTTTGAAGTACAGAATTTCAGCATTTTACAATTAATTAACCGTAAGCAAGCAAAATCAAGATCTGGGGGAATTGCAGTCCTGGTCAAAGATACTATTTTTGAGCATGTTAAAATCTTAAAGAGTAGCTCAGAGAATGTTTTATGGTTTACAGTTAATTGTTCATTGTTCCATGAATTAGTTTTATTTGGGGCAGTTTATATACCTCCAGAAAGTAGTCCTTACAGTAATATTAGTATTTTTGATTCCATTGAAAATGACATTATCACTTTAAATCCAGAAAATAATCACAAAATATGTTTGTTAGGAGACTTTAATTCTCACACTTCAAATGCAGATGACTTTATTTATGTAAATGAGTATATTTGTGATAATTTTAACTTAGATGATTTTACTAAACAAGATTTGCACAAAAGTTTACTCGAAGATTTAAACATTCCCACTAAAAGATATAATTCAGATAAATCTAAAGTCGATAATTATGGTTCCCGACTTCTAAGCATGTGCAAGAGTTTTGATATACATATTGCCAATGGTAGGTTGTTTAAAGACAAAGGTATTGGAGCTGTCACTTGTAAAAATACAACTGTTGTAGACTATTGTATTATGTCACCTGAATTATTTTCATATGTGTCAAATTTTGAAATTTTACCTTTTGATCCTTTATTGAGTGACATTCACAATGGCATTGCTGTTGAATTTTTGAGTAAGCCTTATAAGCCAGATATAAATGTGCCTGAGGAGCAGGCTACAAAAAAATGCAAATGGGCAAACGAGAGGAAAAATACTTTTATCGATGCACTAGATCTGTTATCATTGTTAGAACTTGAACATGAAATGTCCGATATTATGTCGTCAGGTTGTGCTAATGTTGATCAAAAAGTTATTGATTCACTTGTTGAAAATTGTAATAAAATATTATTAGATGCAGCGTCAGAATCTGAAATGTTTTTCACCACTAAACAGAAAAAAACCAATGTTAAAAAAGTGAAAAAACCTTGGTTTAATAGAGATTGCAATATTAAGCGAAAAGAATATTTTAAAGCTCGTAGTTTAAACTGGAGAATTAAGTCAGCTGAGAACAGAACAAATCTCATTCGCTGTAGTAAAGCATATAAAAAAGAAATTAATAAACATTACAATGCTTACAGAAATGATTTTATCTCAAAGTTGAGAGGTATGAAAACTAAAGATCCTAAATCATATTGGTCTTTATTAAATAAATCAGCAGATAAACAAAAGTCAGTTGTGAATAAAGTGGCTTTGGAAACTTTTTATGAACATTTTAAGAATCTTAGCAATGAAAATAATGATCATGAAGATTTCAATTTTGATATAAACAATGTAGACTTAAACGATAATATTGAGTTAAATAGACCCTTTTCAGAAGCTGACATATTGCAGGCTATTAAAGCATTGAAAAATAATAAAAGTTGTGGCACTGACTTAATCTTAAATGAATTCTTGAAATGTGCATCTGGGAAAATGTTACAAGTGTTTTGCAAATTGTTTAATATTGTCTTTGAATCAGGAATTGTTCCTAGTAGCTGGACTGAAGGCATAATTTGTCCTATTTATAAGAATAAAGGGGATGCAAACAACCCAGATAATTATAGAGGTATAACTATTTTAAGCTGTTTTGGGAAACTTTTTACTTCTGTTTTAAACAACAGACTTAATTGTTTCTTAGAAAATATGAATGTTTTATGTGAGGAACAAGCTGGCTTTAGAAAAGGTTATAGTACTATGGATCATGTTTTTAATCTGAAATGCTTAGCTGATTTGTACTTGCATCGTAATAAAACTCTATTTTGTGCATTTATTGATTACAGAAAGGCATTTGACTCAGTGAATCGTGTGGCATTATGGCAAAAACTTTTACAACAAGATATAAATGGGAAAATGTTGAAAATCATTTACAATATGTATGACAGTGCAAAATCGTGTGTTCGACAAAACCAACAGCTATCAAATTATTTTTCCAGTAATGTGGGGGTACGTCAGGGTGAGAACTTATCTCCAATACTTTTTTCATTGTTTTTAAATGACTTAGTAGAGTTTATTTCTCATGGATTTGATGGTCTGACTGATATAACTGAAGCTATACACCTGCTTTGTGACAATGATGATATAGAAGTCTACTTGAAATTGTATCTTTTACTATATGCAGACGACACTGTCATTCTGGCCGAATCTCAAGAACAGCTGCAAGCTGCCTTAAATTCAATGTATCTCTATTGTCAAACTTGGAAACTAGAAGTTAACCCAGCAAAAACAAAAGTTGTATTATTTTCAAAACGAAAAGTTAAAGAAAAGCCTGTCTTTACTTATAATAATGAAAACATTGCTATTGTTGATGACTTTGTATATTTGGGTGTCACCTTTACTCACAATGTTTCTTTTGTTAAACATAAAAATCATCTGTTAGATCAGGGTAGGAAAGCTATGTATTGCGTACTCAGGAAAACTAAAAAATTAGACTTGCCAGTTGATATGCAGTTACAAATGTTTGATTGTATGGTAGTACCAATTTTGCTATATGGGGCAGAAATTTATGGATATGAGAAATCTGAAATAATTGAGTCGTTATTTTTACAGTTTTATAAAATAATTATGCACTTTAAAAAGAGTACTCCAACTGCTATTTTATATGGTGAATTAGGCCGTTATCCTGCTGATTTCTTAATCAAATCTCGTATGATTGGTTTCTGGAAACGTTTAGTTTGTGGAAAACAAGATAAGATCTCATGTATATTGTATAACCTTATGTATAAAATGCATACTAGAAATTTTTATTTTTCCAAATGGATAAATTGTATAGAAAACACACTGAATAATTGTGGTTTTTCTGAATATTGGATTCATCAAAGTGTTCCTGACAAGTGCTGCCTGGCAAGAATGGTTAAAAACCGCTTAATAGATCAGTTCAAACAAAATTGGTATAATTCTATATTTGAACTTTCAAAAGGTTTAAACTATAGAATTTTTAAAACAAATCACAATTTTGAAAATTACTTGTCTGTATTACCAACTGATTTAAGGATTTCGTATAGTAGATTTAGATGCATAAATCACAAACTACCAATTGAACAAGGAAGATTCTTTGGTATTGCAAGGGATGACAGAATTTGCAGCTTATGTAATAGCGCAAACTTAGGCGATGAGTACCATTATGTTTTTGAATGCAGCTTTCTAAAATCAGACAGAAAAAAATTCATTCCTAAAGAAATTTATGAAAAACATAATACCCAAAAATACTTTGAACTTTTTAATAGTACTGATTATAAAACCATTATACGAACAGCAAAATTTTGTAAAATTATTTTAGCACTATTCAAATAATATTGCATAAATTGTACCTTCCCATGTTTCATCTAAAAAGAATATATTATATGCATTTGGACTTTTTACAAGGACACTTTAAAGTTACAAGCAGGAAGTACAGACAATGACAAACCAGCTGTTTAGCAGGTTTGCTGTGGTCTGTAGTGCTTGTTTTGATCACCTAAATTGGAATACTTAGTTTTGATTAACCCATTACCAAACGACAAAATTTTGGGTCAGCTTCAAAGATGTTGCAGACGACAATATAAATGGAATGAAATTAAGTATTATTTGATCTTTTATGGTAGAGAACATGGTGGGAAATGAGGCGATTGCTTGTTACAAGCAATTTCTTCATTTTCAACAATGTTTTCTACAGCCATTTCTTGTGGGGAGTCAAAAAGAGTCAATGTATGTGTTAATGGGTTAAAGTGCTGATTAAATGAACTTTTTCATTAAATATTTTGATCCATAGCTGAAAAAATCTGTGAAATGTCCAAAATTTTTGTTTTTCATGTCCATCAACTGTTCATATTTGTTTGTATTTGTTACATGTATGTTAAATTCACATACCCTCGGTTAGGGGGTCTTGAATAAAATGTTGACTTTGACTTTGACAGTATGTTACATGGTGTCAGAAGACAAAAAATCGACGAATATCGCCACGAATAATTGCCATCGGCGCATGAGACGACAAGTAAACGTTGCATTAAGACTCCAGTTATTCACAAACGACGTAATTTCCAGAGATGGATGGTCTCACAGGCTGCACGCCTGTAATGAACTGGGACGCGGCGGATCTCCCGACGGCATGGCAGAACTTTAGGGCGCACTGCCAATTCTTCTTCAAGGGACCTCTCAAGGACAAATCAGAAGAGGAACAATGTGCCTATCTGATGATCTGGGTAGGACAAAAAGGCCGAGATGTTTACGCGACTTGGACTCTATCGGCGGACGAGGCTAAGAGTCTGGACCACTTAATGACTAGGTACGAGACATTTGTTAGACCTAAATCCAACAATCTCTTCGCCAGATACAAATTTATGAACAGAAAACAATTAGACTCTGAGACAGCTGAGCAGTTTATCACAGAGCTCAAAACTATGGTCAAGGATTGTGGGTACGATCGTCCTGATGAGATGGTTAGGGACATGATAGTGTGCGGTACAAAAAACGATAAGGTGAAGGAGAGGCTTCTCAGTGAGGGATCGGACTTGGCGTTAGATAGGGCCGTAGATGTCGCACGGTCTTACGAAATTAATCAGCAGCAGCTACAGAGTATGAACTCGAGAGAAGATCCGAATATACACGCAATTGGGAAGTCGAAAAAGCCGATTCAGAAGGAATCAAAGGGTCGATACAAGAAAACTGACTGTACCAGATGTGGAAACAACCACGGAAACAAAAAATGTCCTGCGATTGGGAAAACTTGTAATAAATGCAGAAAAAAAGACCATTTTGCCAGAGTGTGTAAAACCAAGGAAGATAGCAAAAAAGTTCATCAATTGGACGATTATGACTTTGATGCTATATTCGTTGGCAGTTTAACAAGCAATGGTCGTAAAAATAAGACTGATGTTTTTGTTGAAGATTTATATGTCAATGATGCTTGTATTAAGTTTCAGTTGGACACGGGCGCCAAATGCAATGTCTTATCTGCAAAAGATTACAAGAAATTGAACATAAAAGGTCCATTAGAAAAAGCTGAAGTAGCTTTAAGATCATTTTCAGGACACAAAATGATGCCTGAAGGTGTCGTAAAGCTGCCAATTAAATGGAAAAATAGAAAATTGCTGACAAAATTTTATGTTGTCCAAACAAAATCAAACTCAATTTTGAGTGGTGAAACGTCAGAAAGCATTGGCCTCATAAAGAGGGTAAATTCTATTGAAAAAGAATTTTCTGATGTATTTGTTGGTCTTGGTTGCTTACCTGGTACATACCATATTAAGGTTGACCCCAACGTCAAACCAGTCATTCAGCCTGCACGCAAAGTACCTATTTCTTTGAAAGAAAAGGTGAAAGCAGAATTACAAAGAATGGAAGAAATGAACGTCATTAAGCGTCAAATAGAACCTACTCCATGGGTCAATTCATTTGTAACTGTTACTAAAAGTTCAGGTGACGTTAGAATTTGTATAGATCCCAAACATCTAAATGAAGCAATTTTACGGGAGCATTACCCAATGAAAACGGTGGAAGAGGTCGTTTCGGAAATGCCAAATGCAAAGGTATTTAGTACTTTAGATGCTACAAGTGGATTTTGGACTTTGCTGTTAGACGAGGAGAGTTCTAAGCTAACGACATTCCAAACTCCATTTGGTAGGTACAGATTTCTTCGGGCTCCTTTTGGGATTAAGTCAATTCCAGAAATGTATCAGCGTGTTATGACAGAAATGATACAGGATCTAGAAGGTGCTCAAGTCATTGTTGATGATATACTCGTCTGGGGTGAAAATGTACAAGAACATGATATTAGACTAAAAAGAGTGCTTGAGAGAGTGAAAGAGCATAATTTAAAGCTAAATTTGTCAAAATGTCAATTTAGACAAGATGAGGTTATCTATGTAGGTCATAAGATCACTAAAAATGGCTTAGAGGCTGATCCAGAAAAAGTAAGAGCAGTCAAAGAAATGAGTAGACCAAAAAACAAGAAAGAGTTACAGACTTTTCTTGGTTTTATTACATATTTGCAGAAGTTTTTGCCGAACATGTCTGAAGTGAGTGCTCCTTTAAGAAAACTTTTGGAGAAAAATGTAGAGTGGTTTTGGGACTCCGAGCAGGAGAAAAGTTTCAGTAGGTTAAAAGAAATGGCTACGAAAACACCAGTTTTAGCATTTTATAATCCGAAAGAGAAGCTTACATTAAATGTTGACTCTAGCTCATATGGTTTAGGTGCAGTGTTATTACAAAATGACAGACCTGTTGCTTATGCATCACGTGCATTGAATCCAACACAACAAAAGTATTCTCAGATTGAAAAAGAAACATTAGCCATTGTTTTCGGTTGCGAGAAATTTCATCATTATGTGTATGGTAGAGAATTTATGGTGGAAACGGACCATAAGCCTTTGGAAAACATTTTCAGGAAATTGATAGCAGAGACTCCAGCTAGAATTTCACGATTTCTGATGCAGTTGCAGAAATATGACTTCAAAGTGGTTTATAAACCAGGGAAAACTATGTTTGTCTCGGACTTACTGTCAAGAATGAACTTACCAGATACACAGGAAAATGAAGTGCCAGAAATGGACGTTAACCAATTACAGCTGAATGCGCACCTACCAATGTCTCCCCAAAAGTACCGACAATTGAAAGAAGCTGTAGCAGACGACAAAGACTTGACTTGTGTCATACAGTATATTGAAAATGGGTGGCCGGATAAGAAGATTGGAGTACCGATGGACATACGGGAATACTGGTCATTCAGAGATGAGCTGACTTGCGTTGATGGGATAGTATACAAAGGTTTGAAAGTTGTCATCCCACAGAAGATGCGAAAAGAAATGTTGACTATCGTTCATCAAACTCACCAAGGAATTGTTGCGTGTAAAAGAAGAGCACGAGAATTCATGTTTTGTGTGGGAATGATAAAGCAAATACAAGAAATAGTGGAGAGATGCCATGTGTGTGCGTTGAACAATAAAAAGCTGACAAATAAAGAGCCAATGATTTCAAGTGAAATCCCCGACAGACCATCATCCAAAGTTGGTGCAGATTTGTTCGAATTACACGGACAACACTATCTCTTGACAGTTGACTACTACTCTAAGTGGCCAGAAGTTGAAAAGTTGGACAATTTGAGCTCGTCGAATGTTATCGCCTATCTGAAAAAGCAGTTTGCGAGATATGGTTACATAGATGAACTGATCACAGATAACGGTCCACAGTTTTCTAGTCAAGAGTTCAAGAATTTCGCTACAGAATACCAGTTCGTGCATACAACATCGAGTCCCCACTACAGCCAAAGTATGGGTCAAACGGAACGATATGTTCAAACGGTAAAACACATGATCACAAAAAGTAAAGATCCCCAGAAAGCACTACTGGACTACAGAAATACACCCCTGGAAGGGATTGACAAATCACCAGCACAGCTACACATTGGCCGAAGGCTGAAATCTAGTTTACCAGTGAGAACAGAACTTTTGAAAGAAAGGCCGAAAGATACTGATGTGGTGAAAGATCTCCGAGAAAGGCAAGTGAAATCGGAAAAGTACTACAATAATCGTACTGGTAAAGCACTACCAGAACTATATCAGAACCAAAAAGTGATGATTCGACATAATAACAAGCTGGTACCAGGACGAATTATCGAGAAACACCATAGTCCAAGGTCATACATAGTTGAAACGATGGGGGGTAGAAAGTTGAGGAGAAACAGATACCATCTGAAACCGACAAAAGCTGAATTTAGGCCGGAGCCAGATCACAATGGAATGGATCAGGATCAGACAGTCCGATCACAGTCGTTGCCATCACAAATAACCGAACCGCCGGAACCAGCTCCGCAACCTGAAATAGAATCAGCGATGAAACCGCCATCATATGTAACACGTTCAGGTCGAGCAGTGAAAGTGCCTGAAAAGTACAAAGATTTTGTGCGTCATTAAGCAAGAATAGTGCTTAAGTGTAAATAGTTATTCTAGTCTACTGTGTTAAGGTCTAGTCAATAATGAAAAAGTGTTTACTTTAAGGAAAGTTATGTGAAGAATAAATATACAGTGAAAAGTCTAAAGTAAAGTGATATAAGGTCTAAAGTGTAGTAAACAAAGTGATGATTATTATCAGTTAAGGTACTTAAATTTTAAGAGAGAGAGAAAAGAGAGAATGTGAAATAGGCAGACTTTAATTCGTAAACTCAGGTATCATCAATGGATGAGCACAGACTAGATTCTGTTATGATGTAATTTTCATTTTAAGTTTACAGTTGCTAAGTAAGTCAACTATTACTAAAATGGGCATTTAAACATATATTGAATAATAATTGTCTAGTGTTAGATAAAACAATCTTGGAAAAGGAAGAAAGTTAAAACTTTATTGACAAAAGATGTTGACCAGGATCTTTGAATAAAACATTGATAAGCCTCTGATATGAGATAGACCTAATCTATGGTTTGCAAATGTTTTAGAAAGCTTTTGCATATTATAGAGATCTATGTCTGTGTAAGTGTGCAGAAAAGATGTTTAAGAAAGCTTTTGAACACAAAGTTGATCTATGTAGAAAAGATGTTTGAAAAAAGCTTTGGAATACAAAATTGATATTATGCAGAAAAGATGTTTGATAAAGCTTTTGGAAATTAAGCATCCTTATATAAAAAGGGGGATGTCATGTATTCTAGTCTATGGTTAAGACTTGTATATTCTGCCAGTCTATCATGTTAGGAGCTCTTCACAATAAAGTTAGTATTATGCTCAACCATGGCTCCGTTCAGTATGTTACAGGTATAATATATTTTTGTAGATAAACATACTGCTCTTAATTACACTTTCATCTTTAGATGTTGGAATCAAACTGTTAATAATTGCTCTTGTTCAAAATATATATAACTCAAAGATACGTCGCATTCTTTTTCATATGCGACTATTTTTCTCGGAACTATGTGGTATTTTTTTCATGCGCTTTAATTTTTTTTATCAAAATGCCAAAAAAAAACCCTCATCCGTGTAACGTGTGTTTGGAAAATTGTGTGGATTATTGTATTCTGTGTGAGGTAAGTTTTCTTTTTTCTAGAGCTTTCCAGTTAGATGGAATGATGTTTTTCTTGAAATCTTTTCACAAACGAAGAAAAAATATATTAATTGGTTGTTGACAATTAACGAGAAAGCAAATATTTAAAGCGACATTTCACGTTTATTTGATTTTTTAAAAGTATGTCTTGATGCAAAAATTGTTTATTCTAATGCGAAGAAATGCGATCAGTTTTTTGAAGTTGTTATATATAAGCGAAAAATAAGCCTTTAAAGTTGAAACAAAAATGACAAATTCTATATAAATCTGAAGTGTTGTCCCAACAATTTGCCTAATTTTAGCACAAAAATATATATTTCTCGTAAACGGTTTAATATTTTCAGAATTTCCATAAGAAAAGATGCTCTTTCAGATAGAATAAAAGTAAAATTTATATAAAAATAATTGTGAAATGTCACTTTAAGTACCAGCATGTATCACAGAAAATATGAGACAAGAAAAAATGCGTATAATTTTCATTACATGCATTCACTTCTTTTGGCTTCTTCATCACAAGACCTTTCTGCTTGGGACGCGAGAACCAAGTTATTTTTTGTGGACATTGTTTTTTAAAAAGTCATCATTCCATCTTGCATTAGAGACCTATGAGCAAGGGTTGACCCTTTTCCAAATGGCTATATTTTTGCCATGCCAATTTGAAAGAAGTTGGACGGGATTGTGTGAAAAATTAAAGAACAAAAAACAGTATGTGATACCAAAGAAAGTATTTAGGGAAAGGGGGAAATCGCTGTTTATTAACATTCTTTATTTTCTTTATGGTTTCTCCGCATGTAACTAATGGGGAAGACAAAACAAAGTCGTGTTTGGGAAAGAGTTAAGCATATTGAATTCGCGTGTCAAGTTGACTTCTGATAAACAGTAGCTTGTAAGAAATGTGGTAATTCAAAATAGGCAGTTTCTTTTCTCCCATATGCGGAAGTCTAAAACGGGAGCGGTCGAACACACCCTTAGCCCTTTCTCGGACATTCTTTTTATTCATTGTTATACGAAACTTTAATAAACTATTATTGAATGACACTGATATTATCATTCATTATCAGCGTTTAATTCTTTTTCATCATTAAGATGGGACAAACTGAAGTTATTTTTTAAAGTATTTTTAAGTATTTCGGAAAATACTTTACATGTATTTGATATTATGGAAAATCAACGAAGCAACTTTGTCGTTCAGTATTTTGTTTATTTCCATGCTTTCAAAATAATTTTACGTCAAAACCGGATCATAATGTTTAACACTTTCCCACGACCCTATTAGAGAAAATGTTAATAAAACATTGAGGCAACATAAGAAAATGTTGATAATCCGCATTTCATATTGCCTCTAGGCCTTCATTTTCCATGCTATCTGTAGACAAATATCTATTTTCTCGTCTTAAGCATATTTTGAATATTGGACCACATCTTTCGGGAAAGGTTTACGGTATGCAACCCATCATTAGCACCAAAGAGCCAGAGGCGAAATTTGATAATTGCTATAAATTCCTAAAGTGTGATACATTTCCATGCCAAATACAAACAGAAGACGGTTTAGAATTCTGAATTAATGCATAATAATGAAAATATTTGACAAATGTTCAAAATCACCTCCCTTGCATGTGAATTTAGAGTAAAATAATATAATTTTGTAAAATATGTTTGCATTTCGTATAGATAGAAAGTGGTGGGCTGTATACCTTAACCCTTACCCAAACAAGACCTGGTTTTGACGTCCCTAATAGAAAATCGTCGTTGTAAATGCTTCAAACCTCGTATATCGATTATGGAAAATTTAAAGGGAAGAGAAAAAAGTGTAATAACTTTTCCAAAACTGAAATGTTTTACTTGAAATTTGGACATATTGCTCACAAATATGTGTCATTAATACTGATCAGTAAAATATCTCAAAACCTGCAAGGATTTTCTTAACTGGGCTCACAAGTTTGTACTTCGAAAATCGCTTGAGTCGACATACGAGGTTTTGCATTTACACCGACGAAATTCTTAAGAAAACATTAAGACAAAAGAAGAAACTGTTGATAACCAGCAGTTTCTACTTTTGTCTCAATATTTTCTGTGCTTTATTGAAATTCTATCTTAAGCTTAATCGATTTTGTCATTTCCAGCAGTCTTTGATTTTAAACATCCTAAAATTTTGTTGTTTGGGAAAGGTTTACTTGAAAATTTGAGACCGGTCCTAATTTAAAGATGCTGCAGACGACGATTAGGTTTTTTGTCTCTCTTTGTGGAAACTTTGTGCGAAATGAACGATCACGCGCATTTCATTTCATCAGTGTTTATTCCCCAATTCTTTGTCGTATATAACCCATTACCACACAATGACTCTTTTTGGCTCCCTACAATATAATGGTATTGGAAAACATTGTGGAAAATGAAGAATTTGCTTGTGACAAGCAATTTCTTCATTTACCACAATGTTTTCTACAAAAAAAAACACACCAAAAAATGTAAAATTTCATACACCTCAAAGTGTTGTCTGTAAGATCTCAATTTGGACCATCTCAAAATATTGTCGTTTGGTAATGGGATAAGGCGTCAATGTGTGAGTGCCCGTTAACTCAGTTAACTAGATGATAGTTTTGAAAAACTCCGACCAATATTAGAGTATTCATAATTATTATAATTAAAATCATGATCATTTTTTTTATTAACGCTTTCATAGAACAGCAGAAGAGTTGCTCAAAATGAAAAATGAAAGGTAGTACAAAACATTGAGACAATATAAGAAAACACTAATTATCAGCAACCTTTTGCCTAAATGTAATCGTAAGCCTTTCTTTTATGGACGCTTTGTTTTGAACGGGTTGGTGTCGGTGATAGGTAAAATGAACGAAAATAAGAATCATTTTCTACTTTTGTCTTTATTATCATAAAGTCATAACATGCATATATACTTGCCTTTTCACATATCGACTAAGAATTTCAAAGTAATTCCCCAAACCATACATGGTTTTGGTGTCCTTATTAGGCTTGTGAAAACATTGAGGCAAAGAAGAAAATGTCGATAATCAATATTTTCTGATGTTGCCTCAATATTTTCAATGTCGTATTGCACGCAAGTCCAATCATTATCAACATATATTGTGAAAACCCCTTCATTAAAGGGTTTTCAAAAACTGATGTATAATGATATGTCTCATAACTTCCATTCCGCCCTCTTTGAAACCAGGATGAACTAAATCAATGTCGTAATGTTTAGGGTATTTTAGTTTATTATGTATGTCAATATAGTCTTCTTTCAATGTTCTTTTTAACTTTTTGTTGATTGAACGCCTCATTACATTAAACGTTTCATATGTCATACCAGTCCATGCGGGAAATTTTCCTCGCATCACTATACTCGCAACAAACACTTTTTCTACACCATTTTCATACAGTCTCTGTACCACTCTTAGTATATCGACGTAGACTCTGTCTGGCGTTGTGTTGATCATGATGTCATTGCCACCAAGATTCAGGAACACGTATCTGAAAATAGAATGGAAATACGCAAATTGAAATTAAGCAAGAGTTGTGTCTTATAAAATCATTCACCATAATGTTTTGTTCTGTCGGGAAAATTTCCTTTTCCCACACAAGATATTGGTTTAACGTCCAGTTTAAAAAAAGTGGGAAAGCGTTGACCCAAAAGAAGTTTTAAATGACGTCGTTGTAAATGCAAAACCTAGTATCTCGTTTCTGGAAAATTTTAGAGGGGACGGAAAAAATGTAATAACTTTTCCCAAACTGGAAGAATTTACTTGAAATTTGGGCGTATTGTTCACGAATAATGTGTCATTAATACTGATTAGTAAAATACTTCAAAACCCGCAAGACATGTTTAAACTGGGCACACAATATTTGACTGTGATAATCGCAAGAATCGACATACGAGGTTTTGCATTTACAACGACGGTTTGCTCAATAGGAGCAATATTTTAGAGATACATGTATCATGCGCAAATATTTTTTGTCATCTGCAGCAAATTGAATCTATGCTGATTTCCTTGATTTCAAATAAAGTAAGATAAAATATTGAGAGCGTATACCAATTCATCTTATATTTACCTGGGATTGTAACTTATCAGACTTTCAAACATGTCTTCAAATTTTCTCTGTGTCGACATTCCTGGAACACCAAAATATTGACAATCGTGAGGAAATGTTAACTGTCCCTTTGTAAAGACATCTAGTCTTGAAATGAAACTATCACCAAATATTGCATACTTCATATTGTTTATTTGTTCAAGAAATGTATTATGATAGAATCGTTTTTGGTTCGAAGGTTTTTATAATGATTTTAATTGTAACGTATATCACTCAAATCTTGCAATTACAAGCTGATGAACAAACTTGATTTGAGATATAAGCCAATTAACCATTTCCCCAAAACAGAAACATGTCCTAGTTTGAATGGAGGTGTAGACAACAACATGAATGATATGAGAAATAGAAAATAAATTGTAGAATAGAATATGTTTTTGAAGAAAAGGAAAATTTGAATATCTAAAAAATCTTCTTTTCTTTCCGTGTTTTCATGAATTAGTTCTGGTACAATGTATTAACCCCGAGACCAAGGTCCGTATTATCATTTTTTCTACCAGGTTTGACGGCTAAATGGGGAATTTGTGTAACAATTGTTGATTATATTTGCCCATGTCTTGTTCAGGAAAGAGTTATTTTAGTATACTCGTCAAAAGTTTTAACGCGCCACTTTGATTGATGCCATAAGTATGCATTGATTCAAAATTCTAAAGCGTACACAAAAAAAGTCATTTGCTTAGGCCTATGTTTGTATTTGGAATGGAAATGTAAGATAATTATTTGTATTGTTTATCATACTTTATTTGAAAATGGTTATACTAATCGCATACAACAAACATGGTGTTATTACGACTGTAAACATATTATGTTTCCAAATCCAAGTGGCGAGTTAGAAGTTTTGACTAGTATAATTATAAAAACCTGCCAGAATCGAATCGTGGGAAATGAAATTTGTTCAATGGCTTAAGTATTATTCGTTAAAAATTCCAGACTTGTAACTCGTGGAGTCATTACAATTGCCAAGGAATAGGCCGTTCCACCCGAGATGTATGGAGAAAAGAATCGAATCTGCCGTTTGTGTGTAAACGTTGTCGGACGAATGATGATGGTAGTTTTGACTACTTGATGGGATTAGAACGTTTGAAAAAGGTATAATCAATGTAGTGTATATTATAATGCTCTGCCTACACGGTCGACATTGTTGTTGTTATCATTATTATTTAAAGCAGTCGACCCCTAATGGGGTTCGTGCGACGTCGTAAATTATTTGGGCGACGTCGAAAACATTCGGCGGTGGAACTTTTCACCGCCGAATGTTTACGACCGCGCCTGAATAGGTTCGGAAACGTTTACAATTATGATTATTCATTATATTTTTCATCATAGTTGTATAATTATGAATATATAGAGTCATTTTGACAGACTTTTTTGGCATAAATCAAAGGACATGTAGTCCCTAGTAAATCAAGCATTGAAATGCAATGATACAAAGAAGTAAATGTTGATGACCAACATTTTTTCCTTTTTTCTCAATGTCTTCATGTGCTATATTTTCCCTTAATTCTAAGAACTAGCTGTACTGCCTTAACGAAAAATCTATTTGCTATTAAGGAAAGGGATGCATGCTCATAATACGTATTTTCTCCTTATAAAAGATTAAATACTTAGATGACGTTTTTGTTTATGGAAGGAGATTAAGGTAGTCCACCCTAACGAGATTCGCGCAACGTGTATTCTTTTCGAGTGACATCATAACCGATCTTCATTAATTGTAATAGTTTTAAAAACAATTAAATTGAAATTATTTGTAAGGGGAAATACTAAAGATAAGAGTTTCTTTCTATTATATTCAAGGCCGCCAAGAAGGGATTATCATATCTGCAACTGTCCGCAAAAAGCGAGAGTCTATATTTGGAACAAGTCCCATTAGATTGCAAGCTTCATACAGACTTCGAAAACCATCTCCAAGACAAAATCGCCAACACATATGTTACTCATTTTCATTGTAGTAGATCTGTAGCTCTGCACAACACGCCGGATGGTGATTGTCTATTCAATTCTGTTTCCATACTACTCTGCGGCAATGAAAACCGCAGCGTAGAATTGAGATACAGATGCTGTGTTGAGATGACAGTGAA
The DNA here is from genome assembly GCA_963680895.1 of Fragum sueziense. NCBI lineage: Eukaryota > Metazoa > Mollusca > Bivalvia > Cardiida > Cardiidae > Fragum > Fragum sueziense. Next base: position 7,051,389 of record OY804592.1, read on the forward strand.
TAAGCATAAAATAACTTCGCACAGTAGATATGCTAGATTCGAGCTTCTGTCGCCTGATTATGAGGAGTGCCTCATGTCATGCACGAAGCAAGGATCGTACTCCAGTATGTGGAGAATAATTGCCGTTTCAAATTTTCTTAACATACCAATCCAAGTCGTATATCCGAACATGAATGGCTACAAAGATCTAGCATTTCAATCTTTGAATATACTTCTTCGCCCCCCCCCCCCCCTTTGCTGACCCCGAAAATGGTAAAATAAGTCTATTGTGGTCGCATCTAAAGTTGCCCAAAAATCCATCAGGTGGAAGAAAAGCATGGTCACCTAACCACATAGTTCCTCTTGTAGAGAACATTAATCGTTGTGCTGTCGTTAATATGACTAGCTACTTCAAGAAACTAGACAAAACAACATTGAAAATGAAAAGTGATATTCAATTACCAATATTGATATCACCAGAAAAGGACAATATGTCACATTTAGATGCAATTTCTGAGATAGAATCAGAGAAATCAGGTAGTGACCAATCCCCATTGAGAGATTTGGATCCGGCGCGTGGCGCACCTGATCGTTTATCCACAGAAGTAAAACAAAATCAATCAGGTAGTGACCAATCCCCATTGAGAGATTTGGATCCGGCGCGTGGCGCACCTGATCATTTATCCACAGAAGTAAAACAAAATCAATCAGGTAGTGACCAATCCCCATTGAGAGATTTGGATCCGGCGCGTGGCGCACCTGATCATTTATCCACAGAAGTAAAACAAAATCAATCAGGTAGTGACCAATCCCCATTGAGAGATTTGGATCCGGCGCGTGGCGCACCTGATCATTTATCCACAGAAGTAAAACAAAATCAATCAGGTAGTGACCAATCCCCATTGAGAGATTTGGATCCGGCGCGTGGCGCACCTGATCATTTATCCACAGAAGTAAAACAAAATCAATCAGGTAGTGACCAATCCCCATTGAGAGATTTGGATCCGGTGCGTGGCGCACCTGAAATTCTAATTAACAACTTTATACCAGACAATGTGGGTGAAGATCCCCCGGACTCATTGTTTGAATCACACGTTCATAATCTGAGTGTTGTCCAAGAAGAGCAAGAAATCGATTTGGACGTTAGTAATGATCGTTATGATTCAGCGAATCGTTCTGGTGATATGTCAATCAGTGATGAGTCAGATTGCTCTATCACCGACATATTTACACCAGGCCCTCTAAAGACCTTTCATGATATAAACTCTACGATAGCGCTCTTTAGAGGGCCCCATTTCCCACTACCGGAGATTCCTACAGGTAGAAAAGATGGGATGTACTATTTCATAGACCAAGTCTCCAATTGCAATAGAAGAGAAAATGGAGAAAATGCCGAATTTTGGGACGACTGCGGGGCATGGTCTAAAGCATCACACCCGAAATCAATGTTTGTCTTAAGAAAAGACAAACTCGTACCCATCGTCATTAGGGATGGTTTGTACTGTGTTGAAAGACAACAAAAAAGACAAAGACTGTATGAGCCATTAGAACCACAACCGTCTGATACTGATATACTTATAGTAAAACGGATATATCAAACTCTGAAGGCCTCTAATGAAGAGGCGAAATTCAAACGGCGCATAACGTGGTTTACGAATGTACCCATCAGTCATTCGTTCATATCCAAATCAGAAGCGTTGGTCGAATATGTTGGAGAATTTCCTCCCAGACAACTTCATGGCAATGCCAAGCATTGCGAAAAAAACAAGGTGTTCATTAAAACTAAGCCTAAAACAATGCGTCGTCTCAAAGATGAACTTAAGCACCAGGGTGCAAAAAAAGTTGAAAAAGATATGAATATCGCCATTGAAAATGACTTTGACAAACAAAGAGATTATAAACAATTAAAGAATCTTAAGTACAATCTTGACAAAGATGGTACTTGTCGGTCTAATGCTGCAGACAATGTACTTGCAGTAGAAGAAATGGTAAAAAGCAACGAGTTTGTTCAAAGTGTGACGCATCTGAAAGGTCTCACACACCCTGTTGTAACATTATTCAATCAACAGCAGATACTTGATATCAAACGGTTCTGTTGTACTCCGTCGGGTACCGTCCTCGGCATGGATAAAACATACAACTTGGGAGATTTCTTTGTTACTCCCACAACATATAAAGACCTGTCAGTTATCAGGCGATCAACGATGGACCATCCAATATGTTTTGGTCCAACGTTTATACACACAAACTCATCAACGAAAACGTATTGTCACTTTCTGCATCAAATAGCAGACAATCTGACAGAGAAATATGATAAGGGGAGAAAATTACAAAATGAAGTTGTATCTACGAATGGTCTTCGGACAGTAGTTACAACGCCAACTGCTGGCAAAAAGCCTCACCAGACAAAAAGAAAAAGGGCCGAGAGGACAAGAACTCCGGTTTCAAAGAGGCGTTTAATTGAATAGAGAATAGAATTAGAATACGAGCGCAAATATGGGGAAATGGTACTTCTTCCCTTGGTGTAACCACACTCTAAAAAAGCTGTAAGAGAAATTGCAATTGAAACAGTACTTGTGCGTGTGACCACTCCTTTAAGACGAGTTCACACACTAACACAAAGAATAGATGAAGTAAGATATAGTACACTTGATTTCCTTATATTTTCTTTGAGGCGTTAGGGCCGAGAAGATTTGTCCCTGTCGTATCACACAAAGAGAGTTACTAATCTAGTACGGTATTGTCCGCTCTGTGTGTTTGTGTTTTTTTACCTTCTATCCTTTTATTATTGTAATGAGATTTTACAAATTGTTAAACTAATAGTACATGTCTGATCGAATGTAACAGAGTCTGGACAATAAGAGAACAGCATAGATCTTGACAAGGCTGTGTGTATGTACATGCTGATTTCAATCTATGTTGATCTCAAATTTCCATCATAAGTATACTTACAATTTTCTGCTCAATTTATGTATGTCTGTTTGTTTATTTGTAATTTATGTTCATAAATGAATGAAGTTGCGCATATGCATAAGGGTGAAGTTCAAAAAAATGAAGTCAAAGTGTGACATTGGGGTAAAAAATCAAACAGCAATGTAGCTGTTTAGTTTCAGTATAAATCATTACTAAAGATGTTGAAGTTTCAGAAATTAATAGCGAACACTCTCTGAAAGTATCCATGTTCCTGCAATTCATATGATTTTGCCATTAATGGCACTTTATTTCAAAACACAGCACTTCTTTAGCAGAGCGCCATAAAGTTGTTGCATACACGTTTGAAATAACACATTTGTCAAGTTCAATTGAATATGTCTTGGTTCATAATTCTAAAACGTTAATTTCGGCAAATTCCTTGAAAAAAATATTTTTTCAACATTTTTTCATACATTTTACCTGAAATTCATTGTTTCTACTCATAAAAGTTATCCCACTCGTTTAATTTGTCCATATATATTGCAGTTAATATATTCTTATTTAACTTCAATACACTCCGAAACAGCTCTGAAAATTTTGAAGCGATACAATGATTAAATCTGGTAAAACATGATCTTCAAAAAGCTGCCCTTTTTTCCTAAATGCGTTGCACTTGGGACATAAATATGTCAATAAGGCTTCTTGTAGCAAACAAGAACACTTTTCACTTAACATTTTAGTACGTATGTGCCATATGTATGTCTTATAACTTACACATGTAAGAAATTTTAACTTTGAGCATGAAAAATACTCAAAACAGCACACTTTATTCCCTTATAATTGAATGCTATAATTTATGTATGCTTATCACGCTGGTTGTTTTCCATTGGTTTGAAAATGATAGTAAATCAAAGAAATAAGTCATAATATTGTATATTTGAATTTTTTCTTGAACCTTACAAAATCCTAAGACTGGTCATCAACATATCTTTGGTAATAAAATGTTGCACTTGGGACAAAAGTCAGATTCTTCAAATTTAAGGTTTCCTGGTTAAAAAAGATCATATTTGTGTTTTATATAAACATGATAATGAGAGAGGGTAACACCATGATAAATGTAAGGTGTGAAATAATGCCAGATAGTTTGACTTTGGTACCATGCAAAGTATTCTTTAAAAGCGTTTCTTTGGAGTTTGTGTGTTGTAGATATTTTGAAATCTCTTCAAGAAATTGAAATGAAATCGATTTAAAAGCGTTGTCTAGTTTATTGATAAAAAAGTTCTGTAATTTTACAGGCTTGTAAAAAAGGTACTCTCTGCACATCAGTCAACGTTTTAACCAACGCAAATCTCACCTAATCTGGAGATCAGTAAGAGATTTCAATGTCGAGTCGTAAGCTGTCAATGGACTAAAAATTAAAAGTCTGTTACACTTTCCTACTTGGTTCATAAAGCTCATGTGACACCATAAACTAATGAACGTAAATTGTTTGAATTGACGAACAAGAAAATTTTATTTCATCCGATGATTATAAATGTTTGGATGTGTGTCACTCAGAGTATGTGAACCATTGGCGTAAACTTTCATTGGATAGTGCCAAATAACAAACATGACACAGTACTTAATTGACGTCATAATAAAGTAAAATAGGACAAATTTGAAGACCTGACGACAAAGTTTGAATCAATCGATACGTTTGACAAATTCTGTACTGAAAGTAGTAAAAAGCATAAATATCAATTATGTCCCAAGTGCAACGGTCTAACTGTAGTTGAATTGGTGTTCTAAAAAGTAACAACTGTGTTCCTTTGAGATTATCTCTGAGCATCAGAAATACCAAACACAATCTACACCATTTAAAACATATTCTGCACCATGAATAGACACATGTTTCATTCTAAGCAGGCACATACCTAATATGAACCAAATATTTGTCTTGACTGGTTCATTTCATTATTTTGTGTCAACTTGTTTTTCATTAAAGGAGAGTTTTACAGTTTATTTCTTCATTTTCTTTGCATATCAGCTCAAATTCTTCTGAAAAAATAAAGATTCCTGCACAGATTTTCTTGTTTCAGATTATTTTTGTCCCAAGTGCAACGTTTCGGGGTTCGTTGTAAAACAGTTACTAAAACATGTCAACAGACAGTTAAGCTTAAGTTATTGTTGCGCCTGACAGCTACATTGAATAAACGATAAATAAAAGCCAAAAAGTTTGTTTTGCAAGGTTTGAGTCCTGAAAGAAAATTCCACTGAATATATTTTTCGCCAAAATAAGCTATTCATTCCCAAATAATTTCTCCATACGGCATAACAAATATTTTCCAATGCTGTTACTAGATAGATGTATACTTCAACAATAAGATAAAACCAAAGTATGGCAAGTTCAGTTTGTTTTTAAAGTTTCACAATGCTCTTAGTTTGCTTAAAAACCGCGTTGCACTTGGGACATTACTTTTGGCAAAAATTCGGAAGACAGCATGCAAAAAATTGCAAAGAATTGCCCGTTAATTATATTTTCCGACTTGCTTATCTGAAAAATGAGGAAAAACAACATGTTACGCAGGTAATGCTTCTTTTATGGACCTAAAACCTCAAAGCGTTGCACTTGGGACAAATTCAGGTAGCAGTTTAAAGATGTCATTTTCTGACATATCTTGCTCAGGATTAGCTTATTTGTAATTGAAAAGTAAACTTAAGACATACTGCTATGCCTCGGATACCTTTCAAAGTGTATATTGATGATAAATTATGAAATATATTTGATCAAATTCTAAATTTGTTATTCGGAAGCTTACATTTTTTACAGGGGGTATCATCATTATTGCTTAAATTTGAAGTAGCAAATATGGTGCCACATAACTGAATTACATTAGAACCTTGAGTTTAATTGATGACTGTCCAATTACAGGATACTTTAGGTACGTGAAGCATCATGCTTTTCTTAAAACAACATTTGAAATTGATGAATGTATCAAAATGTCACGCTTTTTACGTTGCACTTGGGACATTTTTGACCATATTTTCGCCGTAACTTTGGTTTGGATTGTTCGATTTTCATGAAATTTTCCATGGTGTTTAACACCATGAAAATGCATAGTTTTAATCAAAAAAGAACATTATTCTGAAGAACATATTCATTCAGGCTCAGATTATAATAAAAACTTCATTTTTTTGAACTTCACCCATAATGCAGTTGTAACATCTTATGTGTTTATAAGCAGTACTGTTTTGCGCTGAGCCATCGATTTGTAATTTTGGTAGTTGTTGAACTACGTTGTTAAAATAATATAGAAGTTTCATATGTACAGTTATATTGTAACAAATTTTATTGCCTTTCCTTGAATCACTTTCAATAAAGAGGTAAAATTTCCGGTGGCTAACACTCGTGATTTTTAGAGCGTATGTATTACGAATTTCATTTGACCTGATACTGACCTCTATTCAAAATATGTACATATTTTGCATAAAGTAACATTCTTCAAAAAGACTTGTATTATAATACACAGACATACCATGTACACCAAAAATATTACTAAATTGATATTTTAGAAAAGCCCAAGCGTGTAATTTATGATAATAAAAGCTAATGAAATGAAATCTGTAATACACGCTCGTTTCGATGTTGGGGGTTTTCTTCTAATTTTTCGCCAAAACCTGTTGAGTATAAGCTGAGAAATAAGGAAAAAAAGAAGAAGAAAAAAAAAACACTTCGAATCAGACAATTTATATGAGTAAGCTAACAGAAGTAACGTGGGTTAGCCACCATGAAGTTTAAACTTGCGAAGACAGGCTTCATGAAAAAAATGATTAGTGACATATTGTGTAAAGGAAGAAAACTGTTATGCAGAAGCAGATTTTTTCTCACTCAGTCTGTCCCAAATTTGCCTTTTCCCTATGTTACATAGTATAATAATCGAATTTTTACCAAAGTCATTTTTGTCGTCTGCAACATGAATTCAATCTGATCATGCAATTCTCTTGAACAATGTATAAATGGTGTCACTCCTCAACGGAACGGGCCTATTAAATATATAGTAAAATGGGTCAATTTGGCAGCTTCTAGCTCATCTCAGAAGTCTTTGTGGCACATTTTACTTAGTCTGCCTGACAGACCATTCCTTTGTCTTTAATTTACTACAAAGAAAGTGGTATCAATAGCACCATCAGCTAAAATCACGCACCCGTGAACACAGCCACCCTTGAAATTTGCCATCTATTTCGGGATCTGCATGTGACACACCCCCATGAAAGGTCACGACCGCGCAAGAAACTAGTTCCCAACAAATTCATTAAAACACATCCTAGCAGTACACTAATGGTCTGCCAGTATACAGAACCACATTTCATGCATCTGCCTATTCTATAGATACAGAATCAATGCAACAAAAGGAGCGAATCCATTTTTGACGGAACTATGTTTGTATACTACGACCCGGAAGCATTTCCCGTTGTGGAGTGTCTCCTATATAATGAAGGATTTTACAAATTTTTTACCAAATCTGTCTCAGGTCAGTGCTTTATGGTGTTTCCAAAGAGAAAACATAAAAAGAGTCTAAAATTTGTCTCTAAATAACAACCAAGTGGCATTTTAAAAAGGCCCCCCCCCCTAACTGCAAAACGATGTCTTTAATGCAATTCTGGGTCGAGACCCCCCTGGCTTACTTGAATTGGAATAAATCAGGAATTTATGGTAAGATTTCCAAAAAATAAAAAGATACTTACTCTGTCGTTCTTAAGCTTTCACAGTAAGATGTATTTCTTGAAAATATTGCATAAAACAATGCGGAAAAGGGGCTATTTTAAGACAAATGTCCCTTTTCAGGCTGAAATCCTATTTTTATCATTTATATACATTTTAAACTGTAAAAACTAAACTCGAATTTTGTAAAAGTAATACTTTAGTGCAGATATATATTTGTACAATAAAATGAACAAAAACAAAGACTGTTTTGGGACAGGAAATGGCCACTACTGGCCAATTAAGCCTCTTAAATCGGATTATGACCAAAGCAAGTATTGGGGAGAGTTAAGGGTTTTTCGCCTTTTCCTACGATGTTTTGAATGTAGAAATACCGCAAATCGTTACTATGCAATTAGTATCACTATTTAAAACGAAACTCGTAACTCCTGTGACAAATTAGCAGAAACAGGGCACGTAAAAAGGGGCCAAAATGACAAAATTATCGATTTTCTACTAAAATTCGTTATTTTGTGGACCTAAAAAATCTTAAAAACGACTGAAATATTTTACACAAGATTCTTCGTGCTATTTCCCGTCTTCAGATAATCAAGTAAGCTGAAAACCGTGTCTTTGAGAAGAAAAACAAAGGTTTTAAAGACAATACAAATGTGGAAAACACACGAAACAGAAATCAATAGTAAAATAAGTCTTTATAGGATAAAGGGTTTCTGCAGTCTATTTTCATTTAAAAATGTTTTCAAAATATCTTTGAAAATCATAATTACTGCATACGCGTTTCTTCTACTTGAAAATGGTTTTGTATAGGAAATAGAAGGAAATCACGAAGGGGGGGCATACAAAATGGGGGGGGGGGGCTAAAAGTATACAAAGGTTTGAAAGTTGTCATCCCACAGAAGATGCGAAAAGAAATGTTGACTATCGTTCATCAAACTCACCAAGGAATTGTTGCGTGTAAAAGAAGAGCACGAGAATTCATGTTTTGGGTGGGAATGATAAAGCAAATACAAGAAATAGTGGAGAGATGCCATGTGTGTGCGTTGAACAATAAAAAGCTGACAAATAAAGAGCCAATGATTTCAAGTGAAATCCCCGACAGACCATCATCCAAAGTTGGTGCAGATTTGTTCGAATTACACGGACAACACTATCTCTTGACAGTTGACTACTACTCTAAGTGGCCAGAAGTTGAAAAGTTGGACAATTTGAGCTCGTCGAATGTTATCGCCTATCTGAAAAAGCAGTTTGCGAGATATGGTTACATAGATGAACTGATCACAGATAACGGTCCACAGTTTTCTAGTCAAGAGTTCAAGAATTTCGCTACAGAATACCAGTTCGTGCATACAACATCGAGTCCCCACTACAGCCAAAGTATGGGTCAAACGGAACGATATGTTCAAACGGTAAAACACATGATCACAAAAAGTAAAGATCCCCAGAAAGCACTACTGGACTACAGAAATACACCCCTGGAAGGGATTGACAAATCACCAGCACAGCTACACATTGGCCGAAGGCTGAAATCTAGTTTACCAGTGAGAACAGAACTTTTGAAAGAAAGGCCGAAAGATACTGATGTGGTGAAAGATCTCCGAGAAAGGCAAGTGAAATCGGAAAAGTACTACAATAATCGTACTGGTAAAGCACTACCAGAACTATATCAGAACCAAAAAGTGATGATTCGACATAATAACAAGCTGGTACCAGGACGAATTATCGAGAAACACCATAGTCCAAGGTCATACATAGTTGAAACGATGGGGGGTAGAAAGTTGAGGAGAAACAGATACCATCTGAAACCGACAAAAGCTGAATTTAGGCCGGAGCCAGATCACAATGGAATGGATCAGGATCAGACAGTCCGATCACAGTCGTTGCCATCACAAATAACCGAACCGCCGGAACCAGCTCCGCAACCTGAAATAGAATCAGCGATGAAACCGCCATCATATGTAACACGTTCAGGTCGAGCAGTGAAAGTGCCTGAAAAGTACAAAGATTTTGTGCGTCATTAAGCAAGAATAGTGCTTAAGTGTAAATAGTTATTCTAGTCTACTGTGTTAAGGTCTAGTCAATAATGAAAAAGTGTTTACTTTAAGGAAAGTTATGTGAAGAATAAATATACAGTGAAAAGTCTAAAGTAAAGTGATATAAGGTCTAAAGTGTAGTAAACAAAGTGATGATTATTATCAGTTAAGGTACTTAAATTTTAAGAGAGAGAGAAAAGAGAGAATGTGAAATAGGCAGACTTTAATTCGTAAACTCAGGTATCATCAATGGATGAGCACAGACTAGATTCTGTTATGATGTAATTTTCATTTTAAGTTTACAGTTGCTAAGTAAGTCAACTATTACTAAAATGGGCATTTAAACATATATTGAATAATAATTGTCTAGTGTTAGATAAAACAATCTTGGAAAAGGAAGAAAGTTAAAACTTTATTGACAAAAGATGTTGACCAGGATCTTTGAATAAAACATTGATAAGCCTCTGATATGAGATAGACCTAATCTATGGTTTGCAAATGTTTTAGAAAGCTTTTGCATATTATAGAGATCTATGTCTGTGTAAGTGTGCAGAAAAGATGTTTAAGAAAGCTTTTGAACACAAAGTTGATCTATGTAGAAAAGATGTTTGAAAAAAGCTTTGGAATACAAAATTGATATTATGCAGAAAAGATGTTTGATAAAGCTTTTGGAAATTAAGCATCCTTATATAAAAAGGGGGATGTCATGTATTCTAGTCTATGGTTAAGACTTGTATATTCTGCCAGTCTATCATGTTAGGAGCTCTTCACAATAAAGTTAGTATTATGCTCAACCATGGCTCCGTTCAGTATGTTACAGGTATAATATATTTTTGTAGATAAACATACTGCTCTTAATTACACTTTCATCTTTAGATGTTGGAATCAAACTGTTAATAATTGCTCTTGTCCAAAATATATATAACTCAAAGATACGTCGCATTCTTTTTCATATGCGACTATTTTTCTCGGAACTATGTGGTATTTTTTTCATGCGCTTTAATTTTTTTTATCAAAATGCCAAAAAAAAACCCTCATCCGTGTAACGTGTGTTTGGAAAATTGTGTGGATTATTGTATTCTGTGTGAGGTAAGTTTTCTTTTTTCTAGAGCTTTCCAGTTAGATGGAATGATGTTTTTCTTGAAATCTTTTCACAAACGAAGAAAAAATATATTAATTGGTTGTTGACAATTAACGAGAAAGCAAATATTTAAAGCGACATTTCACGTTTATTTGATTTTTTAAAAGTATGTCTTGATGCAAAAATTGTTTATTCTAATGCGAAGAAATGCGATCAGTTTTTTGAAGTTGTTATATATAAGCGAAAAATAAGCCTTTAAAGTTGAAACAAAAATGACAAATTCTATATAAATCTGAAGTGTTGTCCCAACAATTTGCCTAATTTTAGCACAAAAATATATATTTCTCGTAAACGGTTTAATATTTTCAGAATTTCCATAAGAAAAGATGCTCTTTCAGATAGAATAAAAGTAAAATTTATATAAAAATAATTGTGAAATGTCACTTTAAGTACCAGCATGTATCACAGAAAAGATGAGACAAGAAAAAATGCGTATAATTTTCATTACATGCATTCACTTCTTTTGGCTTCTTCATCACAAGACCTTTCTGCTTGGGACGCGAGAACCAAGTTATTTTTTGTGGACATTGTTTTTTAAAAAGTCATCATTCCATCTTGCATTAGAGACCTATGAGCAAGGGTTGACCCTTTTCCAAATGGCTATATTTTTGCCATGCCAATTTGAAAGAAGTTGGACGGGATTGTGTGAAAAATTAAAGAACAAAAAACAGTATGTGATACCAAAGAAAGTATTTAGGGAAAAGGGGAAATCGCTGTTTATTAACATTCTTTATTTTCTTTATGGTTTCTCCGCATGTAACTAATGGGGAAGACAAAACAAAGTCGTGTTTGGGAAAGAGTTAAGCATATTGAATTCGCGTGTCAAGTTGACTTCTGATAAACAGTAGCTTGTAAGAAATGTGGTAATTCAAAATAGGCAGTTTCTTTTCTCCCATATGCGGAAGTCTAAAACGGGAGCGGTCGAACACACCCTTAGCCCTTTCTCGGACATTCTTTTTATTCATTGTTATACGAAACTTTAATAAACTATTATTGAATGACACTGATATTATCATTCATTATCAGCGTTTAATTCTTTTTCATCATTAAGATGGGACAAACTGAAGTTATTTTTTAAAGTATTTTTAAGTATTTCGGAAAATACTTTACATGTATTTGATATTATGGAAAATCAACGAAGCAACTTTGTCGTTCAGTATTTTGTTTATTTCCATGCTTTCAAAATAATTTTACGTCAAAACCGGATCATAATGTTTAACACTTTCCCACGACCCTATTAGAGAAAATGTTAATAAAACATTGAGGCAACATAAGAAAATGTTGATAATCCGCATTTCATATTGCCTCTAGGCCTTCATTTTCCATGCTATCTGTAGACAAATATCTATTTTCTCGTCTTAAGCATATTTTGAATATTGGACCACATCTTTCGGGAAAGGTTTACGGTATGCAACCCATCATTAGCACCAAAGAGCCAGAGGCGAAATTTGATAATTGCTATAAATTCCTAAAGTGTGATACATTTCCATGCCAAATACAAACAGAAGACGGTTTAGAATTCTGAATTAATGCATAATAATGAAAATATTTGACAAATGTTCAAAATCACCTCCCTTGCATGTGAATTTAGAGTAAAATAATATAATTTTGTAAAATATGTTTGCATTTCGTATAGATAGAAAGTGGTGGGCTGTATACCTTAACCCTTACCCAAACAAGACCTGGTTTTGACGTCACTAATAGAAAATCGTCGTTGTAAATGCTTCAAACCTCGTATATCGATTATGGAAAATTTAAAGGGAAGAGAAAAAAGTGTAATAACTTTTCCAAAACTGAAATGTTTTACTTGAAATTTGGACATATTGCTCACAAATATGTGTCATTAATACTGATCAGTAAAATATCTCAAAACCTGCAAGGATTTTCTTAACTGGGCTCACAAGTTTGTACTTCGAAAATCGCTTGAGTCGACATACGAGGTTTTGCATTTACACCGACGAAATTCTTAAGAAAACATTAAGACAAAAGAAGAAACTGTTGATAACCAGCAGTTTCTACTTTTGTCTCAATATTTTCTGTGCTTTATTGAAATTCTATCTTAAGCTTAATCGATTTTGTCATTTCCAGCAGTCTTTGATTTTAAACATCCTAAAATTTTGTTGTTTGGGAAAGGTTTACTTGAAAATTTGAGACCGGTCCTAATTTAAAGATGCTGCAGACGACGATTAGGTTTTTTGTCTCTCTTTGTGGAAACTTTGTGCGAAATGAACGATCACGCGCATTTCATTTCATCAGTGTTTATTCCCCAATTCTTTGTCGTATATAACCCATTACCACACAATGACTCTTTTTGGCTCCCTACAATATAATGGTATTGGAAAACATTGTGGAAAATGAAGAATTTGCTTGTGACAAGCAATTTCTTCATTTACCACAATGTTTTCTACAAAAAAAACACACCAAAAAATGTAAAATTTCATACACCTCAAAGTGTTGTCTGTAAGATCTCAATTTGGACCATCTCAAAATATTGTCGTTTGGTAATGGGATAAGGCGTCAATGTGTGAGTGCCCGTTAACTCAGTTAACTAGATGATAGTTTTGAAAAACTCCGACCAATATTAGAGTATTCATAATTATTATAATTAAAATCATGATCATTTTTTTATTAACGCTTTCATAGAACAGCAGAAGAGTTGCTCAAAATGAAAAATGAAAGGTAGTACAAAACATTGAGACAATATAAGAAAACACTAATTATCAGCAACCTTTTGCCTAAATGTAATCGTAAGCCTTTCTTTTATGGACGCTTTGTTTTGAACGGGTTGGTGTCGGTGATAGGTAAAATGAACGAAAATAAGAATCATTTTCTACTTTTGTCTTTATTATCATAAAGTCATAACATGCATATATACTTGCCTTTTCACATATCGACTAAGAATTTCAAAGTAATTCCCCAAACCATACATGGTTTTGGTGTCCTTATTAGGCTTGTGAAAACATTGAGGCAAAGAAGAAAATGTCGATAATCAATATTTTCTGATGTTGCCTCAATATTTTCAATGTCGTATTGCACGCAAGTCCAATCATTATCAACATATATTGTGAAAACCCCTTCATTAAAGGGTTTTCAAAAACTGATGTATAATGATATGTCTCATAACTTCCATTCCGCCCTCTTTGAAACCAGGATGAACTAAATCAATGTCGTAATGTTTAGGGTATTTTAGTTTATTATGTATGTCAATATAGTCTTCTTTCAATGTTCTTTTTAACTTTTTGTTGATTGAACGCCTCATTACATTAAACGTTTCATATGTCATACCAGTCCATGCGGGAAATTTTCCTCGCATCACTATACTCGCAACAAACACTTTTTCTACACCATTTTCATACAGTCTCTGTACCACTCTTAGTATATCGACGTAGACTCTGTCTGGCGTTGTGTTGATCATGATGTCATTGCCACCAAGATTCAGGAACACGTATCTGAAAATAGAATGGAAATACGCAAATTGAAATTAAGCAAGAGTTGTGTCTTATAAAATCATTCACCATAATGTTTTGTTCTGTCGGGAAAATTTCCTTTTCCCACACAAGATATTGGTTTAACGTCCAGTTTAAAAAAAAGTGGGAAAGCGTTGACCCAAAAGAAGTTTTAAATGACGTCGTTGTAAATGCAAAACCTAGTATCTCGTTTCTGGAAAATTTTAGAGGGGACGGAAAAAATGTAATAACTTTTCCCAAACTGGAAGAATTTACTTGAAATTTGGGCGTATTGTTCACGAATAATGTGTCATTAATACTGATTAGTAAAATACTTCAAAACCCGCAAGACATGTTTAAACTGGGCACACAATATTTGACTGTGATAATCGCAAGAATCGACATACGAGGTTTTGCATTTACAACGACGGTTTGCTCAATAGGAGCAATATTTTAGAGATGTATCATGCGCAAATATTTTTTGTCATCTGCAGCAAATTGAATCTATGCTGATTTCCTTGATTTCAAATAAAGTAAGATAAAATATTGAGAGCGTATACCAATTCATCTTATATTTACCTGGGATTGTAACTTATCAGACTTTCAAACATGTCTTCAAATTTTCTCTGTGTCGACATTCCTGGAACACCAAAATATTGACAATCGTGAGGAAATGTTAACTGTCCCTTTGTAAAGACATCTAGTCTTGAAATGAAACTATCACCAAATATTGCATACTTCATATTGTTTATTTGTTCAAGAAATGTATTATGATAGAATCGTTTTTGGTTCGAAGGTTTTTATAATGATTTTAATTGTAACGTATATCACTCAAATCTTGCAATTACAAGCTGATGAACAAACTTGATTTGAGATATAAGCCAATTAACCATTTCCCCAAAACAGAAACATGTCCTAGTTTGAATGGAGGTGTAGACAACAACATGAATGATATGAGAAATAGAAAATAAATTGTAGAATAGAATATGTTTTTGAAGAAAAGGAAAATTTGAATATCTAAAAAATCTTCTTTTCTTTCCGTGTTTTCATGAATTAGTTCTGGTACAATGTATTAACCCCGAGACCAAGGTCCGTATTATCATTTTTTCTACCAGGTTTGACGGCTAAATGGGGAATTTGTGTAACAATTGTTGATTATATTTGCCCATGTCTTGTTCAGGAAAGAGTTATTTTAGTATACTCGTCAAAAGTTTTAACGCGCCACTTTGATTGATGCCATAAGTATGCATTGATTCAAAATTCTAAAGCGTACACAAAAAAAAGTCATTTGCTTAGGCCTATGTTTGTATTTGGAATGGAAATGTAAGATAATTATTTGTATTGTTTATCATACTTTATTTGAAAATGGTTATACTAATCGCATACAACAAACATGGTGTTATTACGACTGTAAACATATTATGTTTCCAAATCCAAGTGGCGAGTTAGAAGTTTTGACTAGTATAATTATAAAAACCTGCCAGAATCGAATCGTGGGAAATGAAATTTGTTCAATGGCTTAAGTATTATTCGTTAAAAATTCCAGACTTGTAACTCGTGGAGTCATTACAATTGCCAAGGAATAGGCCGTTCCACCCGAGATGTATGGAGAAAAGAATCGAATCTGCCGTTTGTGTGTAAACGTTGTCGGACGAATGATGATGGTAGTTTTGACTACTTGATGGGATTAGAACGTTTGAAAAAGGTATAATCAATGTAGTGTATATTATAATGCTCTGCCTACACGGTCGACATTGTTGTTGTTATCATTATTATTTAAAGCAGTCGACCCCTAATGGGGTTCGTGCGACGTCGTAAATTATTTGGGCGACGTCGAAAACATTCGGCGGTGGAACTTTTCACCGCCGAATGTTTACGACCGCGCCTGAATAGGTTCGGAAACGTTTACAATTATGATTATTCATTATATTTTTCATCATAGTTGTATAATTATGAATATATAGAGTCATTTTGACAGACTTTTTTGGCATAAATCAAAGGACATGTAGTCCCTAGTAAATCAAGCATTGAAATGCAATGATACAAAGAAGTAAATGTTGATGACCAACATTTTTTCCTTTTTTCTCAATGTCTTCATGTGCTATATTTTCCCTTAATTCTAAGAACTAGCTGTACTGCCTTAACGAAAAATCTATTTGCTATTAAGGAAAGGGATGCATGCTCATAATACGTATTTTCTCCTTATAAAAGATTAAATACTTAGATGACGTTTTTGTTTATGGAAGGAGATTAAGGTAGTCCACCCTAACGAGATTCGCGCAACGTGTATTCTTTTCGAGTGACATCATAACCGATCTTCATTAATTGTAATAGTTTTAAAAACAATTAAATTGAAATTATTTGTAAGGGGAAATACTAAAGATAAGAGTTTCTTTCTATTATATTCAAGGCCGCCAAGAAGGGATTATCATATCTGCAACTGTCCGCAAAAAGCGAGAGTCTATATTTGGAACAAGTCCCATTAGATTGCAAGCTTCATACAGACTTCGAAAACCATCTCCAAGACAAAATCGCCAACACATATGTTACTCATTTTCATTGTAGTAGATCTGTAGCTCTGCACAACACGCCGGATGGTGATTGTCTATTCAATTCTGTTTCCATACTACTCTGCGGCAATGAAAACCGCAGCGTAGAATTGAGATACAGATGCTGTGTTGAGATGACAGTGAATAAGCATAAAATAACTTCGCACAGTAGATATGCTAGATTCGAGCTTCTGTCGCCTGATTATGAGGAGTGCCTCATGTCATGCACGAAGCAAGGATCGTACTCCAGTATGTGGAGAATAATTGCCGTTTCAAATTTTCTTAACATACCAATCCAAGTCGTATATCCGAACATGAATGGCTACAAAGATCTAGCATTTCAATCTTTGAATATACTTCTTCGCCCCCCCCCTTTGCTGACCCCGAAAATGGTAAAATAAGTCTATTGTGGTCGCATCTAAAGTTGCCCAAAAATCCATCAGGTGGAAGAAAAGCATGGTCACCTAACCACATAGTTCCTCTTGTAGAGAACATTAATCGTTGTGCTGTCGTTAATATGACTAGCTACTTCAAGAAACTAGACAAAACAACATTGAAAATGAAAAGTGATATTCAATTACCAATATTGATATCACCAGAAAAGGACAATATGTCACATTTAGATGCAATTTCTGAGATAGAATCAGAGAAATCAGGTAGTGACCAATCCCCATTGAGAGATTTGGATCCGGCGCGTGGCGCACCTGATCGTTTATCCACAGAAGTAAAACAAAATCAATCAGGTAGTGACCAATCCCCATTGAGAGATTTGGATCCGGCGCGTGGCGCACCTGATCATTTATCCACAGAAGTAAAACAAAATCAATCAGGTAGTGACCAATCCCCATTGAGAGATTTGGATCCGGCGCGTGGCGCACCTGATCATTTATCCACAGAAGTAAAACAAAATCAATCAGGTAGTGACCAATCCCCATTGAGAGATTTGGATCCGGCGCATGGCGCACCTGATCATTTATCCACAGAAGTAAAACAAAATCAATCAGGTAGTGACCAATCCCCATTGAGAGATTTGGATCCGGCGCGTGGCGCACCTGATCATTTATCCACAGAAGTAAAACAAAATCAATCAGGTAGTGACCAATCCCCATTGAGAGATTTGGATCCGGTGCGTGGCGCACCTGAAATTCTAATTAACAACTTTATACCAGACAATGTGGGTGAAGATCCCCCGGACTCATTGTTTGAATCACACGTTCATAATCTGAGTGTTGTCCAAGAAGAGCAAGAAATCGATTTGGACGTTAGTAATGATCGTTATGATTCAGCGAATCGTTCTGGTGATATGTCAATCAGTGATGAGTCAGATTGCTCTATCACCGACATATTTACACCAGGCCCTCTAAAGACCTTTCATGATATAAACTCTACGATAGCGCTCTTTAGAGGGCCCCATTTCCCACTACCGGAGATTCCTACAGGTAGAAAAGATGGGATGTACTATTTCATAGACCAAGTCTCCAATTGCAATAGAAGAGAAAATGGAGAAAATGCCGAATTTTGGGACGACTGCGGGGCATGGTCTAAAGCATCACACCCGAAATCAATGTTTGTCTTAAGAAAAGACAAACTCGTACCCATCGTCATTAGGGATGGTTTGTACTGTGTTGAAAGACAACAAAAAAGACAAAGACTGTATGAGCCATTAGAACCACAACCGTCTGATACTGATATACTTATAGTAAAACGGATATATCAAACTCTGAAGGCCTCTAATGAAGAGGCGAAATTCAAACGGCGCATAACGTGGTTTACGAATGTACCCATCAGTCATTCGTTCATATCCAAATCAGAAGCGTTGGTCGAATATGTTGGAGAATTTCCTCCCAGACAACTTCATGGCAATGCCAAGCATTGCGAAAAAAACAAGGTGTTCATTAAAACTAAGCCTAAAACAATGCGTCGTCTCAAAGATGAACTTAAGCACCAGGGTGCAAAAAAAGTTGAAAAAGATATGAATATCGCCATTGAAAATGACTTTGACAAACAAAGAGATTATAAACAATTAAAGAATCTTAAGTACAATCTTGACAAAGATGGTACTTGTCGGTCTAATGCTGCAGACAATGTACTTGCAGTAGAAGAAATGGTAAAAAGCAACGAGTTTGTTCAAAGTGTGACGCATCTGAAAGGTCTCACACACCCTGTTGTAACATTATTCAATCAACAGCAGATACTTGATATCAAACGGTTCTGTTGTACTCCGTCGGGTACCGTCCTCGGCATGGATAAAACATACAACTTGGGAGATTTCTTTGTTACTCCCACAACATATAAAGACCTGTCAGTTATCAGGCGATCAACGATGGACCATCCAATATGTTTTGGTCCAACGTTTATACACACAAACTCATCAACGAAAACGTATTGTCACTTTCTGCATCAAATAGCAGACAATCTGACAGAGAAATATGATAAGGGGAGAAAATTACAAAATGAAGTTGTATCTACGAATGGTCTTCGGACAGTAGTTACAACGCCAACTGCTGGCAAAAAGCCTCACCAGACAAAAAGAAAAAGGGCCGAGAGGACAAGAACTCCGGTTTCAAAGAGGCGTTTAATTGAATAGAGAATAGAATTAGAATACGAGCGCAAATATGGGGAAATGGTACTTCTTCCCTTGGTGTAACCACACTCTAAAAAAGCTGTAAGAGAAATTGCAATTGAAACAGTACTTGTGCGTGTGACCACTCCTTTAAGACGAGTTCACACACTAACACAAAGAATAGATGAAGTAAGATATAGTACACTTGATTTCCTTATATTTTCTTTGAGGCGTTAGGGCCGAGAAGATTTGTCCCTGTCGTATCACACAAAGAGAGTTACTAATCTAGTACGGTATTGTCCGCTCTGTGTGTTTGTGTTTTTTTACCTTCTATCCTTTTATTATTGTAATGAGATTTTACAAATTGTTAAACTAATAGTACATGTCTGATCGAATGTAACAGAGTCTGGACAATAAGAGAACAGCATAGATCTTGACAAGGCTGTGTGTATGTACATGCTGATTTCAATCTATGTTGATCTCAAATTTCCATCATAAGTATACTTACAATTTTCTGCTCAATTTATGTATGTCTGTTTGTTTATTTGTAATTTATGTTCATAAATGAATGAAGTTGCGCATATGCATAATGCAGTTGTAACATCTTATGTGTTTATAAGCAGTACTGTTTTGCGCTGAGCCATCGATTTGTAATTTTGGTAGTTGTTGAACTATGTTGTTAAAATAATATAGAAGTTTCATATGTACAGTTATATTGTAACAAATTTTATTGCCTTTCCTTGAATCACTTTCAATAAAGAGGTAAAATTTCCGGTGGCTAACACTCGTGATTTTTAGAGCGTATGTATTACGAATTTCATTTGACCTGATACTGACCTCTATTCAAAATATGTACATATTTTGCATAAAGTAACATTCTTCAAAAAGACTTGTATTATAATACACAGACATACCATGTACACCAAAAATATTACTAAATTGATATTTTAGAAAAGCCCAAGCGTGTAATTTATGATAATAAAAGCTAATGAAATGAAATCTGTAATACACGCTCGTTTCGATGTTGGGGGTTTTCTTCTAATTTTTCGCCAAAACCTGTTGAGTATAAGCTGAGAAATAAGGAAAAAAAGAAGAAGAAAAAAAAAAACACTTCGAATCAGACAATTTATATGAGTAAGCTAACAGAAGTAACGTGGGTTAGCCACCATGAAGTTTAAACTTGCGAAGACAGGCTTCATGAAAAAAATGATTAGTGACATATTGTGTAAAGGAAGAAAACTGTTATGCAGAAGCAGATTTTTTCTCACTCAGTCTGTCCCAAATTTGCCTTTTCCCTATGTTACATAGTATAATAATCGAATTTTTACCAAAGTCATTTTTGTCGTCTGCAACATGAATTCAATCTGATCATGCAATTCTCTTGAACAATGTATAAATGGTGTCACTCCTCAACGGAACGGGCCTATTAAATATATAGTAAAATGGGTCAATTTGGCAGCTTCTAGCTCATCTCAGAAGTCTTTGTGGCACATTTTACTTAGTCTGCCTGACAGACCATTACTTTGTCTTTAATTTACTACAAAGAAAGTGGTATCAATAGCACCATCAGCTAAAATCACGCACCCGTGAACACAGCCACCCTTGAAATTTGCCATCTATTTCGGGATCTGCATGTGACACACCCCCATGAAAGGTCACGACCGCGCAAGAAACTAGTTCCCAACAAATTCATTAAAACACATCCTAGCAGTACACTAATGGTCTGCCAGTATACAGAACCACATTTCATGCATCTGCCTATTCTATAGATACAGAATCAATGCAACAAAAGGAGCGAATCCATTTTTGACGGAACTATGTTTGTATACTACGACCCGGAAGCATTTCCCGTTGTGGAGTGTCTCCTATATAATGAAGGATTTTACAAATTTTTTACCAAATCTGTCTCAGGTCAGTGCTTTATGGTGTTTCCAAAGAGAAAACATAAAAAGAGTCTAAAATTTGTCTCTAAATAACAACCAAGTGGCATTTTAAAAAGGGCCCCCCCCCTAACTGCAAAACGATGTCTTTAATGCAATTCTGGGTCGAGACCCCCCTGGCTTACTTGAATTGGAATAAATCAGGAATTTATGGTAAGATTTCCAAAAAATAAAAAGATACTTACTCTGTCGTTCTTAAGCTTTCACAGTAAGATGTATTTCTTGAAAATATTGCATAAAACAATGCGGAAAAGGGGCTATTTTAAGACAAATGTCCCTTTTCAGGCTGAAATCCTATTTTTATCATTTATATACATTTTAAACTGTAAAAACTAAACTCGAATTTTGTAAAAGTAATACTTTAGTGCAGATATATATTTGTACAATAAAATGAACAAAAACAAAGACTGTTTTGGGACAGGAAATGGCCACTACTGGCCAATTAAGCCTCTTAAATCGGATTATGACCAAAGCAAGTATTGGGGAGAGTTAAGGGTTTTTCGCCTTTTCCTACGATGTTTTGAATGTAGAAATACCGCAAATCGTTACTATGCAATTAGTATCACTATTTAAAACGAAACTCGTAACTCCTGTGACAAATTAGCAGAAACAGGGCACGTAAAAAGGGGCCAAAATGACAAAATTATCGATTTTCTACTAAAATTCGTTATTTTGTGGACCTAAAAAATCTTAAAAAACGACTGAAATATTTTACACAAGATTCTTCGTGCTATTTCCCGTCTTCAGATAATCAAGTAAGCTGAAAACCGTGTCTTTGAGAAGAAAAACAAAGGTTTTAAAGACAATACAAATGTGGAAAACACACGAAACAGAAATCAATAGTAAAATAAGTCTTTATAGGATAAAGGGTTTCTGCAGTCTATTTTCATTTAAAAATGTTTTCAAAATATCTTTGAAAATCATAATTACTGCATACGCGTTTCTTCTACTTGAAAATGGTTTTGTATAGGAAATAGAAGGAAATCACGAAGGGGGGCATACAAAATGGGGGGGGGGGGCTAAATGTTGAACATTAAAAAGTTATTTTCTGTTATTGAAATGGTTAAATATCTATTAAATCGATTTAAAATCCAGAATTTTGTAATAATTTGCTTTATCTATTGTGTGATAAGCAAAACAAAGGGCTTTTTGTGCAAAATGAGGTCGATTTCAAATCAAATTTAATGAAAAAAT
Source organism: Fragum sueziense (assembly GCA_963680895.1). Taxonomy (NCBI): domain Eukaryota; kingdom Metazoa; phylum Mollusca; class Bivalvia; order Cardiida; family Cardiidae; genus Fragum; species Fragum sueziense. The sequence continues at coordinate 7,073,846 of OY804592.1, forward strand.
CATGTCACGCATCTTTTTAAATTTAGGCGGGGTGTTTCTGGGATAAAGGGTTTTTCGCCTTTCCAACGATATTTCTAAGCTAGTTTCGCTCTGAACTAGTACTAAAAGGAATTACCTATCCAAAAATACACAGGAATTGACAACACAAGCAATCGAGTCCATTTGATGTGGTTTCTAACGTTGTCTATGTTCTTTTTAACATTTTTTAAATTTTTTAAAATTTAAGTTAAAATATGACATAAATTTCGAAAATATGGTCTATTTTTCACAAATTCTTTACTTTCAGATCAATTGAAGCAACTTCAGACACAAAAATGTGGCCAAAGTTGAAATTTCGTAATTTTCACTTCTGGCTCATATAGGTGTCACTCCTCAACGGAACGGGCCTATTAAATATATAGTAAAATGGGTCAATTTGGCAGCTTCTAGCTCATCTCAGAAGTCTTTGTGGCACATTTTACTTAGTCTGCCTGACAGACCATTCCTTTGTCTTTAATTTACTACAAAGAAAGTGGTATCAATAGCACCATCAGCTAAAATCACACACCCGTGAACACAGCCACCCTTGAAATTTGCCATCTATTTCGGGATCTGCATGTGACACACCCCCATGAAAGGTCACGACCGCGCAAGAAACTAGTTCCCAACAAATTCATTAAAACACATCCTAGCAGTACACTAATGGTCTGCCAGTATACAGAACCACATTTCATGCATCTGCCTATTCTATAGATACAGAATCAATGCAACAAAAGGAGCGAATCCATTTTTGACGGAACTATGTTTGTATACTACGACCCGGAAGCATTTCCCGTTGTGGAGTGTCTCCAAATGTGTTATTGAAATAGATCTAGTTATTAAAAAATGTTTTCCCGCATTCAGTACATATTAACCATAAGCATAATATTTAGAATTTAATGTAATGAAGCCTTAGGAAAATGTAAAGTATTGTAACTGATTTGATTTACGAATACATTGTGTAGTTGTGTAGCCATATGCCTAATTGCTTTTGTCAGTAGTGTATATTTTGTATTGCTTCTTTGTATTGCATGTTTTCAAAATCAACCATTTGCCAGACATAAGGTCCATAATTACATATCGATGGCTTACCGCGAAACAGTTGTAACATCTTTTATGTTAATAAGCAGTTACGACTGTTTCGCGCTGAGCCATCGATGTGTCATTTTTGTCCCCTTTTAAGTTGTTGAAATAATATAGATTTAACATGTTTCGTATCCACAGTTATATTGTAATGAAGCCTAAGGAAAATGTAAAATATTGTAACTGATTTGATTTACGAATATATTGTGTAGTTGTGTAGCCATATGCCTAATTGCTTTTGTCAGTAGTGTATATTTTGTATTGCTTTTTTGTATTGCATGTTTTCAAAATCAACCATTTGCCAGACATAAGGGCCATAATTACATATCGATGGCTTACCGCGAAACAGTTTTAACATCTTATATGTTAATAAGCAGTTACGACTGTTTCGCGCTGAGCCATCGATGTGCCATTTTTGTCTCCTTTTAAGTTGTTGAAGTAATATAGATTAAACATGTTTCGTATGCACAGTTATATTGTAATGAAGCCTTAGGAAAATGTAAAGTATTGTAACTGATTTGATTTACGAATACATTGTGTAGTTGTGTAGCCATATGCCTAATTGCTTTTGTCAGTAGTGTATATTTTGTATTGCTTTTTTGTATTGCATGTTTTCAAAATCAACCATTTGCCAGACATAAGGGCCATAATTACATATCGATGGCTTACCGCGAAACAGTTGTAACATCTTTTATGTTAATAAGCAGTTACGACTGTTTCGCGCTGAGCCATCGATGTGCCATTTTTGTCTCCTTTTAAGTTGTTGAAATAATATAGATTAAACATGTTTCGTATGCAGAGTTATATTGTAATGAAGCCTTAGGAAAATGTAAAATATTATAACTGATTTGATTTACGAATATATTGTGTAGTTGTGTAGCCATATGTTTAATAGTGTGTATTTTGTATTGCTTTTTTGTATTGCATGTTTTCAAAATCAACCATTTCCCAGACATAAGGACTCTCATTAGTTTACATTTTCGCTCAACCATAACGTGATATAGCATTTCCTGCTTTCATGCACATCAGATGCTCCGTCCGTCATTAGCAATATTTGTCGTTTGGAAAATGCTTCATCTAAGACTTTAAATATGTTCGTTGTCAACCAAAGTTATTTCGCTAATTGTGTCATCTTATATGGGACTATTATATTTAATGTGTAATTGATGTAGTTCATTGTATCATGCAAATATAGATAATGTCAATTTTGTAAACTGTCTTGACTCATGATGTTTGATATAATTGATAAACAGGTATTTTTAAATGTACACGAAACATAGCTTTAAAACAGAATCAGTCATATTTTAGCCATGATCTGGAAAAGGGTCCTAATTATACAACTTTTTATATATACTAGTGCAGAACACAAATTACAAAATATAGCGTATTTTTAGGCCGGTAGCGTTGTATTCATCGATTTATCTGTTACGTAAACATTTGCAGAAAGATGAGCACAAACACATGAAGTGCAATTCATTTTCTAAGTAGACTTCTTAAGTAATATATACTAGGCAAAAAAAGAAACGCAACTTCCTTTTCAATTCCTTCTTACGCAAAGACAACAAATCAGATTTGAACAAAATGTAATACATCTAAAGCATTAACATTTCACCTTATAAATTCCACAAAATCTTGTTTGTAGTAAATTCCATTAATAAGAAAACACCCAGTTTACACCGGGCGTCAACACAGCTTGACAAAAAAAAGTGTATGTAGGTCGAAAAACACATTCTCTTTCGTTCAGTTTGAACCGATTTTCGAATGTTGTGAAGTCCATGCGATTTATTAGCCGTCTCCATTGCATTCTTAAACCTATCCCGTAGCTGGCGTTAACCTGATGATACGGTTCTGCCTAGACCACGGTGGATAATCACGTGATGCAACAATTTCAGAAAATCTTTAACAACTTTGTTAAAAATTGACCGATTTGAATTCGGTTTGAAGCAGAGAAGGTGGACAGCCGTCACGCATTAGATGAGCGTGAAAACCGTTAAACTTATAAAAAATTTAATGAAGATAAACCAAATTTTGTGTTTATCTTCAATAACTTTTTCATCAGTTGATTTTTCAAAAATCCACGCTTCCAGGTTATTCCTAACATTTTCCCGCCTTCTCTGCTTCAAACCGAATTCAAGTTGGTCAAGCATTGACAAAGTTATCGAAGATTACCGGAAATTCTAAGTCACGTGATTATACACCGTGCAGACACTCAGCAAACTAAGCAAATGAACTGTATACAAACACGAACATACGCATGCATATGGACATTGATGAGCGCGCCCCGATCCCCATCGTGCGTTATAGGAGGATAACAGACATCCACACAAATGCACCCATGTTACATTAGCACATGTACAACAAACTGAAGAAACGGAATTACAAAAAAACAATAACACACGCATGCATTTGGGCCATGGTGAGAGCGCCTCCTCGTGGTGTGGCCTGGATTCCGAATTCAAATACAATAGGAAATATGAAAACTTTCTATAATTTGAATGATGGAAACTGAACGCTCTCGTAGGGTATGCTTTTATAGTCAGTATTGTTCTGCATTTCTTCGCATTCGGTCTCATACCGCACTGATTATCCTATAAAAATAGGAAAATATAGTTATAGTCAATATAAATCTCCATTTCGTCGCCCTCGGCTCCATTTTGCCTATGAATATCCCATAGAATTCGGAATAAGCGTTTTTCTTCAAAACATTTTTTTTACAAAAAGATTAAATTGTCTCGATGAAATATCAGTTAAGATATATATTGCAGTTTTATTCGAAAAAAAAAAAAAAATATGAATAGATATAAAAAAAATCAAGTGAACACAAATCTCCATTGCAGCCAGCTCCATTTTGCCTGTGAATGTCTTATAAAAAATCAGATTAAGCAATTTTCTTCAAAATATTTTTTACAAAACGATTAAATTGTCTCGATAAATTATCAATTAAGGTATATATTGCAGTTTAATGCGATTGTATGATTATAATTATTATGTTATAGACAATAAAAATCTCCATTGCGTCGCCGCTAACTCCATTTTACATGTGAATATCTTTTAAAAAGCGGTATAAGCATTTTACTTCCAAATATTTTTTCGCAAAACGATTTAATTGAGATATATTTTGCAGTTTAATGCAATTAGATAAAAAATTCATTAACTTTTAGTCAAATATTAATCTCCATTTCGTCGCCGCCAGCTCCATTTCGCCGGGCCATTGGTTATCATAAAAAATCGAAAATCGATTGTTTTTCTTTAATTTTTGGTACAAAATGATAATATTGTCTATAAATAAAGTAAGAGATAAATAAAATAAGAGTCGTTTGTGGATTTATATGAAAATTATCAAGTTATAGCCAATATAAATCTCCATTTTGTCGCCATCAGCTCCATTTAGCATGTGCTTATCCTATTAGAATATCGGCATCAACATGTTTCTGATATAAGAAAAAATAAAAAAAAAACGAATGAATTGTCTTTAGTTAACATAAACATTGCAAAATCATTCGAATAAGTGTCAAGATTATCAACTTAGAGTCAATCTAAATCTCCATTGCGTCGCCTCTGGACAGCTCCATTTCGTCGGGTCCGTGGTTATCATATAGAAATCGAAAAATCGACATTTTCTTCATTGTTTCTTTTGCACGAACGGTCACATTGTCTACAAATAAAGTTATAAAATCATAAAACAAAAGTTTATGGTGAATTTATATGAAAATTATTAAGTTATAGCAAATATGAATCTCCATTTCGTCGCCCTTGTGCAGCTCAATATTGCCTGTGCGCTGTGGTTGTCCCATTTAATCAAAAATAGCGTTTTTCTTTAAAATCTGTTTTGACAAAACGATTGAACTGTCTCGATCAAGATATATCGTCCCTTGACAGCCAGAAGTGGCTATCAGCAGTTAAAATTTAACTGCTGATAGCCACTTCTGGCTGTCAAGGGACGATATATTGCAGGTATATACGTAAATATATAAAATTTATTAAGTTATAGTCAATATAAATCTCCATTTCGTCGCCCTCATCTCCATTTTGCCTGTGATTATCTATCAAAATCAAAAATAGCGTTTTTCTTCAAAATATTTTTTCTACAAAACAAATTACATAGTCTCGATTAAATATCAATCAAGATTTATATTGCATTTTTATGCGAATAGATATAAAATTTATTAAGTTATAGTCAATATAAATCTCCATTTCGTCGCCCTCAGCTCCATTTTACCTGTGATAATCTATCAAGATCAAAAATAGCGTTTTTCTTCAAAATATTTTTTCTACAAAACAAATTAAATAGTCTCGATTAAATATCAATCAAGATTTATATTGCATTTTATGCGTAAATATATAAAATCTATTAAGTTATAGTCAATATAAATCTCCATTTCGTCGCCCTCAGCTCCATTTTGCCTGTGATTATCTATCAAAATCAAAAATCGCGCTTTTCTTCAAAATATTTTTTCTACAAAACAAATTATATAGTCTCGATTAAATATCGAGCAATATACATATTGCATTTTTATGCGAATATATATAAAGTTTATTAAGTTATAGTCAATATAAATCTCCATTTCGTCACCCTCAGCTCCATTTTGCCTGTGATTATCTATCAAAATCAAAAATAGCGTTTTTCTTCGAAATATTTTTCTACAAAACGATTATATAGTCTCGATTAGATATCAATCAATATATTTATTGCATTTTTATGCCAATAGATATAAAATTTTATTAAGTTATAGTCATTATAAATCTCCATTTCGTCGCCCTCAGTTCCATTTTGCCTGAGATTATCTATTAAAATCGAAATAAGCATTTTTCCGCAAAATATTTTTTTACAAAACGATTAAATTGTCTCAATAAACTATTAATTAAGATAAATATTGCAAAAATATGCGAATAAATATCAAGAATATTAACTTATAGTCAATATTAATCTCCATTTCGTCGTCGCCAGCTCCATTGCGTCCGTTGCGTCATAATAGCTCCATTGCGTACTTTAGTCCAACCCCTAAGAGACTAAGAGTGCAAAATCAAAGTACCTCTCTTGTCAGGTTCAGCGACAGACATCCCGATCATTGGCGGTTATATTGCACAAACAGAGTTTGTTCACCCCTCTTGCAAAATTTAAAAGGCAAGAACTCGTTTCTGATAGTTTAGATTAAGCCCAGATTCAATTGCCCTTATTCCAGCTGGAGTAGGCCTACAAAGCCCTGGCAGAAGGTCCATAGGAAGCTATTTAACCCTTTACCAAACAGTGACTCCTTTTGACTCCCCACAAGATAATAGCATTGGAAAACATCATCATGGGAAATGAAGAAATTGCTAATAGAGGCCACTCAAACAGATTCCTTGGCACCATTTACCAGCATCAATGCCTACAATTAAGTAGGCCTAATCTACTCATTCTTTCCTTCTGCCATGCGCATCTAGAACAGCCTACCAGAACCAGCTATGACAGATCCATCCCTAGAGACCTTTATGATGAGGATGACAGCTCCGATACAAAAGTAGTCCTTAGTAAGTTAGTATACAAGGCCAAGTGTGTTTAAAACCCTTTCCCAAACGACAAAATTTTGGGCCATAAGGGTGGTCCAATTTTAAAGCTCTTGACGACAAAAACATAGATCTAGTGTTGAAAAAGATACGATTCATGAACAATATGGCTCAGAAAATATCGAGGTAGAAGGAGACAATGCTGATTATCATCTTTTGCCTCAATGTTTTCCCAAATCTGTTCTGCAAGGTACGTCCAAACCAGGTCTCGTTTGGGAAAGGGTTAAACCACTTTTCCCCTTGCACATGGATCCATAGAGGCCTACATGTACATATTTCACCTTGTACGACAATACTCCAGAGGGGCCAGCATACTTAGAAGAAGAAGGAGAAGAAGAAGAAGAAGAAGAAGAAGAAGAAGAAGAAGAAGAAGAAGAAGAAGAAGAAGAAGAAGAAGAAGAAGAAAAAGAAGAACAAGAACAAGAACAAGAAGAACAAGAAGAACAAGAACAAGAAGAAGAAGAACAAGAAAAGAAGAAGAAGAAGAAGAAGAAGAAGAAGAAGAAGAAGAAGAAGAAGAAGAAGAAGAAGAAGAAGAAGAAGAAAAAGAAGAACAAGAAGAACAAGAAGAACAAGAACAAGAAGAAGAAGAAGAAGAAGAAGAAGAAGAAGAAGAAGAAAAAGAAGAAAAAGAAGAACAAGAAGAACAAGAAGAACAAGAAGAAGAAGAAGAAGAAGAAGAAGAAGAAGAAGAAGAAGAAGAACAAGAAGAAGAACAAGAACAAGAAGAACAAGAAGAAGAACAAGAACAAGAAGAAGAACAAGAAGAACAAGAACAACAAGAACAACAAGAAGAAGAAGAAGAAGAAGAACAAGAACAAGAACAAGAAGAAGAAGAACTAGAGAAGAAGAAGAAGAAGAACAAGAACAAGAACAAGAAGAAGAAGAAGAAGAAGAAGAAGAAGAAGAAGAAGAAGAAGAAGAAGAAGAAGAAGAAGAAGAAGAAGAAGAAGAAGAAGAAGAACAAGAACAAGAACAAGAAGAACAAGAAGAAGAAGAGGAAGAAGAAGAAGAAGAAGAAGAAGAAGAAGAAGAAGAAGAAGAAGAAGAAGAAGAAGAACAAGAACAAGAACAAGAACAAGAACAAGAAGAACAAGAAGAAGAAGAAGTAGAGAAGATGAGGAAGATGAGGAAGAAGAAGCAGAAGCTATGGTTGATTTGTCCATAATTCAGACCTAAATTATACAAACACCAAACCACTTTAAATAGACTTTAAGCCTTTCAGAACAAGTTACGTTTTTGACGTCGCTAATTCGAATGGGGCTTAGCCCATTACCAGACTGCAGAATTTTAGACAGTTCCAAATTCAAAGATGGTGCAGATGACAACTTTAAATTGATATAATTTTACGTCTTTTGGTCATTCAGTGTAGCAAAAAAATGTAAAAATGCGGGAAATTAATTTGAATTGCTTGTCACAAGCAATTTCTTTATTTCCACAATGTTTTCCAAAGATTTTATCTTATAGGACACCGAAAAGTGTCAATGTGTGGGAATTGGTTTAATGTCATTCCTTAACGATATTGCAGTAACATTGTGACTTCTGGAGCACCTAATCGTTGGTTCCTATCATTTCTCTCGCCAGTACTACCACAACTTCGTTACTACACCTCCAGCTGATTGTCCCACTTTGGTTTACGAATATCCACACATTGATGGATCTACCAGAAAAATGACCTGAATTTTGTTGTCGTTTTTTTCTGGTCGGTTGAGAAAAAAAAATGGAGAAAGATAAAAGGTTCTACGAATAGGCTTAGGTCATATATCTCAGGAAAGAGCTCAGTAAGGCGGGGCACATATAACCATCCGTTTAAATTGACTCAAAAATAAGAAAGTTAGGCTATTGCACAATGTTTTACCTAAAGCGGGGCTATTTTTTTCGTATTTGTTATCCCATGGTGCACTATCCTCATCTTGATTATGCAGCCGGAATGGCAATGAATTTTGTGCTAAAAAAGACTTAGTTGTCCGTTATGTTTTGATAAATCGTCAGTGTTGTTATAAAATCTCGTAACTACGGCTTGAGTCAAGCCGTAGTTACGAGATTTTATAACAACACCTACAAAAATTCATTGTTTTTCCGAAATTACGCCATGGCTTACTGGATAAAATTGTTCCCTATTCGAAAAGACAGTGATTTCTATACAGGACGAGATAACTAACGCACAAAACAAACCACAAAATGTCAGACTCGACCAAAGTCAAAGGAGTTGAAGACGTCAAAACTTTCTTTTATCAGAAAATGTGTAGTTCGGATAATATAGAGGGAAATGAAGAAAGTAACGGTATTTCAAAGAATTTTCGTGTTAAAGAAACATAGGCCTAGATTTACAAAGAACACCGTCATGTGAAAGACACTTAGCAATTGCTTAATTTCCCACAATGATTTCAAAACGCTTAGTGCGTGCATTAAACATAATTGTTTGGACTACAGATTTGAACTGGTTCGTATTCAGAGGTGTTTTAGACGACACAACTAATATTTAAAAAACTAAAAGTGCGTTTATTATGGCATTAAAATTTGCAGGTAATCACCATTTGGCTACTCGTCTTCCAAATCCACGTAACTGCAGCTTTGTAAACACAAGTTGCACTCACAGCAGCAGTTACGAATGTTTTGAAATAAAGGCACCGATTTTCTTCGTATCCATAACTTATCTATGAATGTTTTCCGAATATTAGCTTTCCACAATCAAGGCCAACAATCATTCCCTTGTTTTCACATCCTTTATAGAGACAGATTTGGGAAAAACATTAAGAGAAAAGAAGAGTATGCTGATCACTACCATTTTCTTACTTTCCTTCAACGTTTTGCACGCAATAGTAGCCTATAGATACAAAATACGTATATAATCATATTATAATCTTTTTCAACATTCGTTTTCTTTTGACTGCAATAGTTTGTGAATGATGAATAGTCTACAATTCTTTAGTTTTAGGATCAGGTCAAGCGACTCGATTGGACAGTAATTACATGAACATCAACAAAAGTAGGGATTGTTTTATGCTGTAGCTTTTATTTTTGTAATACAATTGGACAAGGTCAAGCCCACGTTTTCCGTTTTGGATAGATTAATAATGTTAAGAGTCTAGTCACGATATCATGACACATATTTACAAATTTTAACAATGTAAGTTTACAAGGGACAAACGTTTTTAATTTTCTTTACAATTTTGCATGTGTTAGGTTCAAATCTTGCAGGTGTGAGACACCTGCAAGATTTGAACCATCGCATGCAAAATTACAGTAGTTTTGAAATCGATATCGTGACAGTGTTGCTTACATAAGTAAATATTGTAAACATGTGCCATTATATAATTGGACATCGAGGCGTGAGCCGTGTCGAAAGATTACGGTATATTCCAATACATGTAAATAGGGGGGAGTGCCTATTTTCCACTGAGTAAAAGCGAATAATGACAGGTATTGCGTGCTGTCCGCGATGCTGTGTGAGTTCAGTAGCTGTATCCAGATAGTACTTCGTCGATTGATTACATGGAGATGGGTTCGAGTCATATGTTTTTATAATTCGAGATCCTTCTTCCCCCGTCAATTCGCTGATTTTTGATCATTCACAGGCCGTTGTCTATCTATACTGTAATATAGACATTTTCGATCATCTATATAAAGGCTCGGCCACACATAACTCTACGTCCACATCACGTCCACATATCTTTGAAAAATATGCTGCACGGGCGACCTCTTTTGGGCGTGTTCCGGCAGTGAATGAGTACATGAGACGAGCCTTAAAGTGACATTTCACAATTATTTTTACATACATTTTACTTTTATTCTATCTGAAAGAGCATGTTTTCATATGAAAATTCTGAATTTCAAGCCAAAATATTGAATCATTTACGAGAAATATAAATTTTCATGTTAAAATTAAACAAGTTGTTGTGGACAACAGTTCAGATTTATATAGAATTGGCCCTTTCTTTCTCAACTTTGAAGGCGTATTTTTCGCTTATAAATAACAACTTAAAAAAAAAAAACTGATAGCATTTCTACGCATTAGAATAACTAATCTTTGCATCAAGACATACTTTTAAAAAATGAAATAAATGTGAAATGTCACTTTAATCAAAGAACCATTACAACAAATTACTCTAGCACATACCAAGATCTTGAGTTTGGATTCGGGTGCATCACTGTGTTTAAATCCATTGGTGTAAGTAATATACATTGGTTTGCTTTGAAAATCATTAATTTGTATATTCTTTCCAAACCAAATTGCTACACACATTGGCTTTAAGATTACCTAAAGTGTAGGAGAGATTCCTTACTTACATTGTATATATGCATGTAGATACTGATTAATTGGTGTTTCAATGTATTTTGTAAGAGTCATTAAAGTTTTGCAGTCGCCTGATAGTGTGGTTTAGCTATATCCAAAGATTGTTATAACTTGCAGAATGATTTACTTATACCGTCATGAGCTAAATTTCATTCGCAAATCTCGTATTCAGTATAATGTCCCGGTATTTGGAAAACAATGTTGAAAAGGAAGACGTTGCTTCCATTACCACCAAATATCTTCCCAACAATATTTTTGATCCTCTCTGACAAGATAGTTTCAGTTTTCACTAATAACATACACTGCATATGTCATCCTTACTTTCTTACGTTGGATATGTTTTGTCGTTCGGTAATGGGTTAAAAGAAACCCTACGTAGCGCAAATAAAGAAAAGACTTTATGCATGTATACAAATCAATCTGTTCAAACTTCATATTACACTTTCAAACATATTCCGCATCAGTATAAAGTTCCTTTGGAGAACTTTCACGTTTACCCATAGTCACATTCGTTGTAGAATCTTGAACACTTTCTGTATCATTTCCATTTGATTTGTGTTTACCATTTGTAAGTTTAACATTATCCAATTCCTTCTGTAGTTTTGTTTGCACATCCTCATGATCGCGAATCATGTCTTTTAAACTGCTGTTCTCCAACATTAGAACCTCCATTTTGTTTGTCATATCGTCGTTCATCTGTCGACACTGTGAGTCGGTTCTCTGTAACTTCAGTGCTTTGATTTCTGCCCGTAACGTTGATACCTCGTCTTCTAAACCTGAATGAGAAATAAGAAACCTATAAGATGTCACTTGATTTATTTTTTTCCCAAATGGCAAAATATTGGAATGTTATAAAAAATAAAGGTCTAGCAAACGATAAAATTGATGTGACTGCCAGAATGAAAATTCCATTAGATAGGATGGAAATTATTTAGGGATTGGGAATATGCTGGTAACCGGTATTAATCTATAGACGCTTAACAGCTGTAGTCTTAGAGGAGTAAATTAGTCATTTCATCATCGTGTGTTTCTTTTTATTCCAAATCTGTGTGACTCAATCAGTTATAGATATATCAGTTTTAATATGCTGTTAAAAACTGCATACTTTTTCAAATGTACAGTTTCTCTTAGATATTCGTAAAATACGGAACATTTAAAACAAAAATATCTGTAGACTGATTTCGAACAACTTATGAATGAAAATTGAACATAACTAGCCTTTTTATTGGTGACGAATGCTTTATGAAAATTTTATGCCTTTAAGCTGTATACAACCAATTTTGGGAATGATAACTATAAGGGAGAGTAAAAATCATTTACATTGCCAAAACAAGTCTATATTAAATATGATTTGCATCTGATTTGCACAAAATAACCATTTACATTTAGTGCTAAATTAAGCACAATGGAGCATATGCCTATTACAAGCTTTTAACACATTACCACACCGCCAATGACGCTTTGACGTCCTTGCAAAACTGTGAGGCAAATGCAGAAATTGCTTGTGACAAGCAATCTCTTCATTTCCCACAATGTTTTCCACCCAAAAAGGAAAAAAAAAAAAGAAAAAAAAAAAAAAACATTTAAAATGTTGTCTGCAACATCTTTGAAGTTGGACCAGAATAAAAAATTGGGACAGGGTTCAATATAGGATAGCGAAACCCAGTAAATTTGAGCTATTTTAACCCTTTCCCAAACAACAAAAATTTAGGGCGATCCATTTAAAAAACAGCCACAAAGACAAAATAGAAGATTATTAAAGTTAGAATTTGTGTAAAATATGGCATAGAAAATATTGAGACAAAAGGAGAAACTGCTGGTTATCAGCAGTTTCTTCTTTTGTTTCAATGTTTTCCCAAGCCTTTTTTTCATATAAAAGACGTCAAAACCAGGTCTTGTTTGGGAAGGGTTAAGTGCTTTCATATAATACCTGACCGTCCCTAGTAAATATAGTTTGTGAAAACATTGAGAAAAAAAAGCAAATTAATACTGATTAACATTAATGATTAATAATTCTTCTTTTTCGCTTAATATTTTCTGTGTAAGACCTATGACATACATTGATTACCTTTCTTCAATATTTTTTCCAGACTTAAACTATGGCGTGCTAAGAAACGCACAATTGTTTGGGAAAGGGTTACTTGACCCGTACCCAAACGTCAAAATTCAATTAAGAATTTGTCGCAGACGACAAAAAGGAAAATGCCAATGTTATTAATAATATTTTATCTACGTTTTAGCTCAGAAAATTTTGAGACAATAGGAGAAAATGCTGATCACCAGTATATTCTTCTGTTGTCTCAATGTTTTCCGATGCCTTTTCTATTACGGACGTCAAAACCAGAGGCGCGTTCTTTAGAGCGAGATTTCTTGAGATATCTTGAGATTTCTTAAGATGTTTTAGGATAAAGCGCTCTTTTGAGCAAGATTTTTAAGACGATCACTGGGAGCCGCCATTGCTCTATACTTCTTTCGGAACCCCTCGGTAAATTCTGTAGAATCTATATCAAAGAGAATTGATCGAGTTGTTCCGAATGCTCCATGATTCATAAACCGCGGAGTTCCGAATGCTCCATACTTCATACAAATGACGTCATGCCCTCGCTTATAATCACGGTCTCAAAGACGCTGTATCAAAAACATATTAAGAAATCTTAAAAAAATCCCGCTCTAAAGAACGCACCTCTAGTGTTGTTTGGGAGAGTGCTAAATACCTTTGGTTTTCTGTTGTTCATCTTTCAGTTGTTCCAAACTTTCTTTCTTCTCTGCTTCCAGCGACTCTATTTTCTCTTCCTGTTCACAGAGGGCGTTCTCTAACTGTACAACGCGCATGCTCAGTACCTCAACCGTCTGGTTCATGTCTGTCTGAAGAAAACAAAAAAGTTATTTTTCAAACTTTGCGATTTTTTGGGAAGTAAAAAGGGCATATATTTCAGACTTTTAGAATGGCCATTTCACCTTCGAGTGGGACACAAGACACAACGTAATGGTGTAGTTTACTGTACGTTCAGTTCACCATTTTTTATTAAAGCCACTTTGCGATCAAAATATCATCACTTCGTGTTCTAGACGCTTAGAAGAGCATTCTTTATTTAACATGCTTATTCAGACTGTGCAGTCACCAGACGATACCCAGGATCGATGGGTTACTTTCGGCAGAACTTTGTATGGGGCATAATGAGAAAAAATGTCTCATATCTCATGAAATGCTTCTTGACAGACTTTTTCTAGAGATTTTCTGGATTTTCGAATTATACTTAGCCCTTTACCAAATGACAACATTTTAGGGTGATCCACTTCAAAAACTGCCACAAATGACAAAATAGAAGTTATCAAAGATATAATTTGTGAAAAATATAACACAGAAAACATTGAGACAAAAGGAGAAAGTGCTGATTATCAGCACTTTCTTCTTTTGCCTCAATGTTTTCCCAAGCCTTTTTGATTAGGGACGTCAAAACCAGGTCTTGTTTGGGAATGTTGTCAGACAATAGCAGTGGATTTTGTGCTTAAAATAGACTTGATTAAGAGTTATGTTTTGATAAACTGTTGGTGTTGTTATAAAATATCGTGACTACGGCTTGAATCAAGCCGTAGTTACGAGATTTTATTACAACGCCCACGATATACTACTGTTTGTCCGAAATTACGTCACTGTTTACTAGATAAAATCATTCCCTATTACTTAAATACATGCAATAAATAAGACCATCCTTACCATGTCTCGTTTCATATGAGACTTGTACTCCTCCAGTTCGCCCATGCGCAGTTCTACACTCATTTCCCGCCTACTGAGCCGCCATTTTTCTTGTTTTAGGGAATCCATAAGATCCTTGGCAGTTTCCAGATTTTCCTTCATTTTCATAAACAGACTGCTGCTCTTGTCAACCGCGCCATTCTGGAATATAAATGTACTTTTTTATGATACACATGTACAAAACTTCATTATATTTTGTGTTAGAATGTTCAGTATTCAAAGCCTGCAAAATTGTGTATAGTTTGTTGTCTTGTCTCTTCCAGCTTTCGATTTGGATAAACATTAGATGTTGTTGTTTTGGGAAAGGGTTGACCAGATTAGTGTAGTTTCAATCACCAAAAAGATATTTATCCAGATGAACGTTTTTTTTTCAGAATATTGAATACGAATATAGATCTATACGATCAAATTAACCCCAACAATCCGTTACGCGAATAACAGAAGAAGCTTTAGGATATACATTCGTAATTATAATGAAGAAAAGTATGAGAAATACTACAAACGCCGTTTTGACTTTAAGCACTTTCTGTGCTTTTACCAAAAGACGTTAAGGTAGGCCTAGATTTTCCGTAATATGGCCATTTTCAGATTCATGCAATGTCGGAATTTCAAGAGCAGCGTCGTTTACATTCGGTGGTATCTATACGGATAAGTTTTGAAGAGGTGGAAAAGTCCGCAATTTTCTGCTGCCGAAGAATTACGACATTGCAAAAAACCCCAAAACAAACAGAAAAAAAACGGCGGGTGAGAATCCGAAAATGGTCACCTCACGGCTTAAAAACATCAACTTTGTCTTCTATATCGGCCTTCGATTAACCGCAGTCCAAAATCGTGACATTTTTAGAAAGTGTTGCAAAAGGAAAGGGTTAAGTCGTTAAATAAGTATTGAAACTTTCCCAAAGGTACAAACTATTTAAAGTCCAATAAAAATGATTTACACAGCTGATTAGCATACAATTGAATATTATGCCCCTATCTAAATAAGTGTACATTGCTATAATAAAATCCTTTGAAATGAATTGACTTTTAAAATCAAAACAATGAGTATTATCGCGACAAGAAAACAAGAAATCCCCTGTGGTTCAAATTCCTGTAAAACGAGAATCCATGTGCATCTGATCATTTAACCATATCCTTTCTCAAAATAGCAACATTTAGACTGCTTCAATTTGAAAACTGCTTACAGGAAATATTGAAACAAAGCAGAAAAGACTGGCTATCAGCATTTTCTCATTTTGTCTTAACATTTTCTGTGCTGCATTTTACGAAACACCCGCTCTTTGTATAATTACGAGAGATTGCGCGTGTTATGTTCTTATTGAGATAAAAGGAGAATATGCACATGGCAAACACATGGCGTCTAGATGATACATGGTGGATAAAGAAGAAAACCAACTATTTCAGAGATTTTTTATAGCTTGTTCTGAGTTTTGTTAAACACAGAACGT
This sequence comes from Fragum sueziense, assembly GCA_963680895.1. NCBI lineage: Eukaryota > Metazoa > Mollusca > Bivalvia > Cardiida > Cardiidae > Fragum > Fragum sueziense. Next base: position 7,089,996 of record OY804592.1, read on the forward strand.
AGAACTTAATAATATTATGTATAGTTTGTGTGTATATTATCATTGTTGTAAAACGCCATTGAACATGGATTTCCGTAAAAATAGGCGTTTAATCAAATGTTTTAAATTTAAGAAAAAAAAAAAACATATATGATAATGATTTTGTTTACAATTGCTTTGTTTACAAATAATCCAGAATGATGGGAAAAGGCCACAAAAGTCATGTTACAAGTGATGTATTTGGTTATTAGAGTGTTCATGACCCATACACTTAACCCTTTCCCAAACAAGACCTGGTTTTGACGTCCCTAATAGAAAAGGCTTGGGAAACTGCTGATAACCAGCAGTTTCTCCTTTTGTCTCAATATTTTCTGTGCCATATTTTACACAAATCCTATCTTTAACAACATCCATTTGTCATTTGTGGCAGTTTTTGAAGTCGATTACCCTAAAATCTTGCCGTTTGGGAAAGGGTTAAACATAAATGTCGTCTAGACAGTCAACTATTATCGTATAATGCTATTTTGAGATCGCAATTTTGTTTCTCTATATTCTTGAAATGTTTCACTTTTTGAGACTTTATTGACAAAGCTACACGCCTTACTTTTAGAATATGGAAAAAATCTACTGTAACATTACTAAATGTTTTACAAGTTAGCCAACTGAACGTATTAAATATGAAATGATTGATAATATGACTATGTTTTGCAGTTAAATGACCCTTTGAAGTACTTTGAAAATTAAATTTTACGTATATTGGCTGCTTATGGGCATAGGTTTAGTTTCTTTAAAATACGTCCCGCTCGTTCTAATTGATTAATTCCATTTTGCTGGTCTGCAAACACTTTGGGCTCTGTCTTTCATTTTTGTCATTCGGAAAAAAGGATTAAATGCCCGCAGCTGACACTTTTCGCATATAATTACGTGCAGCATATCGACGTGTTACGAGTTTTCCTTGTAAATTATGCACTTCACCCATCCTTCACACAGATGACAATACCGGTATTACAAAGACTAATTCAGAATGATGGAAGTTGAAGACATCTAAGTACTGTAGAAATGCACCGTCCCCACAAATAACTCGTTTGACATTGCACCAAATTCGAAAGCCAATGATTCTACATCCTCATTTTCCCATGAATGATAAAACAAATTGGGGCTAGGATTAGATCATGCAAAGATGGTTGGCCTTGGTGTTTTACAAGTAGGCCTATATTTGACGTTTCTTCGACACTCCTTAACTCATGTCTCTCTCAGTCTGTGCCATCCCTCTTATCTTTTTCTCTCTGTTTATTCTTCTATCCACATACCCATATCGTATCTCTCATTTACATTTTATCTATCTAGTGTTTTGGAAAAGGTATGAATCATAGCCCATAGTTATATATAAATTTACATACATACATTTGACAATTTCTTGGAAGGGTTTTCAAAACTTTACGATATAAATCACTGTATGGAAACTACTGTATGTATAGTTAGCTGGGTTTTCCGAAGTCAAAATAAAAATGGCGGACGGGATTTCTGTACAAGGTAGGTGTCATGTATTTTTGGTCACATACTATTGAATATGTTCTTTCATGCAACTTGACGGATATCAGCGTGAAGGCAATTGGTTGGAGAACCAATAAATATAGCCCCTTTTTACGAATTTGCCTCGTTTGACTGTAATGTTTGAATGAACACAGTGTCGTGTTGACCTTGAAATCCGAAGCGATATATTTTGAAAAATCGGTCTGTATTTCCGAATTCCTAATGTTCCTGTCAACATCACAGGGCTAGATGGGTGGAGAAATTGATATTCTTACCCGAAATGTTTCGACAGATCGTCTGTGTAGTCTACATTTGTTGTAATTACATTTTGAAAATTCGCATGCTGTACAGCTGTGTGCAAACCGAAACTAACCCGGTGTACAGCTGGGTGAAACTGTTTTTCTGTATGTGTGGGTGCAATATCTAACCCAAAAACACTGTATGTTTGGGTTTTTCTGGATAAAATCAGATACATGATTCCGAAACTCTTTTGTGTTGAACTATCGAAATATATATTCCAAACTATCCAAACGATTTCCATTAAAGAGACATTTCACATATAATTTCTCACCAATTTCACCTTTTCTTTTATCTGAATGAACTGAATTTCTTATGAAAATTCTGAAAAGTTCAAATCAAAGTTTTGCGCCGTTTAAGAGACATATATTTAATCTTGAAATTAAACTCATTGATGGATGCCGTAGTTAAAATGTAAATGAAATTTGCCTTTTCGTCTCAACTTTAAAGGCGTTTCTTTTACTTATCAGCAACATTTTCAAACAACTGATAGCATTTTTTTAAAACGCATTAGAATAATCGACCTTGGCATCAATACATACCTTTCAAAATGAACTAGCAATGTTATGTCTTTTTAGTGTGCTTCAGAAAACGTATGAAATTGATAATCTTACTTCAGTCTTTCTGTATATTTTTTTTTCATTATCGTTTTCGTTCTGTGGCACACCCAAAGTGAATATTCACACCATCTTTTTATAACTGGTATCGGACTATCCCACAAATGAAAATATACACATAATTATATAATAACTAAATCAAGTATATCATGCTTTTTTTTTCAAAGTGTAATTACAACCAAAGTAAAATTACACAGACGAAATATTGAAACATATCCCTTAAGCTTAACCACGGTATCAATTTCTGCACCCATCTAGTCGCGTGCTGTTTTCAGGAAAATTAGGAAAATTGTAAAGCTGTAACATTCCCTATAAACGTTGACAAGTTAAGACGTTTGACCTTAAAATTGTCAAATTAATTTCGACATTTTAAAGTTCGACATCCAGATCTCACTCAATTAACATCGCAATTTTACACCCGAAGTAAAACTGGAAAACGAAGCAGACACTAACTTAAATTGATGCAAAAGAAGAAAATGCCTACTATCTTCTCATTTTGCCACAATATTTTCTGTGCTATATGTACACCAATTCTACCTTTGTCAACGCCCATTTTATTTTCTCCAATGCCATGCTCAGCCTTCAAATCGGAACAGCACATTTATTTTACTTTTCGGAAATAGTTGAAACAGGCAGGCGGTAATGATTAACCCTTTTCCAAACAAGACCTGGTTTTGACGTTGCTAACCGAAATTGTTTGGGAAATCATTGAGACAAAAGAAGAAAATGCTGATGATCAGCATTTTCTCCTTTTGCCTCAATATTTACTGTGCCTTAATTTACATACATCTTATCTTTATCAACATCTATTTCGTTGTCCGCGGCAGCTTTCAAATTGAGTCACCCCAAAATTTTAGCGTTTTGGGAAAGGGCTAAAGACAGTCTGCATGTAAGTGCAGTCTAGTCTGATTCTAAATTGCATGTCTAAGCTGACAGGAAACTGGCTGCATTGAACAAGAAATTATATTAAGTAAAGTCCGGAAAACAGCATTTGACTTTTCGACCAAGCTAATCGTACAAAAGAGTAGAGCTGTGAATAAGTAGCTACTTAGGCTATTGCGTACACATTTTCATAGATAAAAACGATCAAATTGTCGAAATTCGCCTCAAAACATAGATTCTCGTTTACATTTTATCTACTCTGATTAAAGACCCGGTCACACTCATGCGTGGTTCCAACCATTTTTGCCAGAGTGGGCCCGTGTTTTCCAAGGGGGTGGGGGCACTACAATGACGCATGAAAAATTCCTTAAAAGGTACTTTGATAAGCATGTTTTACAAATACGTCCAAAAGCACGGTGGATAATTACGTGATGCAACAATTTCAGAAAATCTTCAATAACTTTGTTAATACAGGACCGATTTGAATTCGGTTTAAAGCAGAGAAGGCGGACAGACGTCACGCACTAGATGAAAGTGTTGGATTTGTGAAAAATCAACTGATAAAAAAGTTATGGAAGATAAACCAAAATTTTGGTTTATTTTCAATAACTTTTTTATCAGTTGATTTATTAAAAATCTACCACGACCATGTTATTCCTGACATTTTTCCACCTTCTCTGCTTCAAATCGAATTCAAATTAGTCAAGTATTGACAAAGTTATTTAAGATTATCGGACATTCTAAGTCACGTGATTATACACCGTGCAAAGGTAGGGCCTATGATCCACAGTTTTTTCCGTGGACGTGCTTCGGAAGGTCGTAAATGTAGATGTGTGTGACCGCATCTTAATGTAGAAGAATTTCTCAAAATCTAGTTCCCGATTATCCATAATAGTTCACAAAGCTATGATTCTCACGGTGGATAATCACGTGATACAATATTTTTTAGAAAATCTTCAATAATTTTATAAATACTGGACCGATTTGAATTCGGGTTGAAGCAGAGAATGTGGACAGACGTCACGCGTTAGATGGACGTGGTGGTTGATTTTTGAAAAATCAACTGATAAAAAAGTTATTGAAGATAAACCAAAATTTTGGTTTATCTTCAATTATTTTTTTATCACTTGATTTTTCAAAAATCCAACACGTCCAGCTTATTCTTGTCATTTTCTCACTTTCTCTGCTTCAAACCAAATTCCAATTGGTCAAGTATTAACAAAGATATTGAAGATTATCGGAACTTCTGAGTCACGTGATTATACATCGTGATTCTGGTCTCCTTGAAATCTTGAAGACGTGTTACTATGTGTTAAGTAATCTTGTAAACATTAGAGCCAATTATTAACCACGTGTAGGCCCAATATCGACCAGGATCAGGCACATACATTGCCGTTTGATAAAGGGAAATGCAAATGTTCATTAATACAGGCCCGTATGAAGCATTTTATAAACGGGGCGACTCAAGCCTTTGTCATGGCCTGAATATTTGAGGGGCTAGGCTGAATTGGATTTTTCTAAACTTTTCAGTGTAAAAATAAGGATGGTTCGACATTTTTGTCAACTTCGAGGGGGAGGACCTTAACCCAAGCCTTAGCTCCTGTTTCTACGGGCTTGTAATACGGTACTTCTTATTGAAGTTATCTTGCTCCCAAATTGCCATATTAGGCTTTAAGTTACATTTCACAATTATTTTTACATACATTTTACTTTTATTCTATCTGAGAGAGCATCTTTTCTTATGAAAATTCTGAAAAATTCAAGTCAAAATATTGAACCGTTTTCGAGAAATATACATTTTTGTGCTAAAATTAGACAAATTGTTGTGGACAACAGTTCATATTTATATAGAATTTGCCATTTCCGTCTCAACTTTAAAGGTGCATCTTTTGCTTATAAATAACAACTTCAAGAAACTGATAGCATTTCTACGCATTAGAATAAACAATCTTTGCATCAAGAAATACTTTTAAAAAATGAAATGAATGTGAAATGTCACTTTAACTGGTCTGCCATACATGTATGATTATATCATTTCGCTTTGTTGCATTTGACCCTGAATCTGAGATAAGGTTCCTTATGGTGTTTGAGACAAGCATGTTTCAATGTCAGCCTGTTTCTAAGTGCAGACTGTTCTGGATTCATCCTGCTCCTTAACGATTGCTTCAGGTCACAAAGACGCTATTATAGAGAACAACATTGATCCTGATCAGACTGTGCGTCTGCACAGTCTGATCAAGATCCATGTTGGTCTCAAAAGCCTTAAAGTCCCCTTTTCCTAGATCTTTACTCATTTTTATTAAACAATTACATCATCCATGGATGACTGATTTTTATGGTAAGTGGTGTCATTATCTGATAGCCACAGATGAGTTACGTTCACTAAAATAGATCTTCTCTTTTGATATGTCTACATGTACAACGGGTAAAAAACTGCTTAAAATGAAATAATGTTTTAGTGTGTTCTATTTATCGAACGATGATTTTCATTTTCAAACCAAAAGTACAGAAGTGCGTACACCTCAGACCCCATGAAGCAGTTTCAGATTAGGAGATGTAGCTAATTAGTAAATAAGGCGGGGGACCTAAACAAGATGTGTTTATTAAACACGACTGTCCCCGAAAAGGCCAATGTTAAGATTTTTAATTTTCATGTTAAGAGTTGATAAGGGTTAGTAGATGACCTTGAGGAAGGTCATATTACAAGGAACAGATAGATGCAGGTATCATTAAAAGAAGGTTACATACCAACCTTGAGCTTTGTACGTGAAATACTTTTGGAAAAAATGTCAATGTTAAGTTTTCACGTTAAGTTTCGGACTGACAGACGGACGGACGGGCGGACAGACGACTGGACAGACGGACAGACAGACGGACAACGGTTAAACAATATGCCCCCGATATATCGATGCGGGGCATAAAAATAATAAAGTAATCATATTAATTGGTTTTGTTCTTAAATTACGAGTTCAAGTAGGGATGCACCGGTATGATCATTATGCAAGAATGTGCCTCACGCCCCTTAAATACAACCCCAACAAATAAGTATTTTTTTTTAAAGAAGCTGGAAAGGTGGCCTTTACAGCATTTTGAAAAGATCTCAAGATTTCAAAATCCACTGTTCTTTTATGGCTTCTTCATGAACTGAGGCAACTTCATGTAGGTAGGGCCTACCTGTATGTTGATATGAAATCATGGTAGTCTCAAAAGGGCGTTAGGGTCCCTTTCCCAAATCCCGGATCATAATACATGTCGTCGGTGTTAATGCAAAACCTCGTAACTCCAGCTTTAACCAAGCTGGAGTTACGAGGTTTTGCAATAACACAGACGATGTACAAGTATGTGCTAAACCGCTTTCATTGTGTTAATGGAAGCCCAACCGCACAATCAAAAACTAATTTGGATATGAAATTCCTAAGATAAGATCTGATTGGACATTAATTGGAATTTGATAGGACATGAAAAGATACATCGTTGTATTTTTATGTCATCAGTACCTATCAAATGTTTCATGTTCACAAACTACTTCGAATTAACAGAGCATGTATATTTAATGAGTTCCAATACACCCTTGTCTACTTAAAATGACATTTCACATTTATTTTTCGTAAATTTTACTTATATTTATTTCTAAAAGAGCATATTTTCTTATGAAAATTCAGAAAATTTCAAGCCAAAATATTGAACCGTTTACGAGAAATCTATATTTTTGTGCTAAAATTAAACACGCATTGTTGTGGACAGCAGTTCCGATTTATCTGGAATTTGCCATTTCTGTCTCAACTTTAAATGTGTATTTTTTGCTTATATATAAAACAACTTCAAAATACCGAAAGCATTTCTACGCATTAAATTAACCAATCTTTGCATCAAGACGTACTTTAAAAATTGACATAGGAATGTTATGTCTGTTTAACGACGCAACTTTCGTGGCTTTAGACTAGTCTAAATGGACAGGTATTGATTTATTGCGGATTTAAAACCTCTTTCAACCGATATGGGCATATCATGACGGCTGGAGCACATGACCATGGACTTTTGGTATTTCAATCACAAGTATTACCACGAAAAGCTATTGTAGACGAGTTGACAATTTAATTGTTTAATACATTGAATTTCATTTTTAAAAAGAGAGAAGAAAGAAGAAAATACCGAATAGCAACATTTGCTCGTTTTCTAAATAGTTTTCAGATATTAAACATAAACAGGGACGACAAACGAAATATAAGCATGGACAGAAAAATAAACAAAACAGTTTGTTGGTGAAAAATAAAACAAAAACAAACAAACAAACAAATAAACAAATAAATAAATAAATAAAAGGTAACCTGACATGACAAACACTAAGTTCGATCGAAGAATGGCAACACGTGGATGATAACAATCTAATTGCAAAAATATAATTATTTAACCTTTCCAAAACGAAAAAAAGAGACTTTGTCAATTTGAAAGCTGACAAAGTAAACAAAAATAACATAATTACACGCATAGAAGGAGATTGTGCACACTGCAACACATAAAACATGGAGACAAATGAAGAAAATGCTGATTATCAGCATTTCTCCTTTTGACTCAATGTATTCCAAATAATTTTCAACCATGGACGTCAAAATGAGACATTGTTTTTGGAAAAGTGTTTTTAACACCAACATTGATGCATAGACCCAAATTTAAATTTCCGTATCTAATATTTTATACCTATTTATGAATTCGTTCATATTAATGTGGCAATAAAGAATAAATTTATGTTAGGCGTTAAAAGAAATAGCTCGAGGGAGCTCAATCGCTCCATTAACAAAATACAAGACGAGCTTGTTTCGTACAAAAATATCCGTTCGGTCCAATTAGGCAATGCTCAAATAATTACAACACTTTGAAATAACAAATAAGTTTATTCTACAAAAATATTGTTCGTCCTGGTTTGATTCAAATGTCTTAATTTTGCACAAAGGCTGCTCAGATACCAAAAGAATTTGAAATTCGCCATGGGAAAAATAGCTAGATCTAGTGATGAATTTGAATCATGCATCGAAAAAATTAAAAACGATGTTTGACAATGAAAAACAAATTTTTTTCTACATTTTTTGTACATTATTTTAAAACTTTTTCGCGATGAACCTCCATTGCAAACAGACCATGGCTTGTGATTTTCATTCATCCTTTCCATTAAGAAATTTAGAGAGATACAGATAACATAAAAACGCAAGTTTTGAAGTTTTTGGCAGAGAAACCTGAAATATAAGCGAGGACAAATACTTATTATCGATGTCTTCTCCCTTTCCTTCTATGATTTCGAAACAAAACACAATATGACTATTCGACTAGATAATATACATGTGTAAGGAATATCTCTCACATAATTATGATCATATTCATTGGCTATTGGATTTCCTGACGTCCAACTAAGTTCTTATCTATGTATTAGATAGAGGCTGTATAGTAGATTCAACGCGAAATAAACATTCAAATAGGCGCAGCCCATTGAATGTTTATATCGCGTAGAATCTACTATACAGACTCTATCTGACCTAGTGTTCGCTAGCGGTTCATTGTAGATGGGGCGTGGCTATGTATAGACGTCACATAAACTAGCCGGCAGAGAGTTTATGCGAAATATAGCGGCGAAATTTGAAAATATACTGCAGTTTCATTGGTCCAAAAAGTAGGTCGAACACTAAGAAGCGATTACTTATCGTATTCCAAAGAAGCCATTCTAAATATTTTCAAGCTGTATGACTACCTTTAATCACAAAGCATTTTGTGTGTGTGTTATTTACTGAGAATTGCAACTCGTTTAACCCTTTCCGAAACAAGACCTGGCGTTCACGTCCCTAGTAGAAATGGTTTTGGAAATCATTGATAGAAAGGAATTCCCCAAATGTTTACGATCTTTCATACACATTTTCTACTTTAGAGATAAATTATTTAATCTTCTGCAACTTCTTTCAAAATGGACCGCACTTGAATGCCGTTGTTTCGGAAAGGGTTAACCCTTTCCCAAACGGCAATATTTTAGGGGGATCCACTTCAAAAACTGCCACAAATGACGAAATGGAAGTTATTAAAGATAAAATTTGTGTAAAATATGGGATAGAAAATATTGAGACAAAAGGAGAAACTGCTGGTTATAAGCAGTTTCTTCTTTTGTTTCAATGTTTTTTCCAAGCCATTTCTATTAGGGACGTCAAAACCAGGTCTTGTTTGCGAAAGGGTTAACACAGTCTTAGAAGTTGACGACCAAGCCCCTTTATGTGTGACGAAGCGCACTTATCTTTATGCGGTCATAATTTCAAAGTGAACAACGAAGGCTTGTTAAATCCTCTAATGCAGGACGTTAGATAACACATGGATTCAGGTCAAATCTGTTTACAACCTTTATAGAAATGATTACAATAGACCATCCAAACATCAATGTGTTTTCGTGTCTTAAGGGATTTACTATCTTTATAAGAAATTCACACACATTTAAAGAGTCCTATCATTTTCAATTGATATTACGCACATCTCCAAATCCTACCAAAAGGGTCCAATTTCATCAAGAAAACCATGACGTAATTTCGCACACCAATACTTCGTCGGTGTTATTCTAAAACCATGCAACTACAGCTTGATTGAAGCTGTGTACAACACTGCAAGTATCTTGTCTGACAAAAGCCCTGATCGGACTGGGTTTATGTGCAGACTGTGTAATGACAGATATTTTTTAGCAATTCCATGTAGGCCTAATCCTAAAATTTCTTCTTTAAAAATAATTCCACAGGGAACTGTTATATTGTTTCCTTTATTTCTAATGTCCACTCTTCTTCGAATTTTCGGTCTCTTGACCTTCTTCAGAGAAACAAAAATATATTATTATTCTACATCATATTAGCATCCATTATTCCTCCATTGCTTATCATAAGATAAGCAATGGAGGAATAATGGATGCTTATATGATGTAGAATAATAATATATATTTGTTTCTCTAATCCTAAAAGTTGATTGTAATATCATTTCCAAGACACATCATGTCATTTCAAACAGGTCTACAGGTGTAGGTCCCTTTTGTGCTAATTTTGTCACAAAAGAAACAAGATCTATAGCGCTTATTGGATCTTAATTACTATGCGACAGCTGTCGACCTTTTTATGCATATTTTCATGTATATTGCACATGTGAACATGTTAAGCGGATATTTTTTTTAACCTTTATTTCGCTTTAAGGTATTCCATCCCAATTGATATTCACGTGTCGTCGGAATTATTCTGGCAATGTCGTAAACATTCGGCGGTGGAACGTTCCACGACCGAATGTTTAAGGTTTCCCGAATAGGTTCCGATACGTTACGTATGTCAACTACTTCGCAAAAATAAATCCGGCGTCGCATGAATTTCAATACGGACGGACTTTCTTTTAAAAGTGCAAATCGCCACGCTCAACATTATTCATTGTATTCTTTCTCGTTTTCCTCGAAAAAGTATCTTTGGTATGTTATATAGGTCATAAATGGAAAGAGTTTGATATCGTTTTACCTACGGATAAAATCAAAGGTTATTTAAGTATAGTTACTTGCATCTTCGCTAGCCAAGGTTGAACCCACCTATAGTCCCTGGGCCAGAAACATGTTTGCTCCCCCCCAGGGGGAATTTTGTAGACATAGTTTTTCATAAAGTACAATATCTTAGAAACATTTTGAGCATTGTTTGCACTCTGGCCGTTGGGGCTTTTGGCTGTAATCCTTATCTAAAACCCTTAACCCTATCATTTTTTTCATTCAAATTTACAATACTTATTTGGTCATATTTTCATTGAATATAGTCCTACAGATGTGTAAATGGTATCAAATGAAAGCTTATGACTTGCTCTTTCATTTGAAGTTATTTTATGCAGATTAGCTCATTTGCATATTCATGAATATTAATGATTTCCCTTAAAATTTCCATTTTTTGGCGAAAATTTGATAAATACTTTCTTTAAAAAGGCGTTTTTGTCCAGGGGGAATTTTGTAAACATGGTTTATCAGTAAGAACATTTTATTAGAAACATTTTGAGCCTTGTTTGCACTCTGGCGGTTGGGGCTTTTCGGCGTGAACCTTATCTAAACCCTTAACCCTACCAAATTGTTCATTCAAATTTTGAAAATGAATTTGGTCATATCTTGACTGAATATTTACACACAGATGTCAGAATGGTATCAAATCAAAGCTTATGACTTGCTCTTTCATTTTAGATATGTTATGCAAATTAGCTCACTTGCATATTCATGAATATTAATTATTTTTCCTAAAATTGCGATTTTCGACCAATATCTGGTAAATACTTTCTAAAACAAGACATTTCTGTGCAGGGGAATTGTGTAAACATAATTAATCTTAAAGAAAATCATACATGAAACATTTTGAGAGATGTTTGCACTTTGGCTGTTGGGGCATTTGGCCAAAACCCTTACCTAAACCCTTAACCCTATAAAATTGTCAAGTCATTTCAAAACGTTTTTTTTATCCTATCTTGGTTGAATATTGACCTACAGATGTAAGAATGGTATCAAATGAAAGCTTATGACTGTCCCAATAATTTGCCATAAATTTTATGCAAATTATCTCATTTGCATATTCATGAATATTAATGACATTACTTAAAACTGTGACCTTTTGAGTGGGTATTTGGAAAATACTTTCAAAAGCATTGTGTTTCTACTCTAGGGGAATCATGTAAACATAGTTTATCTTAAAGAACATTTTATTAGAAAAAAATTGAGCAATGTTTGCAATCTGGCTGTTGGGGCTTTTGACCCTGACCCTTATCCAAACCCTTAACCCCATCAAATTTTTCATTTGAATTTTCAAAACGTTTTTGGTCATAGCTTGATTGAATATTGACCTACAGATGAAAGAATGGTATCAAATGAAAGCTAATGACTTTTTCTTTAATTTGCAGTTATTTTATGCAAATTTGCTCATTTGCATATGCATGTATATTAATGATTTGTCTACAATTTGTGATTATTTTCAAGTTAAATACCTACAAAAAGGTGGGATTTTTTTTTCTTTCGTGAGTTTTTAACCATCTGATATCCATGTTCACTCTTTTAAGAACATCTAAGCCTTGTTTGAGATCTATTTGATGTTTTGTTTGGAAGTAACTGCAATTTAAAAGTGTGCAACCCATCATATTTTGTTCCTATAAATCTTATTATCAATGTATGTATTTAGTTTCCATTTGATTTCTTTTAATCTTTATTGTTTAAGTGCAAATAAGTTTAATTGATTCCATGTATTGTACTGGTGTTCTTGCTTATATCTAGTTTAGTTGACAAAATGTTATCCTTTGATGAATCCAAAATTGCCGCAAAATAGGACTTTGAACATTAACATTTTATTAAATGTCATATGATGATACAAAGGTGTCTAACCTGCGGGACTTTATTCTAATACACATATAAAATTAATTATTTCAATTATTTTGGTAATTTTTATTGGCTGAATAGAGATCCTGGAATGTAGACATGCATACATATAGCAGAATAACATTGTTAAGCAATTGTCAAGCTCCATTTTTTGCCATTCACATTGAGAAAACAGCATGATTTTGTTCCATCTGGAGAGCCCTTCCTTGTGTATTCCTCATAGCCAAGTCAATTTGTTGGCCTTAAGTGTATTTGATATGTGGCTGACAGATCAGGGACACTGATGTTACCATTCCTTTATGCTCTGTTGAGGTATTTTAACTTCAGATAATTTAAGCTTGGGGTGCCATATGTAAAGCCTACGTATTAGATGCATAAATCAAGAAATGTACTCGCTGTATGTATGTAGCTAGAGTACAGACAATAAACGATTGCGATCAACAGATTATTGCAGTCATTTACGATGCATTTATTTGTCTGTATCAGATCAGAACAGATGTGAACTGTGAACTGATCCATACTACCGACAGCCCATGCTGAATGTACATTAACATTCTTCCGAACTTATAAATATGTCTTATATGTGCTTTCAGCATAGTATATAACCTCACAATGGATTGAAAATAGTTCCCTTGAGATACATATACAATATCTTTCAATATGGCATATGTTTTCAAGGATGGCATTCGATAGCCATAGATATCTTCAGTTCAATACTTTCCTGATATTTAAATGCTACAACTAATCCCATATTAAGACACTAACTGTTTGCACTGTTCTAGGACAATTTGACCAAAAATGATTAACATTACACTTGGTGGCAATCTTGGAATTACTTACACTCTGGGAGTTTGGCTAGGTTATCATAATGGAAACCGACATAGATCAACACTAGAATTTCTATTTAATGCAAAGAATCATAAACTTTTATTGTACTAAACATAACAGGGCTACTATGTACTTAACATTACAGGGTTACTATATAACATATACGTTAGCACTGTCAAATGGATTACATTTTATGGATTTTCCACAATAAATGTGGTTTTATCCCAAACATTTAAAGAATCAATAATATTCATGAATAAGCAAATGAGCAAATTGCCAATATACAAGCAATTCACTAGATTTCATTTGATACCATTATGACGTTTGTAAGTCAATTTTTGATCAAGATATGACCAAAACATATTGAAAATTTTAATGGACAATTTGATAGGGTTAAGGTTTTAGATAAGGGGTTTTGCCAAAAACTCCTACTACCACAGTGCAAACATCGCTTATAATGTTATTTTTATAATGTTCTTTAAGATAAATAATGTTTGCATAATTCCCCCTGAACAGAAACGCCTTGTTTCTGAAAGAATTTTCTGAAAGTATTTAGCATGTTTTCGTTGAACAATCACAATTTTAAGGAAAATCATTTATTCTTATGAATATGCAAATGAACTAATTTGCATAAAAAATAATAGCACATGAAAGAGTCATCCATAAGCCTTCATTTGATACTGTAGTAACATCTGTTTGTAACAATTCAATTAGGATATGACCAACAACGTTTTGAACATTCAAATAAAAATTTGATGGGGTTGAGGGTTTAGATAAGGGTCACGGCCTAAAGCCCCAACCGCCAGATTGCAAACATTGCTCAAAATTTTTCTAATAAAATGTTCTTTAAGATAAACTATGTTTACATGATTCCCCTTGAGTAGAAACACAATGCTTTTGAAAGTATTTTCCAAATACCCACTCAAAAGGTCACAGTTTTAAGTAATGTCATTAATATTCATGAATATGCAAATGAGATAATTTGCATAAAATTTATGGCAAATTATTGGGACAGTCATAAGCTTTCATTTGATACCATTCTTACATCTGTAGGTCAATATTCAACCAAGATAGGATAAAAAACGTTTTGAAATGACTTGACAATTTTATAGGGTTAAGGGTTTAGGTAAGGGTTTTGGCCAAATGCCCCAACAGCCGAAGTGCAAAAATCGCTCAAAATATTTCATATATGATTAACTTTAAGATTAATTATGTTTACACAATTCCCCTGCACAAAAGTGTCTTGTTATGGAAAGTATTTACCAGATTTTGGTTGAAAATCGCAATTTTTAGGAAAAATAATTGATATTCATGAATATGCAAATGAGCTAATTTGCATAGCATATCTTAAAATGAAAGATCAAGTCATAAGCTTTCATTTGATACCATTCTGACATCTGTGTGTAAATATTCAACCAAGATATGACCAAATTCATTTTCAAAATTTGAATGAACAATTTGGTAGGGTTAAGGGTTTAGATAAGGGTCACGCCGAAAAGCCCCAACCGCCAGAGTGCAAACAAGGCTCAAAATGTTTCTAATAAAATGTTCTTACTGATAAACCATGTTTACAAAATTCCCCCTGGATAGAAACGCCTTCTTTTGGAAATTATTAACCAAATTTTAATCAAAAATTGACAATTTTAAGGAAAATCATTAATATTCATGAATATGCAAATGAGCTAATTTGCATAAAATAACTACAAATGAAAGAGCAAGTCATAAGCTTTCATTTGATACCATTTAGACATATGTAGGCCAAAATTCAATGAAGATATGACCAAATAAATGTTTGTTTATTTGAATAAAAAAAAATAAAGGGGTTAAGGGTTTTAGATAAGGGTTACAGCCAAAAGCCCCAACGGCCAGAGTGCAAACAACGCTCATCTATTAGCATTTGTTATAAGCTTTCAGAAAATCATACCCTTCAAAATTCCCCCTGGGGGGGGGGAGCAGGGGTTATTGGTGGCTCAAGGTCTACTACGTTTGTATTCACCCTTGGCGGATTTAGCCCGATTTTCTTGAAATCGCGAAGCGCCGTCTAACGGTTGTTCTGCTGGTTGTTTACGTCCATTATTGATGACGTCATTAATGCGCGTTGTCTTTCGCGTCATACGTCATGCGGATTATGTAAAAGTTAGCTGCTTTTTTGGTCGAATTGTCAAAAGTATAATAATTCGTCGATTTAAGTTAGGGAATTCCTGTCTATTGCAGTGAAATTCTTAGGAAAAATCGCCCATCTTCGCGTTTTTGAGTTGCAAATGCAATGCTTTTTCCCGCCCGTTGTCATGATTTGGGTATTCATAACAAATGTATCAGTCGACAATCTGATTGGTTCCAGCGAGACCTCGCTGGAACCAATGAAAACGCTTTCCAGGAGACCAAGAAAATCGGACTAAATACGCCAAGGGTGAATACAGAAACGACGTTACGTCGTAGATGTCACCATTGGCTTGCGAAGATGAGTTACTTGCTAATATCGCATCGATCATTTATGTAGTTTCAAGGTTATTTGTCATAAACGTCAAAAGCTTTCATACTTTCCCGACCGGCGTTTTACGCGGTGGATAATCACGTGATACAACAATTTCAGAAAATCTCCAATAAGTTTGTTTATACGGGACCGATTAGAATTCAGGTTGAAGCAGAGAAGGTGGACGGACTCCACGCATTAAATTGACGTGGTGGATTTTTTTTTAAAGTCAGCTGATAAAAAAGTTATTGAAGATCAACCAAAATTTTGGTTGATCTTCAATATTTTTTCTTATGATCTGACTTTTTAAAAATCAACCACATACAGCTTATTCCTGTCATTTTCCACCTTATCTGCTTCAAACCGAATTCAAATTGGACAAGTATTAACAAAAATATTGATGATTTTCCGAAATTCTGAGTCACGTGATTATCCACCGTGTTTTAGGTTGCTCAAAAGTTCATGATGTTTCATACTGCATTGTGAATGTCACAAAATAAGGAACGAATCCATAGCAGTGCAAGAACAACACAGGAACAAAAAGAGAAAAGGTTTGTAGTCGCTAATAGTAATACACCCCCTATGTTTTTAATGCGCGTAATGCTACGTTGAATATTTTTTTCAGTTTTATGAATATTTTAATGTACATTTCATGACTTAAAATACCCGAATTTATATGGACACCCTCATCTATCGAATGTGCATGCTGGTCAGGATCGATATTGTTTGAAAAAAAAAAAAAAAAAAATAAAAAAATGAAGAAATGTAAAAGGTTTTGTATCGCTTATTCGGTCCACACCGACTTGTGACAGATGTCAAGGTTTATTTTCTGAGCCATGAAATCTGCATGACAATCTACAAAATTATGTAGATTTTCATGTAGATTTCATGACTCAAAATAAATCAACACTGGACAGCCTTAGTTGAATGTGTAGACTGTTCACAATCTATATTTTCCTAATTGAACAAAAAACGAATCCCTTAAATACAAGATTGGTCATAAAGGACAATTATGAGAAGAGTTTAATATCGCTTATTAGATCTACATCACTTTGTGACAGATGTCAGGTTTTATGTACCATTTTCGTGTACATTTCATGGCGTATAATTTAGCCCTAGATCACACACGTGTTCTTAAAGCTAGATAAATGCAAATCAGTCAGGGGCCCTTTATCAAGGCATTTGAGACCAACATGGATCCAGATCAGCCTGCGTATATACGCAGTCTGATCTGAATCCAGGTTGTTCTCCATAACCTAAAACAACTTTAAAATCGCAGTCTAGGTCCTGATCAGACTACAATTAGACGCAATCTGATCTGGATTCATGGTGCTCTAAAATGTCATACATGTAATAATTGGTCCATTCTTCCAAATCCGACTCAAATGGTCCCCTCTATTTATCTATTTTCTTTATCTCGAAGTATCGTTTTTGTCGAAGTGCAATTCTCATTATGTCAATACTGACAATCCAAAAGGGTTGTAAAGTGTCACAAGAAGCAAAATTTCGTTATAGAAATAAAGTAGAGAAAGAAGAAGGGGATGAATTGATCGTATCGAATATTTCTGTCCTTGTCCTACTCTACTTTTCGCCAGTAGCTATTTACGTAAAGATCATAATAGTTGTGGCGACTAACTTAATAAATGTCTAGTTCAGCGCTGGTGGGCTAAAGAAAACGCTTTAACCCTTTCCAAACAACAAACGGTTAGGCTGTTCCAATTTGAAAGTTGCTGAAGATGATGAAAATCATGTAAATTAGAAAACATTGAGCCAAAAGGAGATGTTAATTACCAGCATTTTCCTCTTTTGTCTGAGTGTTTTTCAAAGTCTTATCTGATAGGAGCGTCAAAACCAGGAAGAAGAAGAAGAAGAAGAAGAAGAAGAAGAAGAAGAAGAAGAAGAAGAAGAAGAAGAAGAAGAAGAAGAAGAAGAAGAAGAAGAAGAAGAAGAAGAAGAAGAAGAAGAAGAAGAAGAAGAAGAAGAAGAAGAAGACCTACCTTATCTATATATTTCTCCTCGATATGTCGCAGACAGACAGACAGACGCTCCAGCGATTCCACCAACTCCTCAGCGGTGTCCACCAAGGCGAGCGACTGATTCGCAGCCGGTACCTTTGAGCGAGGGTTCGTTTTAGACATCTTTTACACAGTTAGTCCAAAACTCAAAGAAAATCCTGTCACTCGGAGATTAAACCAAGCCACTGCTTAATTGTAGAAACACGTAGATGTAAGCACGATTCTAGAATCAAAATTGGTTCAGCAATTCAAAGAAAACAAAACCTTAGACTGATTTATAGTTTTCGATAATTGACCTGGCAGAGCATCACTAGCCAATAATTTTTCTCACTTATTTTTTCCTAATTATAATGTTGATTAGAAAAATAAAAAAAGTTCTTCAAATTCGTGAATGATAAAACTTCGAATTACAAAAGTTTCATTTCTTTTGCAAATTCCACCTACTTGCAAACAAAAAATCCCAAAATTGCCGCTTTTCAGCAAAACTCTCGTAACTGCAGCTTAAAACAAGCTGCAGTTACGAGGTTTTTGGTGAAAAGCGACGAGACATTTCTTTACAACTAACAAAATATACCACACAACACGTCCACTCACTATCGAAGTATTAAGGCTAATGTACTATAGTATTATAGGTCGTCTTGCTTTAAATGAACATAAATGACGTATGTGTATAAATAACTACTGTATCACTGGTGGTGAACTCGGCCAAAGCGAGGGACGTTTTTCGCTACAACAAGGTACAGATATTTTGCGTTTAAATGTGAGTTTAAATATCTGATTGGATAGTTTTTCTAATAACCATGAATTTGTTCTAAAAATAGACCGGGTTTACCGATATGTATTGACAAACCGTCGGTGTTGTTATAAAATCTCGTAACTACGGCTTAATCGAAGCCGTAGTTACGATATTTTATAACAACACCGACGGAATACAATGATCGCGAAAAAACGTCCCACGCTTTGGCCGAGTTCACCACCAGTGTGTATGCACATCTTAGATTATACAATCGTTTTTACAGGCAATATAGATCAAGATCAGCATACAAATGCGTACAATGTGATCTTATTCTACACCACGTATCTGTTAAATTATTATGAATCACACACACACGTCCACTCACTATCGAAGTATTTAGGTAAATATACTATATATCGTCGGTGGGGAGTCAAAACCTCGTAACTCCAGCTTATTCAAGCTGTAGTTACGAGGTTTTGACTCCCCACCAGCGATATGTCGCTTAGCTTAAGGATATCAATACGTAAACGAGTCTCGAAAGAAAACGGTTATTTACTATCAAAGCAAAAAGGATAATTCACCTTCGAGCAACAAACAAACGTAAACGCTCATGACACTTTCCCAATCAAAATTTGGATTTGACGTCCATTGAAGAAAACAAATATTGGTCAAAACATTTGGGCAAATGATAAATCATGATGATAACTAGCATTTTCTCCTTTTGTCTAATATAAATGCTTTCTAGGCTAAAGTATACATCATTTCTAATTTTGTTCTTATCGATATTTTGTGGTGGGCAAAAACGTTAAAATTCTAGAACAGTCTCATTCATATGCTGTGTATTTATGGAATGGTTGAAAGTCAAAAGTCTTTATTTAAAAGTTTTAGCCTCAAAATACTTCTACTTTCAATCGGATTACGTATAGTTCGCCAAGCTTAACCCTTTCCCACACGGCAAACTTTTTACACTTGTCCAAATTTAAAGAAGTTGCAGGACACAAAATTAATGCTTACATAACGTAGACAATTCTCATGTTCTAGTTTCAACAACTTCAAAAGAAAAGGGGAAAATGTTGATTATCAGCACTGTCTTCTTTTCCTGCAAAGGTTCAAGAGTTCATACTAAATCATCAAGATAATCCGCTTTTTGTGAAAATCAAAGGAGTGTTCGGACCCCGCCCACGATCCCTTTCTGGGGCCGCGCGTGCGATTTGATTCTATAACACAGTCAATGAAAAAAATGGTCGAATGTGTCTATCCTTTTCTAAACGCAATATTTAAGACCTGAAATTTGATTTCCACCAAACATAACGTGGAAAACATTGAGCCAAAAGAAGAAAATGCTGATCTTCAGCATTTCCTTCTTTTGTCTCAATCCTTTTCATGTATTTTTCAATCAGGAACGTTATAAGTAGGTTTCGTTTGAAAAAGGGTTAATAATGATAAGAATTAGTCTTTTCCATTTTTGCGTCAAGGCCCACATCTGTACACTTTTTCTTATCTCTGAGTGACTTTAATATGATGTGTAAGAGCTTTTACTGCCACATATTCGTGTTTTTGTGATAATTAATAACAAAATACCTAACACGAATTCAACAAGAAATGTAGAGATAAAATCATTTTCTAGTTTTGTAATGATCGTTTGCAATAGAAATTTGTTATTAGAGCGATACACGTCTTAGACCTACTTAATACTTTCTTGTCAATCCTAAATATTATTTTAGTTACTTCCAATGCAATAAGAATATTAGCCGGGGCATGAAAAGGGCACCGTATATTATTTGAAATAGCCTAGCTGTGTTTCAAATCAGCCTTTATCTACTATGACATTGAACTGGATAACTAAAACTCACTCAGAGCTATAGGTATGCGGGATTAAGACATAACAGTCTTACTTGGGACGTCGCGCACGGTATTGCGGCACTAAAATGTAACGTCAAACTAGCGAACGTCAATTCTAATCATTGCGTAACGTTAAAGTTTTTGCGTAGACGGTTGTGATGTGTTTCTAATGTTTACTCTCTTTACAAACTAAAGTGATGTATAAATAAAATACCAAATTTTAGGAAATATCCCACTGTTTCCGTCCATTGTCTTTTCTTAGCTTTAACGTCACTTTGATTCATTCTATCATTTGTCTGAAAAATGTGTCAATTAGATGATTTTAAGTTAACTTTAAATAAAAAGTTTACGTTTATAAAATTTTTGTCCACAAGAAAAAAATCGAATATCTCTTTTACTTTGAATTACTTTGCGTTGAAATTTTGATATGTTAAATAAGAAAAAAACGGTATTTCCTCATTGAAATTATTTTTTTTTATGAATAAAGGAACTGGTATTTTTTAAAATCTAAAAAGTAAAAAAGTGACGTTTTCAACGACCCGGAACATTTTCTGTCCACACGCATTTAATGCAATAATTGTTTCGTTTATTATTCTAACCGGCTTTCTTCTATATATTTTAGAAAAAGAGAAAAATGGTATTTTCTATATTAAGTTTGGTAGCATCTGAGTCATTAATTACCAAAATATTTACGAAAATTGTCATTTTTTCTGCGACGTAATTCTAATTGTTACACTTCGATTTTTGGTAAACAAATTGAGATAATTTGCATAATCGACATCGAAATTTGATTTCTTTGCGCCAACACATTCTACAGCATCTCCGTTATCATAAAATATATTTTTCTGTGTGTTTGACGTTAACTAACCACATAATTTTTTATAAATATCCGTCGCATTTGTACATTTATGTTACATGTTACACGCGTTTTTTCGCTTAATTTGCGAATAAAAAGTCTCTCTAGTAAATTTATACAAACTAACAAGTTGAAAAAAGCATGACATTGAAAAAGATCACAGTTTTACTGTTATTTTGATATATAACAAAGTTATGAAAAGGTAAATGGGTCTTGCAAAATTTAGTTATGAATCCCGGAGGGTAGCGTTTTTTGAAAAGTGACGCAATACCGTGCGCGACGTCTTGGGTATTTCAATCCAAACCTTTATTGTGGGTGCTCATTCGACTCGTCCCGATGAGACGATTCCAATGGATTCTCACATCATTATGGTTTACGGAGTAATAAGTCAAATATTGCATTTTGAAAAGCCTTTACCCCCCGTTATTTAGAGCTTTGACTCACTTAAAATCATACACTATAATTCAAATTTAGCATATAAGCGTGACAAACTTTGAAGTCTTTATTAACCTAAAAGTAGATACTTTCAAAACATGCGACTGATAAACGATATAAATGTTCAAGGATTGGGCGTAATCTAAAAATGCTAAGAAGTCAAAATTTCTTTCTGCACAAAACTAACGCGTTGCATAACATTAAAGTCTTTATTAACCAAAACCAAGACATTTAACACCACTAGATAATTTCGAGGCATTCATTATTTCCCCAATCACCACATATAAAACTAATACAAAAACCATGACACAGTTTTATGAATATTGAAATAAAGGCAAAAGAATCTCTAAAATGTCAAAACACGTTATTGTACAAAGAACTTAAAACTAACACAGACGCGTGACACAACCTTGAAGTTTTTATGACCCTTACAACCAGACATTTAATACCATTCTCTGTTTGCTTTTTGTTCATTTATCCCTTCCAACAAATTGTACCAGTAAGACTAGCATATATTATATTTTGTAAACTATCAGTAATCTAAATGAAATTAAAATATGAATTTTGTTTATTACGTAGGCAAAAAGTCAAAACACTGTTAATATCAGAAACAGAACGCAAAACCAGCACTTGTCTTGTGACACATCACTGAAGTCTTTACGACCCTTCAAACCACACGTATAACACGATTGACTGTATTATTTTGCTGTATTAATTTGACCCTTCCCCAAATTACATAATGCAACCCTAGTTCAAGTTACGACAATTTCTTAAATTGAAAAGAAATGAATTAAGAATGTTTGTATTAACAGAAATCTTAGCTAAGCAACGTCTTTGAATTAAGATAATTATATTCTACAATTGTATTGTTTGATAAAGGGTTAAGAGACACGAACGATGTACAAAAATAGCACATTTAACCTGAAAGTCGGATCACAAATTGATCTATTGTTGGCGCAAGATGGTATGGCAAATGTTTACTTTTTTTACAACAATGTTTTGTTTACATTGAACAAAATGTAAACATGTGCCATATGATCTTGAGCCAACAATAACTATATTTCACACTTTTCCGCATCTTTTCAATCGATCAAGTGAAACATTTTAAGTTTTGCGAAGTCTTACAAGTGCAAAATTAACGTTTCAACAGCACTACCTCGATGCGGGGAAGCCCGAGAAGTCACAACAATAACGACGACGACGACGGCAGCAGCAGCAGCAACAACAACAACAACAATAACAACAATACAGACAAGTTTCAGTAAATTTGTTAAAATGTGTCCGATTCGAATTTGGTTTGAAGGAGAGAAGTTGTAAAAATGTCATGGATTTGTTGTATGTGACGGACCTTTTGAACACCACCTATGTAAAAAAGTTCCTGATGAGCAGACAAAAATCCATTTGCATTAGAGTGCAAGTTTTCTGATCTCATCAGTTTTACTAAATTAGAAATTAATAAAAATTACAACAACAACAACAACAACAACAACAACAACAACAAACAACAACAACAACAACAACAAACAACAACAACAACAACAACAACAACAAAAACTGTTCTATGTCTGAACTAAACGAGCATTTAAGAAGCAGACAATATTTTGTAATGATTTTGCTCTTTTTCGCAATATTCCATAAGGGTGAAGTTAAAAAAAATGAAGTTTTTATTAAAATCTTAGCCTGAATAAATATGTTTGTAAGAATAATGTTCTTTTTGGGTTTAAACTATGCATTTTCATGGTGTTAAACACCATGGAAAATTTCATGAAAATCGAACCATCCAAACCAAAGTTACAGTGAAAAATATGCCCAAAAATGTCCCAAGTGCAACGTAAAAAGCGTGACATTTTGATACATTCATCAATTTCAAATGTTGTTTTAAGAAAAGTGTAATGCTTCATGTACCTAAAAGATCCTGCAATTGGAAAGTCATCAATTAAACTCAAGATTCTGATGTAAATCAGTTATGTGGCACCATTTTTGCTAGTTCAAATTTAAGCAATAATGATGATACCCCCTGTAAAAAATGTAAGCTTCCGAATAACAAATTTAGAATTTGATCAAGTACATTTCAGAATTTATCATCAATATACACTTTGAAAGGTATCCAAGGCATAGCGGTATGTCTTAAGATTAATTTTCAATCGCAAATATACTAATCTTAAGCAAGAGGTGTCAGAAAATAACATTTTTAAACTGCTACCTGAATTTGTCCCAAGTGCAACGTTTTAAAGTTTAAGATCCATAAAAGAAGCATTACCTGAATAACATGTTGTTTTTTCTCATTTTTCAGATCAGCAAGTCAGAAAATATAATTCACATGCATTTCTTTGCAATTATTTGCATGCTGTCTTCCCAAATATTGCCGAAAGTGATGTCCCAAGTGCAACGCGTTTTTCTAAGCAAATTAAGAGCGTTGTGAAGCTTTAAAAACCAACTGAATTTACCATATTTTGGTTTTATCTTATTGTAAAAGTATACATCTATCAAATAACAGCATTGGAAATACTTTGTTATGCCATACGGAGAAAATATTTGGAAATTAATAGCTTATTTTGCCGAAAAATATATTCAGTGGAGTTTTTTTCAGGACTCAAGCCTTGCAAAACAAACTTTTTTTGCTTTTAATTATCGCTGATTCAATGTAGCTGTCAGTCGCAACAATAACCTAAGCTTAACTGTCTGTTGACATGTTTTAGTAACTGTTTTACGACGAACCTTGAAACGTTGCACTTGGGACAAAAAAAATCTAAAACAAGAAAACCCTTGCAGGAATCTTTATTTTTCCGAAGAAATTGAGCTGATATGCAAAGAAAATGAAGAAACTAACTTTAAAACTTCCCTTTAAAGGAAAACAAGTGGACACAAAATAATAAAAAGAACCAATCAAGACAAATATTTGGTTCATATTAGGTATGTGCCTGCTTAGAATGAAACAAGTGTCTATTCATCTTGCAGAATATGTTTTAAATGGTGTACATCATGTATGGTAATTCTTATATTATGAGATAATCTCAAAGGAACACAGTTGTTACTTTTTAGAAGATCATTGCAACTACAGTTAGACCGTTGCACTTGGGACATAATTGATATTTATGCTTTTTACTACTTTCAGTACAGAATTTATCAATCTTATTGATTGATTCAAACTTTGTTGTCAGATTATCAAATTTGTCCTCTTTTACTATATTATGATGTCATTACTGTGTCATGTTTGTTATTCGGCATTATCCAATGAAGGTCTTCGTCAATAGTAATCGCATGCTCTGACACACATCCAAACATTTATAATTATCAGATGTAATCAAATTTTCTTGTTCGTCAATTTAAACAATTTACTTTTATTAGTTAACGGTCTCACATGAACTTTATAAACCTAGTAGGAAACTGTAACATACTTTTAATTTTTACTGCATTGACCGTTTATGACTCGACAATGAAATCTCTTACTGATCTCCAGATTAGGCGAGATTGGCATCGGTTAAAACGTTGACTGATAAATAGAGAGTACCCCTTTTTACAAGCCTGTAGAATTACAAACCTTTTCATCAATAAATTAGACAAACGAAGCTTTTAAATCGATTTCAATTCAATTTCAAGAGATTTTATAAAATCTACAATACACAAACTTCAAAGAAACGCTTCTAGAGAATAATTTGGATGGTACCAAAGTCAACCTAAACTGGCATTATTCCACACCTTACATTTATCATGGTGTTACCCTCACTCATTATCATGTTTATATAAAACAAAAATATGATTTTTTTTTACCAGGAAGCCTTAAATTCGAAGAATCTGATTTTTGTCCCAAGTGCAACATTTTATTACCAAAGATATGTTGAAGACCAGTCTTAGGATTTTCTAAGGTTCAAGGGAAATATCAAATATACAATTTTATGACTTGTTTCTTTGATTTACTATCATTTTCAAACCAATGGGAAAACAACCATTGCGATAAGCATACATAAACTAAAGCATTCATTTCTAAGGGAATAAAGTGTGATGTTTTGAAAAATTTTCATGCTCAAAGTTAAAATTTCTTACATTTATTAGTTATTCGACATACATATGGCACATATGTACCAAAGTATTAAGTGAAAAGTGTTCTTATTTGCTACAAGAAGCCTTATTGACATATTTTTGTCCCAAGTGCAACGCATTCAGGAAAAAGTGCAGCTTTTTGAAGGTCATGTTTTACCAGATTTAATCATTGTATCGCTTCGAAATTTTCAGAGCTGTTTCGGAGTGTATTGAAGTTAAATAAAAATATATTAATTGCAATATTTATGGACAAATCAAATGAGTGGGATAACTTTTATGGGTATTAACAATGAATTTCAGGTAAAATGTATGCACAAATAGTGAAAAAATATTTTTTTTAAGGAATTTGCAGAAATTAATGTTTTAGAATTATGGACAAAGATATATTCAATTGAACTTGACAAATTTCTTATTTCAAACGTGTAAGTTACAACTTTATGGCGCTCTGCTAAAGAGGTACTGTGTTTTGAAATAAAGAGCCATTAATGACAAATCCATAAGAATTGCAGAAACATGGATACTTTCAGAGAGTGTTCTCTATTAATTTCTGAAATTTTAACTCTATAGTACTGATTTATACGGAAACTAAACAGCTATTAGGCTGTTTGATTTTTGACCTCAATGTCACACTTTGACTTCATTTTTTGAACTTCACCCATAAGCATTCAAACTTGTGGTTTTAAACATTCGAATGTTTGGCAAAGGGTTATCCACTTTCTCAAACGTCAGAATTAAGACTTTTCAAAGAAAGCAGCTGCAGACAACAAAGATGATGTCGATGAAAATGGGTTTTGCACGAATGATGCAGCATAGAAAATTTTGAGACAAAAGAAGAAAATGCTGATCACCAGTCTCAACGTTTTTCCCACCTTATTCTTTTTATAGCGACGTCGAAATCAGGGTTTGTTTGGGAAAGGGTTAAACCCACCCATTTCGACACTACACCTTGAAATATGATACTTTTTCAAAAGATTTCTTTATTTTCTCTATTATGGCTAATTACACAACCTTCAAACTAAATGCCGAGTTGAGATATAGTTGCATAAAGTAGGACCGTTATCGGCTTTTTGAAGAAAAAAAGGTATGGTCCTTAAACTCAAAAGGTGTTTCATGAATGTCGAACTGAATCGACAGAAAGAGAAGGGACTACCTCCTCTCGTCAAGGGTTTATGGGGGGGGGGGGGGAATCTCGCCTATTTGTTAGATAAGCCAAAGCCTAAATCTGGTGATACCGCAGTATGCACATTGATAGGCCTAAGTGAATTCTGACCTGATATGACTAGAAAATCGTTCTCAAAAGAGACAAGAAACACGATTAAATTATTACAGCATGGGAAAAGATAAGTCATTTTTAGAAGATTTTTTTACAGGAAAAGTACGAGATTTCACTGAACATAATATAAACATTAGGCCTATATCTTTTGGATAAAGAGAAGAATGAAAGTTTATCACTCAGTATTTTGTAAAGGTATGCCATCCCTAATCAGATTCACTTAATTTCGGAACTTGTCGTGCGAGTTCGTTAACATTCGTTACGTAAGCATTCCTATTTGGGCGATGTCGCAAACATTCGGCGGTGGAATGTTCCACCGCCGAATATTTACGCCATCGCCCGAGTAAACCCGACGTCGCGTGAATCTCTTGAATTACCTTTAAATCTGGTCTTGTCATCACCACTGTGGTCTTCACGAGTAAACAACCCAAGTATAGATATTTACGGTGTGGCTAATAGCCATATTTACAAAGGACAAATGAAGGGAAACAAGTCATGAAAATCGCAAAAGAAGATGACAATAGTTACCTCCGTTTATTATGAAATTTGGATCTCATATAACAACGGAATCGTCGTCGAGATCTTATGCTACCCTTTCCGATAGGCTGAACTCTTATCCAAAAGGGAAAGTTATAAATTGGCTCAAATTTGAAGAGAGAAAAGAGAAAAATGCTGTGTGGACCACAAACGCAACAGAAACACAGCAAAACAAATGACAAGAATTTACAAAAGTATCTTCGGTGGAAAATAGTTACATCCCTTTATTTTTAGGCCAGTCACTTTAGCATTTAGGGTACCACTAATTCTAACAGAAATAATTTTGTAACTGAACGAAAGTCTTTTATATCATGATCAACATATCAAAAGTCCCCAGAGCAAATCTGGGGGGAAATGGTGTTAAATCACGCTAAAAGATGCCTTGATATGATCGTAATACACTGGTCCATCCTAACCACCACACATTTTCTCGAGTACCACGTGCTTCTCTTAAGGGGCCCATACACGATCAATATTATTGACAATATTATTGTCAATATTTGGTATTGACAATAATATTGACCGTGAATGGGCAATATTGAAGGATTGTAAATACTATTGACGAATATCTGCGATCGCTGAAATATTTTCTTCAATATTTTTATTGACGTTACGTAACCCGTGGTTGATTATTCTCTAAATTATTATTGCCAATAATATTGATCGTGTATGGGTGGCTAGAAAAATATTGTCAATATTATGCCTCAATAATATTGTCAATGATATTGATCGTGTATGGGCCGCTTTACACTATACTTTTCACATAATTTATCATTTTTAATTTGATTGAATTTTATATGAAAAGTGAAAAATGTATTCATTATAAATAAAAAATTAAAAGGATAAATGTAACGAATAAGTAAAAATAATTGCGCTTTAAAATAAAATTATCTGCGATCGATTTTTAAAAGTACGGAAGCTCAATGTGACTATAATATTATTACATTTGTCAGATATAGATTATTCAAATCGGAATTACACAATTTGCTAGTAAATCATCCTTTACTCGCCCCAACCACTTGGTTTGAAGTCCACACATGCTTTTTGTTATTATACGCCCGAAGGGTCGTATTATGTTATGGCCCGGTCGTCTGTCTGTCCGCTCGTCCGCCCGTTAGCAATTTCTTGTGTGCGCATTTTCTCCTACAGTTTTGATTGGAATTCGATCAAACTTGCCATAATGAATCTCCATGGTGTCTAATTGTGCACACCGCTTACGGAACTCAGATAACTATTTTCGTTCTTGAATTATCTTCACTTGAATAAAAGAAATGCCCATTTTATTGTGTGCGCATTGTGTGCAAAACTCCCCCTACAGTTTTGATCAGAATTCTATCAAACTAGCCACAATGAATTTCCAATGTGTCTTGTTGTACACGCCGCTTACGGAATTTAGATAACTGTTTTCGTTTTTGAATTATCTGCCCTTGACTTTAAGGAAAATGTCAATTTTCTCAAAAATGACAATTCTCTCGTGTGCGCAACTCCTTCAGATTCAACCCGAATTCAATCAAACTAGCCACAAGTAATCTCCATGGTGTCAAGTTATACACACCGCTTACAGAATTTAGATAACTGTTTTGATTTCTGAATTATATGCCCTTGAATTCAAGGAAAAATGCGCGTGTCCTTGAAAATGCCCATTTTCTCGTGTCGCAATTCCTACAGTTTCGACCAGAATTCAATCAAACTAGCCACATTGAATATATATGGTGTCTGGGTGTGGAAGCATAATTTGGATAACTTCTCGTGTTTGAATTATCTGCCCTTGAATTGAAAAGAATGGCCAATTTTACTGACAAGCCCCTCTCGTGCGTATATGCGCAGCTCTGCGAAGCTATTGTAAAGGACGAAAATTATCATAATGGATATCTTCACATTTTCTCTCGATAATTCCTTATCTTATAATTATATTGTGCGTTTTATTCTTTCAGTTACTTTGATATTTTTTGCATCTCTTTATCTCGTGTCGGTCTGAAAGGAAGGGTGTCAATAAGGCCGTTTTCGTGACCTAGTCCGAATTTCTTCCTTTCTACTAGTATACACCAGTAGAATCCCAGTTACAAAATTAATTGAACGTCCCTCGTAGGTTGCCCGTCATATACGATATTTGTTAAATATAATTTTTATATGTTAGTATGTCCGACAACCTAGCATAGTCTGTTGACACGGGTGAAGGCGAATTTGCAAGAAGTGTTTGGTATTTAATGACTGATGGAGTATCTTTAGTGTGAACCACTACTTGATTTCAACAGAGGCTTTTCACCTTTTGAAAAACAATCTATGCCGGTCCAGTTTCCCCTAAATGTTACTATAGAAGTAAAGTGCGGGCAAGTAAATTATAATACAGACTTGATTGTGTTGCTTAGGAAACGGTTAATCCAGTTTGCTTTACCATACAGGTTTGCGCCACAATTTAAAGAATGATGATGATCCAAAAGCAATCGAACATGCTCCTATTGGAAGAAAGTATATCTAATGGTGTTATATGTATCAAGGCCAATGGAATTTTGTATCAAAGTTTATCCGGTTGAATAACGAGATTTCGTAAAAAATATGCGATAACTGTGTGAGAAAAGCGTAAACATAGTAAACGTTGACCATAGGTAGAGAATAAGGATAGAGCTGTCATATCTGCTTCGGGGAGTCGTTGTCAATCAGAAAACCAGAGGGAAAGACGTTGTACCCGAAAGCGCAGATGCCGGTGAATAGTACCAGGAAGCTGTTGGACTGGCCTTTTGTATGGACTGCTGCTGAAAGTAGGATGTATTGGACTGGTATGTCAGCTAACCTTTGACAGCCCTGAACATCATGATTGTTTTGGACTGATGGTAGCGTTCTGAAGGACCCCAAGCATTGCTGTTACACTACTTGTGTTTATCTCATGAACTGAAACGGACAGCTCTGCGTGGCACCATCTCCAGTACTTCCCTGTTGCTTTTGCCATGCGGATTACATACATTTGCCTCATACTCCTATTAGGTCTCAGCAAAATGGCTTGTAGCAGGTCGGGCATGAGCTAAGATTCCTCCATGTAAAGACACAATCTCTACTGCAGTGATCTCTTACAGGATTTAGATTTTTGTTCGTCTGCTTTAAATAGCGTTTAGCCATGGTTGTATAAGTACCATTTGCTATTTTGGCAAGTTGGTGATGCGGATCATCTCGCATTCGTCTGGACAACAAACTATTTTTCCATTCCCGTGTGTTCTATAGGTCTTCTAGGAGGGCTTCGGTGTCTTTTGTCGAGTTGATATTACTGCACAATAGACCATCTTGTTCTATCTGACATGTATATTTGCGTCTATAGGGAAGATGTCAAGAATAATTAGCTAGAGGGGATATGAATACATCGATCGATTAGGGTCTATTTATTCAGAAAAAATACAGTTTTAGCATTTTCCTGGTGCACCAGATGTCCACATCACATATTTGGGCCAAAGAGTGATTCATTGATTTGCACGGTATCATGATAGTTTGTAATGTTTTCCGTTCTCCATTCAATACCCGGGATCTTGCAAATCGGTATCTCAATCAATCAGAATGTTGTTGTGTTTGAATAAGTTGACAAAATTGTTTGACTTCCTGGTACAGATTCATTTTGTATTTTTAGAATGCTGAAAAGCAACATTATTATTTCGTCTATATCACAAAAAAGTTTTCCGTTTTCAGTAACATTTATTTAAAGTGACATTTCAGAATTTTTCGTCATAAATTTTACTTTTATTTTTATCTGAAAGATCATATTTCCTTATGAACATTCTGAAATTTTCAAGCCAAAATATTGCGCCGTTTAGGAGAAATTTATAAATTTTGTGTTAAAATTGAACAAATTGTTGTGGACAACAGTTCGGATTTATATGCAATTTATCGATTATGTCTCAACTTTAAATGCGTGTTTCTCGCTTATTGGCAACAACTTCAAAAAACTAATAGTATTTATACTCATTAGAATAACCAATCTTTGCATCAAGACATACTTTAAAAAATGAAATTGGAATGAAATGTCCCTTTAATTGTCGGTCATAACATTTCAATCAAATATGGATCACTTTAAAATTTCGTTGTCTGAGAAAGGGATAAGATGCTGTAAATGATGTTGAGAATTATTTAATAATAGGTATACGTATTAATGTCTTAATTTGAATTACTAGTATAATCTTGCTTAAAATGCAATGTTGGTCAAGGAAGACACCAACAACCTTTCCTAAACGAGAAGATTTTAGACTGTTCCATTTTGGAAGCTGTTGCAGACAATGATAATTATGAATTTTGTTGAAATTGGGCCTTGTACTTTGTAGCATAGAATGAAGAAGTAAAAAATGAAGAATAATGGAGAAAATGGAAAGATAAACGCTTGATTTTTAAATGTAGAAGCACCGAATCTGCCTCAATGTACATGTATTCACGAAAGTTAATGAGGAGTCCCCTCATAACAAATTCTTGTTTTGGGGAATGCCTTAAATAGCCAGTTGCATCATACAAATATAAAATGTCAAGAGAACTTTAAACTCGTCCTAACTAATACACGTACATTTTTATTTTGCAAGGCTTCGATTTTGAAAAGGGTAAAAAAGGATTATTTACTAATTTGCGTTATATTTAATGACCCGCTTCTTTTAAAGTTCCTAAAAGGTAGATAAGTTCCTAAAAGGTAGATATGTATACATGTAAATCATAATTATCATATTACTTTTAACCACCTTTAAAAATCATCGAGGCATTGAAAATCAAACAGATCTATACTATATGTTTTAGTTCTGTTTGTTATATTTGCTCCTTTGGGGGACATATGAAAAGGCATCGATATTTTGGTCCCTGTAAGGCTTTTATTCGACGGATTTGGACCGAAAATGCGCA
This sequence comes from Fragum sueziense, assembly GCA_963680895.1. Classification (NCBI taxonomy): domain Eukaryota; kingdom Metazoa; phylum Mollusca; class Bivalvia; order Cardiida; family Cardiidae; genus Fragum; species Fragum sueziense. Next base: position 7,122,585 of record OY804592.1, read on the forward strand.
AAACAGCATGCAATGAATACGTGTTTTGCTTTATAAGAGTTTGAGTTTATTGGGGTTTTACGCCGTTTTCAACTACCAGGGTCATATCGCGGCGGCTGGAGCACCTAACCGTGGGTTCCTGGTATTTCTCGCACCAGTACAACCACAATATCCAAACCGAGCCTCCAGCTGCTCTCTCACATAGATGATTCACACCCATTGGTGAGAGACAAATGACTTTTGTCAAATGTCAGAATGGATACTGGCCGAGCCGGGGTTCGAACTCGAGACCCCTGGATTGGCAGACTCTGACGTAACCGACTGAGCTATCCGGGCTCGGCTTTTGCTTTATAAGAAGCGATTAATTAAAATGATACACGTCATACATTTTAGGACAGAACCATTTTTGAAAAATTCACGATTTGATGACTAAAATAGCGAGGCGATGTCTTATGCGTTAGGCAACTATTTAAGATAATATTTTCATAGGAAAATACTGAAAATCTCAAGCCGTTTACGAGAAATAAATATTTTTGTGTTTAATTAAAATGTGGACATCAGCTCGTTCAAATTTATATGGCATTTTGCATTTCTATCTCAACTTTAAATGCGAACTTTTCGCTTATAATCAGCAACAACTTCAAAAAATTGATAGCATTTATAATTATTAGAATAACCAATCTTGGCATCGAGACATACTTTTAAGAAATGAACTTGGAATGTTACGTCCCTTTAAAGTACAATTTTTATGATGTCATAAAGTAATGGTTATTATCATGATGGCGTCACGATTAAGTTACGTGTAACTAACAGAATTACACCATACCTTTCAAACAAACCTCGGGTGCGCATGCGCAAATGGAAGCAATAGTGTCTAACGTTAGCAGTCGGTAAGGATTTCAATATATACATCTACACGGCGGAAAACTACGTGACACAACATAATCGTTAATTTTCAACAATACTGTTCATACGTGACGGATTTGAAAAAGGCTTGAAACAGGGAGAAAGAGCGAAGAAAAATATCCGGGATTTGCTGGATGTGTTGCATATTTTAAACTACACATTATAAAAAAAACCTTGGCGTCGACGCAAATTATTGTTTGTTTGCCAATTTTTATTTTTACCGTGTGTTGTTTTTGAACATCCATCAAATCCAAAAAAATCTTGTTATCTTTATACATTCTCTACTTCAAACAAAATTCAAATCGGCCACGTTTTTACAGATTAATTGAAGATTTTCTGTAATTGTATCAAATAATTCCGGTCGTGATCTTGGTCATTTAAGGTATAAGACCCATCATTAAAAACTCCACTTTCTAGCAATGGTACATGCATCAAATTACACACTCTTGTAAATACACTTCAAATAAGTTGATTCACCGTTACGGATTTCAAGATTATGTTTCAAGAAGAAAATAATTTACAAATATCTTTTTACTCTATATTCATATGCAAGGGAGGTAATTTATAACATTTTTGTCAAATATTTCCATAATTATGCATTCATTTAAAATTCTAAACCGTTCAAAATGCTTATGTTTGTATTTGGAATGGAAATATAGTACAATTGAGGATTTACTGGCACATTTCAAATTTCGCCTCTGGCTCTTTGGTGCTAATGATGGGTTGTATACGTTAAAGTGTAGATTCTAACATTTGGCTCTTTTTGATTGGTCAATGCATTTTGGCACAATTTATGAAACTCTTGCCAGCTATTTTTTACCAATAGTCTACAAATACAATCAAGGACTAGATTAATATAATATTATAAGATGATTAATTCAAATATTTATCAGAGCATCTACCAGATCTATTTACTTAGCCAAACTATTCATGTAAAGGTGTGCCGTTTTTTTTTCAAATAAGAATTTTTCCAAAAAGACTTTAATATGGAACCGTAAGGAGGAAAATTTTATAATTTAAATGCCCAAATATAAATGTTAGAATGCTCATTAGTTTGATGGTTAGATGGTCTTCAAAGCATTTCAGGTATTCCACCCATTATAAGATAATCAAACCCTTCGTGCAAAGTCTGTGGCAACGGAAATTGACGATGGGATGAAGCTCGCGGTTACAAAAAATGTTTAGTATCTGATGATGGATGGAATACCTTAAAGATACATTTCATTCCAATTTCATTTAAAAAAATGTTTTGGTGCCAGATTTGGTTATTATAATGTGTTTAAATGCTACCAGTTTTTTTTAAGATTGCCACTGATAAGCCAAGAAAACACTTTTAAAGTTAAGACGGGAATAACCAATTCTATATACTTGTGAAATGCCGTTTACCGCAAGTAATTCAATTCTAAGGAAAAATACATATTCCTCCTAAACAGCGCCGTACTTTGACTTCAGAATCTTAGAATTTTCATAAGAAAATATGCTCTTTCAGATAAAAATAAAAGAAATTTTGATAAAAAAATACTAGGGCACACTGCTAAATAATGACAGAACAACGTAAGGACAAATCAGGAACGCGCGTTGGAATAGCCATATTGAACGATTCATAATGTGGGTGATGCTCTATCAATGAGTCAAAGTTTACTATTAGACGTGCTTGCTCTGTCGTCACGCGCTCGCTGCATATCCGGTCGACTGTAACGAGTCTTTTCTATCCTACAATTGGCCGTATATATGCTCATTGACACAAATTTTCTTTTGTTCTAATAATCACGTGACAAATAAAATCGATTAAAACATATCATTTGGTAGATAAGGCTGGTAAGCGTGTGTAGCCGAGTACGTGATCAAACTTTATTGGATAATGCTGTGCGACACTTATGACGCATATGTATGACGTCACAAAAGTCATTTAGAATCTACCATGTCTTTACTACAGATGGTCGTGCTGTAGCGGGTGATAATTTCTGTTTGTCCAAAGTCTTTAACTTTTGAGGCATCAAAAGGCTTCACCAGACGATAAAAATCTTATTGACGACAAACCAAAACTTTGGATGGTCGTCAATGACCTTTTATCAGTTAATTTTAAAAGATCTAGATCTACCACATCCAGCAAATTCATGCTGTTCTTCCACCTTCTCCGACTCAAATTGAATTAAAATTGGTCAAGTATTAACGAAATTCTCGACCGTGATAGACGTCAAAAAGTATTTTAAAGTACAGTGCTATGATACAGGAATTTCTCATATTAGGTAAATACTTTTTTCGTCTTCTAAACATTATCAAATTCCAGCTTTGCTGAATAAATAAAGGTTTTGCTTTTCTTAAGACTGCAAACACATTTCGATATTGGTATGACGCGACGAATATTTTTTCGTTTCGGATATTTCGTGTATTGGTCGCTTTTTCAAATTTATTTTTGGACAATTTGAGAATCAATGGAAATAAATGTACTTGACGGAATTAAGAAATAAGTAAGAAAAAAACCTTTGATAAATGAATAACTATATACGTAAATTATATACATACATATATAGATAATACATTTTAATAAATAAACAGTTTTAGTTGTTTTAGTAAGTTTTTTTTAAATAATAAAGGATACTAAATCAGCTAACAAAGAAGATAGGAATTGGTCTTTTTAACTGTTTCGTAGTCGGTAAGATGCAATGCTGTATGTCTGATCTGAGGGGTGTACGTTTGAATTTTAAAGAACGAAATATAAAAATATAATGGTAAATAATACCTTATAATAATGATGTTAATCATTTAGATAATGCCATTTTATAATAATAATAATAATAATAATAATAATAATAATAATAATAATAATAATAATAATAATAATAATAATAATAATAATAATAATAATAATAATAATAATAATAATAATAATAATAATAATAATAATAATAATAATAATAATAATAATAATAATAATAATTTTAATAATAATAATAATAATAATAATAATAATAATAATAATAATAATAATAATAATAATAATAATAATAATAATAATAATAATAATAATAATAATAATAATAATAATAATAATAATAATAACAATAATAATAATAATAATTTTCATTATTGGGGGACTTAAAGGGACAGATAACAATAATGAGAATAATAAGAATTATCATCATCATTATCTAGTCGAATTTGTAAAAAAAAGCATAGAAGCCATTCGTTGTATCTTTTGTGTTATTGGGAACAGTATCCCTCTGCTGTATTAGGTAGCCACAGAATTAGCCTTTTATGAATTCATGGTGGAGAAGCAGTTTTGGGTGCAAATCTATTAAGGGTGGGCCTTTGGTGCCATTTTAGTGCAAATGTATTTCCTTGGAGTTATTTATAGAAAATGACGCGTGCTTATGGCAAGTTTCAATAATTTGTATCGAATATTTTTTACGATTTTCGATATTTAGATGATTTGAAAATTAACATAAATAAGCATAGTAAAATAACTTTATTTGTCTTTTTTTTAATTTATCACCGGAAATTGATAACAGCTGGGTCTGTACGTAACATAATCGCCATTTTGTTTCGGAAACCCCCTGCTAATTTCTGCTACGCCGGACGTTATAACTCGTGCAGTAAAGACAAGACTTAGTATCTACATATTCCTGTTTCAACACTCAGGTTTCACAATGGCTATCGCTCTCGGTAGGCTACTAAATGGTTTCCGATTGCAATAATCCGTTGCCGTTTTGTTTTGGTGGAACAACACGTGACTCTTCAACTTCCATGGCCGTCTCCATTATTGAAACATTCGATGGACATTTCCGAAGTACGAGGGTTGATTGATAAGTAGTGAGCCTCACATAGAAAGGTTTGAATTGTAACTGTCAAACGATTTTATTTTTCAACATAATCCCCTTCTTTGTCTATACAATTTTGCCAGCGATGTTTTAATGCCCCAATGCCACTTTTGGAAACTCCTTCTCCTGGTCGTTCAGATAGGCCTCCACTGCATGCATGGCGTCATCATTTGACTGAAAGTGGGTACCAGCAATAGCTCTTTTCAACTGTGGAAACAGGTGAAAGTCTGATGGAGCAAGATCAATTGAATAAGGCGGGTGTTCTACTATTTCAAACCCACAGTCATTGATGACAGCCATGGCAATGGCAGATTTGTGAACAGGGGCATTGTCCTGGTGGAACAGTACACATTTGCTGAGTTTTCCACAGCGTTTGAGCTTGATAGTTTCTCTCAGATGCCTTAAAAGTGATGCATAATACTGTCCATTAATTGTTTGGCCATTTTGTAGATAATCTACCATCAAGATACCATCAGCATCCCACCAAACCGAAGCCATAACCTTTCCTGCTGATGGGACAACCTTTGTCTTTTTGGATTGGGGTGACCCAGGGTGCTTCCATTGTTTGGACTGTTGTTTTGACTCTGGGGGGAAGTGATGGACCCAAGTTTAATCCATAGTCAAAAACCTCGGCAGAAAGTTATCTGGGTCTGCCTCAAAAAGACTCAGATTAGCACGTGACAAAGTGCGCCAGTGCGGGCAGAGAGCTTTTTCATCTCAAGATTTTCCGTGAGAATGGAATGAATTCTTTCCTGAGAAATACCAACTTTACTGGCTATATATCTCTCTGTAACCCGCCTGTCAGTCATAACAATAGCATGGACTTTATTGACCATTTCTGCAACGGTGACAGGCCTTCCAGGGCGTACGTCGTCCTCAAGACTCTGCCTTCCACGCTTGAACTCCCGTTTTCTTTACTGTAGCATACGAAGGGGCATCATCCCCTAGTGTTGAAACCATATCTGTGTGGATGGCCTTCTAAGTTAGACCTTTTTTATATAAATATTGAATCACTGCTCTTTCAACAACCTTGTCCATTTTGAAAAAGCCACTTTCCTGGTTTACTGTAGAGTGCTACCTCTTCAACATAAACTGACCAAATGACACCAGTTTTCGGCTGCTCACCTCTAGCCAGAGAATACAGGGGCTGAAAATGGACATCCATACTTGACCCCTTCTATGAGAGGCTCACTAGGTACCAATCAACGTGCATTCATAGAACTTGTAATAAGCCAATACAAATATGTTCAAACAAAACGTTTTAATTACGACTTGCGAATCCCGTCATAACAATTATTTTTCTTTGAACACATGTGACTTGAAATGTGAATCATAGTGGTGACACATTTTAAAGGCAGAATAACACTTAACATCTTGCAAATTTTCCGAGAACTTCGTACAAAAAAATAAATATATATTATTAAAACATGGTCTTTAAATTGCATATATGCCAAATCTTAGCTTTCTACCTTGTGTATTGGCGTAGATGTCGACGGATTTAAAACCTCATGATTTGTTGTCCCGGGGATAATATTTACAATAATGGAACATATGGGGTTTTAAATCCGTCGACATCCTAGTCAATACACAAGATAGAAAGCTAAGATTTGGCATAGATGCAATTTAAAGGCCACATTTTCATAATACATATTTATTTTGTACGAAGTTCTCGGAATATTTGCATGATTTTAAGTGCCATCCCCCTTTAAAAGAAACAGCAAAAACCTCTCATATTATAGTATTCGAGACTACTATGGTTATAAACATGTGCCAAGCTCAGCATGATCAGTGTCCATGCTAGTTTCTTACTTTTGCTAGAGGATCACAATGATCAATTATGAAACTTTTGCTCGTTGGCTAATGGCTGACTAATAGAGAAAACATAGGTCATAAGCTAGTATAGATCTAGTTACATCATGTATCTTGGCTTTTTAACCCCATCCCAAACGACAAAATTTTAGGGTGATCCACTTCAAAAACTGACACCAATGACAAAATAGAAGTTATTAAAGATAGGATTTGTGTAAAATATGGCACAGAAAATATTGAGACAAAAGGAGAAACTGCTGGTTATAAGCAGTTTCTTCTTTTGTTTCAATGTTTTCCCAAGCCTTTTTTAATAGGGACGTCACAAACAGGTCTTGTTTGGGAAAGGGTTAAACAGTCTTTATCTTCATAGGCCATCCAATGAAAGTTCCGAAGAGTCAATTTGGATGACACTCTTGGCATTTGACTTCAATATTACAATATTTCACGAATTTCATTGAATAATGGACAAGGTGTAAACTTCTGCGCTCAAGAATATGTGTGAGCCATTTTTGGGCCCATCGGTTAAAATTTAATTGTCCATCTGTGAGAAAAAGGGGCCAATGGTCCAATGGCCTGGGTCAAATGGCCCCAATGGCCTGGGTCAAATGGCCCCAATGGCCTGGGTCAAAGGTATCCCTGTTTAGGGGATAGAAATCAATATTAGAACATCATTGCTCTTGATTACACTGTGTGTACACAGGCTGACATTGAACCAAATTGGTCTCAAATATCTATGTGACTCCCTTGTCAGATCATAGTGCATAGATGCGGATTAAATAGTGGTATCACATTCTATGAAATGCAACAGATAAAACATATATCTAGGCAGACACTTTTCATTGAAATCTTCTCGTTCGTGTTGAAGAAATCGTTGAGGGAAAAGCGTCTAAGCGAGTAGTCAGAATCAGTCATTCTATATGAAAGGGTTAATTCTGACTGAGTTTGATGTGTTCACAACAAAACATCCGGTGCATGGATAATATTGCCACATGCAAAGTACATGTATATAGAGTGGGTACCTAAGTGCAAAAAAATCGACATATTCAGTCTTAGTACACTGACTGAGGATAGTGGATTCTTTTCACACTTTCGAGATGATCAAGGTGTCCAATCCACGTGACTAGTGATGTCACGATTCCGAGAAGTATTTTTCTCTACCCTAAACACAGGTCAAGCAGGTTTTAACCAGATGGCAAAATGTTTGACTGAATGCTGCTACAGATGACACAATTGGAGTCATGCAGAAGGGATTTGTGAACAATATATACCTACATGTAGATCTGTCACAAAATATTAAGACAAAAGGAGAAAATGCCAATTATCAGCATTTTCTCCTTTTGCCTCAACGGTTTTCATATTTTCATTAACCAGGTCTTGATGTGACACCTTATTGCCAGACAAGTCACAAAATTTCATTGTATTTTTCGCACCCAGAACCCTGTCTTTGACGAGAGCATGCCAGTGGAATGAACTACTTCACTACTTCAGGACTGCAGTTAACAGAACAACCCCCTTTAACTATCTGGGCAAAATCGTTCCGTCCGGTAAGAATGCTTGATTGATCAAAACCGTTCCCAAACGAAACCTAAAATTTAATGCTCCTACTAGTCAAAGCTTTGAAAAACTTGCAGACAGCAGAAGAAAAAAAGTTTTCAGCATCCTTTTCCCCTTTTGAACATTACCCAATAATTTTAGATGTTTATAAATGCACATATTCTTTCTAATGCAAGCCCTATATTGCCCTCTGCAGCGACATTCGATGTATTAACCCTTTCCCAAATGACAAAATTTTAGGGTGGTCCAATTTAAAGGTTGCTGGAGACAACACAATAAATGTCTGAAAAGGTAATATTTGTGTAAAATATAGCATAGAAAATATTGAGGCAAAAGGAGAAACTGCTGGTTATCAGCAGTTTCTTCTTTTGTCTCAATATTTCCCCAAGCCAATTCTATTAGGGACGTCAAAACCAGGTCTTGTTTGGGAAAGGGTTAAACAGCTTAACGGATCTACTGTGCCGTTTAAAAAAGGGAAGCAACAGATCGTGTATAACTAGGCTCTATTTCAAAATTAGCAACAATCATTACAAATATGTCTACACTTCTTTTAAGTTTGGAATGTCTAAAAGTCTGTTTCAACAATTTGTAGATTTTTATGCATAAAGCATTGTTTAAATCTTATAAAACATTAAGTAATTGAAACTGTCTTTTACAAATTCAGCATTGAAAAAAAACTAAAAACAACAAGAACAAGAACAAAAACAAGAACAAGAACAAGAACAACAAGAACAACAACAACAACAACAACAACAACAACAACAACAACAACAACAACAACAACAACAAAAATAATCCAAAATAGAACATTGGCAATTAGTCAACAGTTCCATTCTGTTTATCTTTTACCTGATTACTCTATAAATTCAACATTTGTGACCCGTCATGATAAAAGTGAGCCTATGGGAAGCGTGGAAAATATCGACCCCGGCCAGTCTGCTTAGTATGGGCAGCCTGACTAGAATCGTTACTTTTCTCTCTAATATATTTTCTGAATGTAGAATGTTTCTCTTATATTGGTAAATATTCATTTTCCAAAATATGACCTCTGCTGAGTCTAATCCATTTTGCCAAATTTGGTTTTTTGGCATTCCCATAAGGTCCCTTTTAGTGTGGTGGGTCACAAAATTTTGGTTTGCAGATTGTTTTGTTGTTCTTTCAGGCAACCAAGTTGGAAGGGAAGTTTTTCTCCCCTTTGCTGGCGGTTTGATCGCCTTTGATAGAAGCATGTAACAGTCGACAGGATCTAAAAAGATTTAGGAAACCGTTATTTTAATAGACGTGGTTTGCATGTGTAGTTGTTCTTGATAGATTTTACTAGGACATGACGTCACTGACGTCCAAACATCACTTTATTGACGTTTGTATTAAAGGTAGAATATCCGAAATAAGATTCGCACGATGTCGGAATTATTCGGGCGACGTCGACAACATTCGGCGGTTGAACTTTCTACCACTGAATGTATACGACCGCTCCCGAATAGGTTCGGTTACGTAACGAACACTGCTTGAAAAAATCCGATGTTTTATGAATCTCTAAATGTCGACATTACGGGTATTCTACCTTAAATATTAACAATTGACAAGTTGACATGTTTTGAAATTAAAGGTTACTTTAATTTTGTCAAAATGCAAAGAATTTACAGACGACAGTTTCAAGTAGATGGCATTTCCTAAGTTTTGTCTTTCTGAAAAGAAATCATCGTGGGAAATTCAGAAACTGCTTGTCACAAGCAATTGCTTCATTTTCACATTTTTTTCTTTGTGCCATTTTCTTGTGGGAAGTATGACGGGTATGGGTTAGTTAAGACTTAATTCTTATAGGCCATCCAAAGTTTCCTTCATGTATCCATATATTTTTCGAAGAAAGCAAATAATTACATGTTTCATCTTTGAGAAAAAAAATGAGCGTTAACATTGAGGTACATGTACCAGGACCAATGTTATTCAAAAGCATTTCTTGGAACTCGTTACAACGTTAAATATTCAGTAGTAGAAAACCTTGTATTTCAAACGTAGTCGACTTTTAATATTACAACTTTCATGCTTGTGCTATTTCCTTAAAATAGACCAGTCATATTGAATTGCAATCTTTATAGTCATGTACTAAGATTAAACCTCTTCGGTGTATATTAGTTAGCTTTTGAAGTATATAATAACGTCTTGCCATGTTAATAGAAACGCACATGCCATGTAATGATACCCTTTGTGTTTCACATTTACCACGTGTTCCTTTCGATACAAACTTGATTTATGAAGATTAAGGATCTTGATGCGAACCTTTGCTGGACAGAAACTATCTACTAATTCAAGTTGACACATCCATATACTATTTCTGAAATATATTTTACTCCTTTGCAACTCTAAAAACTGGTCCCTTTAACTTTATACTTTGAATTAGTCTTGTCACGTCACTTTTTGTTTCAGTCAACACAATGTATATAGTGCCAAATGGCCTGTTATACAATTTGCATGAGCGAAATTATTTTCAAACATTGTGACTGAATATTAAAATTGACAAAATGCTTATGATAACTTGTATCCTTGAACTTACTTTAGTTACACCATTGTCATATCATATGTAATAATTTAACAATTAAAACAAGATATTTATGAGTTCTTGATTCTTAATTAACAATAAAAAAAATATACGAAATCGTTTACCATTCGTTTATCTGTCTCTCAACCAAGCCCTTGCTTTGAGTCCCCAGTAGAAAAGACCCGGAATTGTAATTATTGAGGTAAAAGAAGAAAATGCTGGTGACCAGCATGTTCCCGTTTTGTCTCTATGATTTCCCTGTTATAGTGTAGACAACCCATTTTCTAAAAAATACCTACTTTAAATTTGGAGCACCCTAAAGTTTTGTCTTCCAGGAAAAGATAAGCTTAGACGTATGATAAAGGAACACGTTGCCACAGCAGAAGAAATATCTGATAACTAAAATATCAAAACGTTCACTCGGTCGATGGAAATGTCTATAAGATCGATGTTAGAAGGAAAATGCTGACAACTAGCTTTTTTCCCTCCTTTGCCCTCAATATTTCATTCAATACATTACATGCATATAGTATCTCAATGAATGTCAATTTCCAGTAGTCCGCAGCAGCTTTAGAATTGGAACAGCCCTGCAAAGTGTCGTGTTTAGAAAGGACTAGTTAATGAATGTCGAATTTCCAGTCCAGCAGTGTAAGTCATCTGACCAATCACCGCTGGCAATTAAAACAGCGATTGATCAATTAAATGACTCAGTTTAGTCACATGTATTCCTGACATCTCCGAATCGACCAATCAGCGATCTCAGTCAAAATATCGACTGTACAATCAAATGACTTATTTAAGTCACGTGTACCTGATATTTCCGAAATCTATGTCAGAAATCTTTAAGTTGAGACCAGGCCCCGGTTTCTCGAAAAAACGTTCTCGTGCTCAAATCTGAGCACCGTGCTCAAATCGCACGATATTCACGAGAACTTCAATCGAATACCCTTCAACGTTGGAGAGTATCCATTTGAAGTTGAGCATGTTCTCATGAGAATATTCTTAAGTTTTTTTTTTCGAGAAACCGTGGCCAGAACTACAGATAAGAGGAGATAAAGATATTCTAATTTTGTTATTTCAATTCAAAACCTTATGTTGTGGGTCCTCATTGGAGAACCCACAACATAGGATTTGATGAAATATTGCATTTTGAAAAGTCTTCACTCCCTCTTATCTGTAGCTCTGGTGGAGACAAATAAAGATTTCCATGTCGGATATTGTTTGCTGAAAAAAAATACATCTTGCGCTAAAATTGAATTGTTTCACCGGTTTTACCTGATAAATCGTCGGTGTTGTTATAAAATCTCGTACCTACGGCTTCAATCAAGCTGTGTTTGCGAGGTTTTAGAATTACACAGAAATATACTATAGTTTGTAAAAAACTGTCGTTTTGGACAGGGATAAAGCGGACCACCACCACCACCACCACCACCACCACCACCATCACCACCACCACCACCACCACCACCACCACCACCACCACCACCACCACCACCACCACCACCACCACCACCACTTCGATACGTTTTGATAATGTAAATTGAATTGGATTGAATTTAGTTTCACGTCCAGGCGTTCAAGAGCTAAGGTCATATGGAGACGGGACCTTGGTTTAAAAAATCACCCGAAAGACTTGAGAGGCGAGGGATACAACCTGCGACCCATGTTTTGCTCGTTGCCACTGCGTAAAACCCCTCCCCGACAGCACCGTTAAATCAGAATTATCAAGAACAAAATATAACTAAACTGACACGATTTAAAAACGCAAAACAACTTTTCATTAACCATCCCTTTCCTATTGCCTCGATCGTAACCATATTTGGGGACATACATGAGGCAATGTATACGCTTCATGCCCGAGCAATTTTGTCGTGTTTTCTGTAAACTATCCGGAGATCTGAACCGCCCATTACTAAATGCTCGTGTGTCTCGTGCATTAAGACCACGTGTTAAATCGCTAAGATTCTTTTGTGTACAAATCGCCACTTTGATTTACTTATTGAAATTTTACGAGAACAACGAAAGAAAATTGTGTACAAAATGCTGAGGCTTACTTTGCGAAAAAGGAACCGAGTTTTTTGGCTTTTGGCTTGTGGTGTTTCGTAAATAAAGGTAGCTAGACGCTTTAATGTAGCCGAATCGACGGTTCCAAGGTCTAGGAGACGTGTAAACGGCACAGGAAGATTTACAGACCACCCACGTCCCGGTCAGCCGCGTGAAACAATTGTACGTTAACACAATTGTATACGTCAACGTCACTAACGCAACAGATTTTTGACGGCTCAGTGTACAGCAAATTGTATGGTTGGTAATCGCGGGCGGCCGATACATCGCGACATGGTGATAAATCGCCTGTTAAAACACGGGGTTCGTTGTCATCGATGGTCGATGCCAGGCTCTTGACTCAACGCGCATTTTGGCATAATCTGACGTCCATTCAGGCATTATTCGTGGCTTTAAAGGTCATTTTCTGTCCTGTTATGTTAAAGGGGCTCGTTCTATGTTTTTATGCTTCCGAACTGTTCGGGAACTCATATTTGTGCATGGAAAAACAATTAGCAATGGATAAAAACCTCAATCTCGGCGAAAAAACATTTTTCCTTTGCTATAGATCAATCCTTTACAAGCGTGTTTACACATTCTATTCTATTTTTACTTCAAAACAAGACAAGGTCAAGGTCAACGAGACACACCTCCGCGATATTAACACACCGTACAACCGGCTGTGTGGATGACTGTGACCTTCCTTGCGAGGAATACGTGAAAAGGTTTATTTTGTACAAGCACTGAACATTTATACGCGTATTTATCAACTATAGAATACCAAAGATCCTTTCGTTTATTTATAAAAGTAAATTCATTTGACCTACCATGCACATGACATCAGATGCCGAATCTGTCTTCGCTGACTTTCTACGCAGCCGGTTGTACGATGTGTTAAATCTCGCTGAGCACATATGACGTATCTCTGACGTAATTGATTTTTGAAGGTTGGGCATATGTAGCCGTTACAAAACAAAAACAAGGACGACCAGCATGTTATTAATTGACTTGGATTTTAATACTAAATAAAGCTCGACGAGTGATAACAATGGAAATAAATGATCTAGATCTACCCCTTCAGGTTGGTAATTTCATAGATCTACGTTATTTCTGGTTTGTAATTATTGTGCCATTTGCATTTTCGACAGCCTAGCTCGTCCCCCTTTAACAACGGTAACATTTACAATTTTACAGGGCTATACATCGGTTTTGTAAGATGTAGGAGATAATATTTGCAAAAAATACTTTTTGCGTTTTTAAATCGTGTCAGTTTACATGTAGATTCGAAATTAGGGCACCATCCTCGGAAGCACAGATATTCTTCATACGCTACGCTGCATTAACACTTTCGCAGCCAAAGTAAGAACTGTTCCAATTTGAAAGCTGCTGCAGACGGCAAAATTTATGATGATATGATAGATTTTGGGGTACAATTTAGCATGCAAAAGATTGGGGCGAACGGAGAAAATGCTTGTTATCAGCTTTTCCTTATTTTGTCCCAATTTTTTCCGAATCTCCACCCAATGGGGACGTCAAACAAGGTATTGTTTGAGAAGCGTTTAAAACGCAGCGTAGCGTATGGGGGACTTACCTAGGTTTCCTTTGATGGTCGGCGTCAGGGTAAGTCACAAAAAATCTGAGATCAAAGGGAGTTAACTAAATGATATCCTTTATCTATTATTATACATACAGATCTACTTACTTCCCTTAATAAACTGACGACGAAGTGGGTGAGGGAAAAAATATAGTGGTCTCGCGATCTACTGATTCCCACCAAACAATAAAGATTATATCCATTTACTAATTAAAGGTTATACTCGTCAAAACGAAATCATATCTATGATAATCAGTATTGTTATGTAATATTGACGAAATTGATTTGCACGTGCGCCTCTATAATATTGTCAAGCAAGATTAACCCGGGACATCTGCATATGTAATGACCCCATTCCGGCTTTGTTTTGTTAAGACGCTCAATTAACGGACTTCGCGCACGAAAATTAAGTTGTCCCGGGTAAACCTTGCTGGACAATAACATGTTATATAGGTTTAAAGTTTGTTAATAAACATCAGTTTATCTCGGGACCATTATACTATATAAATTTTACTTGAATAATCACGGTGGGGATTGTGCATGATGGGATGGATAACGAATACGAAGTATACGGACAAATTTGCCTCGCTTCAGGTAAGAAATTGTGGAATAATTTTCTTATTTCTGCTCCGATTTTCAAGCGGTTTGTTGCATGTACCCCGCATTAGTGAGTTCTTTCCTCGGATATATGACTTGTTTGTAGAATCTTTGTATTTTGTCCAAAAATTGATCCCAACCGACCAGAAAAACGACAAAAAATTCAGGCCCTTTTTCTAGTCGGTTGGGATCGGTTTTTGAGAAAAGTACAGGGAAGTTCCAGATAAATAATACATCTGAGAAAAGGGCTCAGTAAGACGGAGTACATGCAACAAACCGCATGAAAATTGACGCAGAAATAAGAAAGTTATTGCACAAATTCTTACCTGAAGCGTGGTTAATGCTACGGTCACAAATCACTAAATGTGAAACTGCCACCGCGCGATTTTTTTACTTCGGCGAATTCCTAAACTCGAATGCCACCGGGCGATTTTTTTACGAATCGCTGCGAGTGGTCATAAATAACTGCCGCCTGACGGGGCCCGCGCGGCGGCAGGCGGTTTCAAAGGTATAAGGTGCGCGTGTCGTCATCAGGTTGTCGGCCGGTGGCAGTCAGGTGGTAGGCAGGTGGCAGGCCTGCCACTGTCAGCTTTAAACTGCCACCGCCGGGCGACCTTCAATATTTCACGTGCCACCGGCCGGCAATCGCGCGTTCTAACTGCCACCGCCCGGCGCCCGCCCGATAATCTGACGGCGGCAGGCTAATTTCCGATGAATTTAAAATCTTACTCTCAAAAGTTAACAATGTTCTCAAAATAGCTAAAGCCTACAGTAGGAATTGTGAAAATTCCGCTGCTGTTCGACACGCTGTTCTTCTTCCAGCAGTAGGAAAGTCAACAGCGACTGTTGTCTGCGCTCGATTCCCCCGAGTCGCCATATTAATTCGGCGATTCGAAGGTCTATAAGTCTTGGAGCTACTAAAACCGCGATGATTGTAATATTGTGTATCGGATGAATGTTTCCTAATTTATATTCAGGTTGCGAGTCTGCTCTCGGTAGCTCGCCGTCCTGCCACCTTCCAATACCAACGGCCGCCTCCCTGCTGCCTTTCGGACGGTGGCATGTCAATTAGTCCATGAGCCAGACACTTTTTTGGTACCACTCAGAGAGAGTAATTCTAATTGCACTTTCTGAACAGCTTGATATATGTAGTTAACTAATTGATATGATAGCAGTCTGAAATTGGTAGCTTATGCTGAGAAAATCGCCGTTTTCTGAACCTACCCCATTTTCACATGTCCACAAATTGGTCAGTAGGTGCGATTTCTTTTGGAAGTATGTGATTTACCAAAAGGCTTGTCGTGATTATTTTCTCTGCCAAAATATTCTTAAAACGCTAGTTTTGAGGACTATTTAATCTGTTCCCAGGTATGATGCCTCTGTAGGCTGTGAAATAGAAGACAATTTGTCTGCCCCTACACCGAACGAAATGCACATTTTTTTCGAGTGAATTTTTCAATTCTTTGAAGCAGAAATGCAAGTGGCTACATATTTTTACACTTAGATATATTTTTAAATGCGTATTCATCGATTCATGCCAGTTTCGTGACACAAAACACTCGGAAAAAGCTGTAAAAGGCAAAAAACACTTGGTCGATTCGGACCCTGAAATGTTCGTACCTAAAACTAAAACGCGTATTATGAGTGTTCTAAGGCTTCCAACTGTTGCTAATCTATTGACAACATTGTGTTTTTATCCAAAACAATTGGGTTACCTATTAGATAGCTATTTCATGCATATATGTGTTATGTGAATATGAAATGGAGAATTTTACGTTAGGCCTACTGAAAGAATGCTGAACTCAGTAGCATTTTCACTTTTGAATATAATAAAGGGCCTTATATGTTCAGTTGAATGTCCAATCAATGCAAAATAGAAAATAATTAGTGGAAATATATTCAATTGCACAGTTTTCGACGGTTCGTAACTAAATTGAATGACCAAATGAAATAAATGAAGCTATACTTTACGCAACAAAATATAGCCCAATGCCAATACATACGATATAATGAACATCATGTAGCAACCAAGGTAAAACCTGATAGTCCCCTATTCAATGATACAATGAATATGTGAAACAATTTGCTGCCTTTGTCATATATAGTACAAAAACTTTCTTCGTGGGATATATTGGTCTTCATATAAATCTAATCATAACCCAATATAATATATGTACTTGTAATATAATGAGTCAGGATACGGAAAAAAGGTCCCTTAAGGCTTTTGAGCCAAATATGGTTCCAAATAAGCCTGTGTATACACGCAGTCTGACCAGGAACCATTGCTGTTGTCCACTAGATCCTTAATGACCTGTTGCAATTGTAATATAGCAGCATGGATGTCTGCCTGTCTTCACTAAAAGCATGCACTGATCTTGAAATGTGACTGACTCAAATGCTATAAGGGACCCTTTTCCAGATTCGCGCTCAGTATTATGTAAGTATGAGAGAATACAATTGTTTCTGCCTTTAAGTAATATTATAACATTCTCATTTCCTAAACCTAGTTTGTATAAACTATGATGATTAGACAAAGATTACTTATGCAAAGAATGATAATCAAAGTGTACGGAGGGAACTTATTTCTATGTTAAAATAGATATGAGATACATGACGTACTTTTGCAATTTTATTTCGTTTTGAAAATATATTGCAGTGTTCATGAATGAATGCAATCCCCTGACCTCATAAAAGGCAGATTCTATATGTATTTCGACAGCGAAGTCCGTAGATGTACATTGCATACTTACAGACAAGATTTATCAAAAACAAAGTAATTTTATAAGCCAGGTGATTGTATAACATGTGTGTCGTCCTTTTCCCATTTCCAAGTCTCCTTGTCTGTATGTTTTTTGTGTTTTTTTTAAATTTCTGCTATATATCATCGTATTGCATACATGTGCTGATTCTGGTATTCGTGATTTTGATTCAGTCAATGGTTCCTGACATACCTGTTGTTAGTGTAATGGTTTTTTTTGTCACTGAAAATCACTTAAGGTAATGTGTGTCCAGCACACCAGGAGAAATGATAAACATATAGATAGAATATATGCATATGTACTTTAGATAATCATTTGACTTAGATTTAAACTTCTTCTGTCGTGCATATGCATTAAAATGTGATTCATATGTATATGTGTTCTAGTTTTTTGGCATGAATCATAACAAAATGCATTATGATACATACTCAAATGGTTGGGTAAATCTTTGTTTTCATTTTGTAAGAGTCTAAAAGTTCTCTATGATCCATATCACAACAAAAATGCTAACAACAAAGTGATTGAAATATAATTGATAACTAATGGTCAAAGTGATTGAAGTTGTGGTAACAAAAGCAAAAACGGCACCCCCTGTCTTTATAATCACAGTGGCGTAATTTTTAATCAAACATATCTCATTCACCCTCTCTTTTAGACAAATGCAAACGTTTCATAGAATCTGCGTTGTGAGCGACAGATTCATCAGATCTATATAAATTGAAACTCGATTTAATAATTCTCTAAATAGTTACCATAACTTGTCACTACTGGTGTGGCTTTCATCTGTGTAGGAGAGAATGCAAGATGGTGGTTGTTTAGCGGTTTCGTTTATGATCCCATGCTTCAAAACAAGTCGTTTTATAAGGGCATATCAAAAGTTTTTGATTCTCACACCTGCTTTTTTTTCATATAATAGTCCCGTAGCCTTTCCAACCCCACACACTCCTTCCACCTTGTTAACAGTTCACTGATATCTGATTTTTAGGAATCAACGTATTGTTACCCTAACCAGTCTCCTCAGCAGCAGTCAACTAATCTTCTTAACTGTCTCAGTCTCACTGGAAGCACTTTTCCAATATCAGATTGTTGCAAAAGAAGGGGTAGACTCCCCATAAACTTAGGCAATCTTGTTTAGCATTTTAAGCCTCCAGGACTAGAAACATTACCATGAGCAACCATGTTCTTAGTATTATCCATTTGGCCAATAAAACTGGGAGGTGTAAGTCGGTTTAAGTTTCGAAAAAGCTCGTAGCAGCTTGCCATATTATCCTACATACAAAATAAATTGAAAACATTCATTTACACTAAGTTACTACGTATTAACTTGACTAGTTACGTAAATGCACCAGCGTACTTTAAAGTGCCGAACAATTTCGAAATTGTCATTCTCGTGCGTAATTGGACTTCTAAATAACAACTGATGATGTATGCCATTCTTCAACGTCACAAACCTTATTTCGCTCATAATTCAGTAATGATAGTCTTTATCTAATTGAGATTAAAATACTTCAATGTGTTTGTAAGTTGATAATGTCCGTAATGCGGAGAAATTAAATTTCAACAGTTCGCTTTTCAATCACCGCTTTATACTTCTTTTCTTACACTAACACCTAAATCATTGAAAAAATATTGATGCTAATTAAAATAGGTACTTAATTTATCAATGAACAGAAAAAAACTTTGGATCGTTTTTTCAAAGGTTTTTCTTTTTAAATTGAGTCTGTCTAAAGCACCAACTGACAAATTTGCTGATGACTTAGATACATGGAAAATCTCTATCTATGATTGACCATATTCTTTAATATATTTATAACCGAGACCACTTTTATCGTGATCCCATTCCTTCTCATATTTGCATATTTACAATAAATGAATCATATGCTTGAATTATTTAATAAACGAACTTAAAATGTCTAATCTTCGTAACTATGAAGTGCTCAAAAGTCACAAAACACATTTCCCAGTTTTGCATACTAGATTCTTACTTTTTTCTTTATATCAACATGTCTGCATTTCTTCATTTGAAATACCAATTGCTGTAAGTCTAAATGCTAGTATGATTTCGATTGTTTGGTTATGATTACGGCCTTGCTAATGACAGTTCCAAGCTTCGGGTAGAAGTTGATTAATATCAATTCGCAATTCTTGCATTATGTTGTAATTGCAATTCAACGCATCTGTCTTGGTACCTAAATACTTGCATTTGCATATTGCTCTTTTTGTGTTATCATTTTTTACTTCGCATAAATAAATTGTGACTGTCTATGTACATTGTATAACCGTCCATGTAGTGATCATTTCTTCCTTTCTAGCCCATTTTACTTACAGTATGCATAATTCACGAAAGAGTACAACTGAACATTGCTATGTTGATTTGACATGGAATTAGGTTCTTTTTTTCAGAAAGGTAGTGTGAGCTTTTTAAACAGCTTTTGTATCAATGTAATCAATCTCTAGTCTCATCGTTTATTTAACACTTTGCTTGATTTTTTTACTCGTAAATATTTCTTTTGTACTGCATTATATCTTGTATTCTAAAAGACTATACTACTGTAGTGATATGTCCACGCTATAGAGTATAGTGCACTAAAGTGAAACCGGGACAACTGCATCTCCGTCCGTTAGTTTAGCGTCTTTCTTAAGAAATCATAGCCGAAGTAGGGTCAATGCATATTCAGATGTCTTGGGTTAATGTTAATTCTGTTGCACAACAACGCTTTTAATACACTTAAGATGCATTTAATTCTTGCCAGGTCTCTAATTATAGATTAGTTTCGTGACAGTTTTGCTGAAAATACCTCCTTTGTAACATTTGTATACGTACACCCGAAAAGCGATAGCCTTGTAGTTAACTACACATGTTTCCTAATATGTTGTTTATACAATATTTTGTGTACTTTTTCCTGGAATGCATGAACTTCCATTTGCAATCCAAGTGGTTGCATTAAGGCACTATTTACGTAGAAAGAATGTGTACATTATATTAGGAAACGCTTCCGATTTGCATGTCAGTGTTAACACCAGAAGTCCTCATAATTGTTTTTAAAAGCATGTCAATAGCAAACAAAAGGCAAAAGACGAAGGTGTGCACTCTAGAGGGGCTCTTTATTTGTAAAGAATGTATTATTCACTTGAATATCCGCATTGGATTTCAGGAAAGAAATATAATACATGTACATTATATAGCAGTATTGATAACCCGTCTTTCTTCACGAAACAACTGAAAATGGAAAATCGTTTTTCTTCAATGCTTTATGGATGTACATTTGTCTGGACATGTATTCTAATGACAGTCCGACAGTAGAATAACATTAAAACAATGACTTTGTGTCATCCTCTCGAACCAGAAACACAAATACAATATATCCGGCTTTAACCCCCACCCCTTTTTTATCTTGTGAGAAGCTAGCTTCTCTGCGTACACTTTCAAACCAGGCCTAGTTTTCTACATGTTTATCATTAAAGAATTGTGTGTAAGCATTATTAATTTGAATTATTTGTACTTCGAATTAGTTTGACATTAAGAAAATGAATGAAATGTAAATGATAAGCGTTTATGCTTTTTTGACTTTCTGGTAGTGTAATGAGTGGCAATTAAGTTGGCATTGCTATCCATGCTATTTTGTTATATGTATATCTATTTAGCATCACCTGATATCAAGATACTAATTACAGTTCATTTTCATCAGAAAGCGAACTTTATGTGTCCAAAAACATTATAATTTTTATTTTTTCCTTGTAATTCGTATCATCTATAGATAGTTCTCTGTGTACACTAAAATCATCCTCCAGGTGACATTTCAGACTAACACAAAACCTTACAATATGCTACTCTGTACTGTATCTCGGTTATGAAGAAAGACTTTTGTATTTGAATGAGTTTAACGGTTGGAGAAATGTATGTGTTGTTTCACTAGAAAACCAATGAAAATTTTGTGTGTAAAGGGTACCCTTGAAAAGAAGCGTTTTTCGGGGCATAAGCTACCGATCTGAGATTGCTATCATACTGAAACATAAAGTATAGATACCAGACTAATCAAAAAGTGCAAAAAGAATTACTCCCTCCGAGTGGTACCAATCGGCCAAAATTCGGGTCTGGCTCATGGACTAAATGGCATAACGGCGGCAGGCCGCTTGAAGGAAAGTGGCAGTTACGATTTTCGAAGACCTTCAAGCACCAAGACCGAGTAAAAATCGCGCTGCGGCCCGCCTGCCACTTGACAGCCACCGCGCGACTTCGAAATGCACCCGGCCGGTGGCAGGGCGACTTGCAAAATTGAAAAAAATCGGGCGGTGGCAGTTAGAATTTTAACTTTTTGTTAAAATTGTAACTGCCACCTAGCGGCGTCCTAAATGCCAACTGCCGCCTGCCGATGTTGCCTGCCGCAGGGCGGCCGCAGGGCTGCCACCGGCCGAATTTGAACAAAAACTGGCAGTTATCACGCCGGGCGGTGGCATTTAGTGATTTGTGACCGTAGCGTAAGTTGGTCGTAGTCGTTACCATTTCGCTTTCTGGTCGGTTGGGACAATATTTCAGAAAAAGTATCATGAGTTATGTAATATGTCATACATCCGATGAAAGAGCTCGATACGGCGGAGTACATGCAGCAAACCGCTTGAAAATTGATACAGAATTATTGCAAAATGTCTTACCTGAAGCGAGGCGAGTTGGCATCAAATTTTGTGCAAAACATAGACTGAGTTTACCGTTATGTTTTGATAAACCGTCGGTGTTGTTATAACATCTCGTATTGTTAAACCGAAGTGACCGTGCGCTGTGAATATTTATAAACAAACGTATTGTCCAGCAAGATTAACCCGGGACATCTGCATATCACGGTGGGTAACCCACGTGACTTTTTGGAAGCGTCCACACGGAAAAATCGCCCGCTTCAAGGTATGTTTTGTTAAATTTCTCAGCTTATACGCTACGGATTTTGAAGAAATAAAGTGCACGTAACGCGCCTTTGAGAGAGCTATTCCCGGCTCTAACTCACTCTGCCCGAAATCCAGTGGTTTCTTCAAACATTCGAGCCAAAGTTTTTTTAAGTACAAACCGAACGCGGGAAGCGTTCACATTTATAGTCCTAATTGTCAAGTTTTAGCTTTACCAGCCCATTTACACGAATAAATTGTGTACGCACGTACCGTCTAGTTAATATATTCTTTAAAAATTCAAGGGATTTGGTCAGAAAAGCGTTAATTATGATGTGATCATTAAAATAACGAAATGGGAAGCGTACACATCTGATTCAAAATGGTAAGCGTACACACAATACGCTGAGAAGGGAAGCGTACACACCGATGTGTTTCCCTTCTTAAAGTGATGGGTAATACTTCTAATCAAATATAACTAAAATAAAACCATATTTTATTGATAATGGCTACAATTATGGCGTATAAAACAGCTTCAGTTTATAGTGACATTTCACAATTATTTTAACATAAATTTTACTTTTATTCTATCTGAAAGAGCAACTTTTCTAATGAAAATTCTGAAAATTCCATGCCAAAATATTGAACCGTTTACGAGAAATATATACATGTATTGTTGTGCTAAAACTAAACATATTGTTGTGGACAACAGTTCAGAATTATATAGAATTTGCCATTTCTGGCTCAACTGAGAAGGTGTATTTTTCGCTTATAAATAACAACTTCGAAAAACTGATAGCATTTCTACGCATTAGAATAAACAATCTTGGCATCAAGACATACTTTTAAAAACTGAAATGAATGTGAAATGTCACTTTAAGAAAT
Source organism: Fragum sueziense (assembly GCA_963680895.1). NCBI lineage: Eukaryota > Metazoa > Mollusca > Bivalvia > Cardiida > Cardiidae > Fragum > Fragum sueziense. The sequence continues at coordinate 7,145,946 of OY804592.1, forward strand.
TGGATTGAATGCATTTTCAGTACCCCGGTCCCACTGAGCCCGATTTCCGAAATATTCGTAGTGGCTCGGGAGAGCGCAATGGGCATTGTGACGATTTACTGCGAATTTGGGCCGATTTGTTCCGTTCATCCATGGATGGGTCTTATTTTCTTAAATGTGTGTTTTAGCTTAAGACAGTGAACATTTCGTTGGTGTATAACATTATTATGCAAAACCTCGTATGTAGATTTTTTCCGATTTTCAAATTAAAACCTTGCATGTCCAGTTTAGACAATTCTTGAGATTTTGAGATATTTTACTGATCAGTATTTATGACACGTTATATTTGAACAATTTATGTCCAAATTTCAAGTAACCTTTCGGTTTCGGAAAAGTTATCAAACTTAAAATTTTCCTTCCCATTTAAAATCATCCAAAATCGACATATGATGCTTTGCATTTAAACCGACTAATTAATTTAATAACCTGACAAATCTGCATACAGAATTGTAACATATAGGCCTAACTGAATTGTACGTGACTTTTCAAATAGGGTTCGGTGTTATCAAAAAAAATCGTGACGTAATTTCAGCCAAACAATAGTATTTCGTCGATGTTATTCTTAAGCCTCGAAACAACAGCTTGATTGAAGCTGAAGTTGCGATAGTTCACAACACAAACGACGGATCATCAATGCATGACGGTAAACGAAGTTTGCTGTAAGAACAAAGTTCTTTGCTAAAATCGAAAGTAAATAAAAATAAATGGATTTACCCTCTTCTCTGTAACAAAAGCTATGTCCTGGCGACCTCGTTATATCCAGACTACATTGTAATTAAAAAAAGCGCTGATATAAGAAAATGTTAAACCCATTACAGGACAGTGACGCCTTTTGACGCTCCAAAAAGAAGAAGGGGAAATTGTGGAAATTGAAGAAATTGCTTATGTCAAGCAATTTCTTCATCTCCAACAATGTTTTCTTCACAAAATGACCAAAAGTGTAAAATTTCGTGCGCTTGAAATTGTCCTCTGCAACACTTTCCAAATTGGAACAGTCCAAACTGTAACAGTTTTGTCATGGGTTAATCATTACCTTATAGCTTATCGGATAAATGAGAAAAATATTATAACACACGTCCGTTTAATCAGCTTAGTGTAAATTTGCACGTGTTGAAATCTCGTGCAAGTGAACGAGTTAATATTGGGTTAATTCACGTTTTTGAGGTCGTTAACATTCGCAGAGGCCCAAGAAATACGTTAACGCCCGACTGCGAAGCAGGAGGGTCGTTTTCGTATTTTGCGGGCCTCTGCGAATGTTAACGACCAAAAAATACGTGAATTGACGCTATTATTGCATAAAAAGCATAAAATTCCAATGATTACTTACCCCAAACCCCTTGATATGTGCGAAAAATGAACCGAGGTGAGATATGAAAATGTCCGCCATTGTTGTTTTGTTCTGATAAATCTTCAGAGATTTTTTTGTCATGCGTGACGTCGGTAAAACAACGTTACGTCATAATTTGGCGCCAAAAGGCGAACGTCGCTTATTTAACGTAAGACGTTGAGAATTTTGCGGGAAAAGAGATAATTGTTTATTTTGAAGGGTCAACTCCAGGATATTTGAGTGCAAAACCGGTCCAATATCGCACGTGAATCTGCCGGTTAATGCACGATTTCTCTGGATATCCGCCCGGTTTCTTCTCGTTATTCAATGTCGATAACGGCCCAAAAACACACTTTTTAGGCAATAATAAACCTTAAGTGTTCGCGAGTTAAACTGATGTTTATTTACGAAACTTACACCTATTGAAACATGTCAGTAAAGAGACGCACGTGCAAATCATCTAAAAAGAATCACATATCAATCCTGATTAAAGCATAAACATATTTAATTGATATTGATTAATTGATCAGACGCCGACTGTCAATCAAAAACATCGATTAGCCCATGGACGATCAGAAAAATGTCATGCCCAAATTTTTCTTCGTTGCACGTGTTATTGTATTGATTTATCGACTGACAATCATAACAATGGACATGCCAATGGCAAAGAATTTTGTGCAAACAATAGACTAGTTTTACCGTTTTGATTTGATAAACCGTCGGTGTTGTTATAAAATCTCGTAACTACGGCTTAAATCAAGCCGTAGTTACGAGATATTTTAACAACACATAGGAAATACTATTTTGTTTGTCCGATTTTACTTCACGATTATCTGGATAAAGTCGTTCCCTATTAACGATCACATCCCATTGTTTGTCTTAAATTCTATGTTGGGCGGAGCGATCTGTCGATTGGCGTTTGGTCAATTTCTGTCGCTATTTGCACACATCACTGAGGCACGTTAACCCACTTTGAACAACAGTAAACTTATTTCAACACACTAAGCGTTGTCGTAGATTGCGGTCGAGAGGTGTGCGCACTGGACTCGAATGTTGAATGGTCCAAGTTCGAATCCCAAATCTGATGATTCTTTTACTTCAAAAAATGAATTATCAATATAGGAATTGTTCTTGACATTTTGTTTTTATAGGTAAATAATCCTTAAAATAGTATAGACTTTTTTTGGAAACAAATAGTATTAGATATAGTTTTGTATGACTTTTTGGTCTATCATCCCAAACGGTCAATATATCGATACAATATCACGCGCAACGAAGAATTTAAATAAAGATAATGGGGTGTGGCATTTTTTCTGATCGTCCATTGACTTATCGATGGTTTCGATTGACAGCCGGCGTTTGGCCAATTGCATTATCGTATTCATTGTTCAAGTAGGAAAATCATGTGAAACAGATAGATACTTATGAACACAGAATATCAAACATTTTAATTGTAAGAAAAATACATGATATAGGTCCATGGTGATTCCGAGTCTCGAACCTGTAACATTCGGAATCGAACGCCGATGCTTTTACTATTACATCGCCATGTACATTGATATACAGGATGTATTGAACGCAATTTATCCTGTTATTTAAATTGTTCTTTGGCTCTTTGTAGCAACGTTGATACGAAAACATACGAAATATTCATCAATATATTGTCCGTCAAAATTAGCACGGAACAATTTAATTTACGTGCGCAGATTCCGTTAGTTGAGGATCCTATAATTTATTGATTTCATTAAAATCCGGGAGTTCCGATTGGTTGAGAAAAAATTGTCATACCTCCATGAACAAAAATGCCAGAACTACTTTCCGTGTCAAACATTGAATTACGCCGCATTATTTTTTTAGTCTTAGACTATCAAGTTATAAGAAATGAATGAAATTTTATTTACGGAGTTCATGCAGGTATAAAAAAGAAAATCTAATCACACTTTTGTATGAATCGCTTCGTGGATTCATACAGTGTGATAAGAGTTTCTTTTTCATACCTGCATGAACAAAATTGCATTCATTCCTTAAAACGAAACATTGCCGAATTTTGGTCATTACAAATGCAGATTTCCCAGGTTAATGTTGTTGGACTATATCAGTTATAAATATGGTTTTGCTATTTTCATCAATATTATTTCGTTGTGATCAATAGCAATGAATTTTGTGCTACGAAAAATATACTTGGAAAAATAGACTGGGTTTGCCGTTATATTTTGATAAACCATCGGTGTCGTTATAAAATCTCGTAACCACGGCTTGAATTACCCCAGCTTCGGATAAGAAATTGTGGGTGCAATTACTTTCTTATTTCTACGTCAAATTTCAAGCGGATTGTTGCATATGCACCGCCTCACTGACCTCTTTACTCAAATGTATGACATATTTGTAAAGTTATTTTACTTTATCAAAAAAATTCCAACCGGCTAGAGAGAAAAATGGTAACAATGCGTCCAAAATAGCCCCGCTTCAGGCCAGAAATTGTGCAATAACTTTCTTAATTCTGCGTCAATTTGTGAGCGGATTTTTGCATGTACCCCACATTACTGATCTCTTTCCTCTAATGTGTGACTTATTTGAAAACGCCTGGTACTTTTCCCAAATTCGACCCAGACCGAGCAGAAGTATGTCTTGAACCTTGCGTCGTCTTTTCTGGTCTATTGGGATCATTTTTAAGCTGTATTCGTTTATGACTCATACAGCAGAGGAACTGCAACAATCCACTTGAAAATCGACGCAGAAATAAAGAAAATATTGCACAATTTCTTACCTGAAGCAGGTCAAGTTTTGCCTTAGTTCTTATCCACCCCGTGATGCACAATCTCCACCGTGCTGTGTAAAGGTCTGTAAATAGGTGACTAGATCAGTGACTATGCGACCAACCCAAAAACCAACATAGTGTACGCTTCCCTTCTCAGCGTATTGTGTGTGTACGCTTACCATTTTGAATCAGATGTGTACGCTTCCCATTTCGTTATTCTAATGATCACATCATAATTAACGCTTTTCTGACCAAAACCATTGGATTTCTAAAGAATATATTAACTAGACGGTACGTGCGTACACAATTTATTCGTGTAAATGGGCTGGTAAAGATAAAACATGACAATTAGGACTATAAATGTGAACGCTTCCCGCGTTCGGTTTGCACTTAAAAAACTTTGGCTCGAATGTTTGAAGAAACCACTGGATTTCGGGCAGAGTGAATTAGAGCCGGGAATAGCTCTCTCAAAGGCGCGTTACGTGCACTTTATCTCTTCAAAATCCGTAGAGTATAAGCTGAGAAATTAAACAAAACATACCTTGAAGCGGGCGATTTTTCCGTGTGGACGCTTCCAAAAAGTCACGTGGGTTACCCACCGTGCATATGTAATGACCCCACTTCGACAATGTTTTGTTAAGACGCTCAACTAACGGACTTTGCGCACGAAAATTAAGTTGTCCCGGGTTAATTTTGTTGGACAATAATCGTCTGCAATATTGATAATAATGAGCGCAAGTTTACTTCGGTCAAACAATAACTACGGTTTGATTCAAGCCGTAGGTACGAGATTTTATAACAACACCAACGAAATACTATTTATTTGTCTGAAATTACGTAACGGTTTACTTGATAAAATCGTTCCCTATTATCGGTAGTCGTTATCCATCCCATCATGCACAATCCCCACCGTGATAATACAAAATTATACCACAAAAAAGAAGGGAAATGCAAGCTTTGAAAAATAATACTAGTACAGCGCAGCAACATTAACCCGGGATATCTGCATAATTATGTATAGTGGTACCATCAACATTGAGACTCAAATGTACTTTTAACTATTGACTGTCCTGCGTGAGAGGGGTGTTGTGATTACATCTAACGGTAAACGCCTTCTTAACACGACGTTTACATACCTGGTTTAGCTGTTCAGTTTGACTCGTCTGTCCAGAGGTCATAGTTTATTTATAATGACCCCACTTCGGCAATGTTTTCTTAACACGATCAACTAACGGACAGCGCAGACGAAAATAAAGTTGTTCCAAGTTGATTTTGGTCGACTACAAAAAAAAAGAGAGAAAAAAAGCAGATTTATTTCGAAAGACTTTGTTCGATTGTTAACATCTATAGATAGATCTACTCCAACTTTCAGGCTGGAACGTTTATTTATAAGGATAAAATTGCATTTTTTTGGGGTGGGGGGGTGGGGGGAGGGGGGGGGGGTGCTCTACATTTAAAGAGCCGTTATTCGGCCTACTTTCGGCCTACTTTCTCATTCAAACGAAAATTGACGACAATGTCCGGAAATTAAAATCCAGTACCCTTGTGAATTTCTGGGCGTCATCCGCGGTAACGCTCGCCAAGTTCCGTTGGCACGGATGACTCCCGAGGTTACTAGAAGCCGAAACGTACCGAAACCGACCGAAACTTACCGAAACCGACCGAAACGTACCGAAACCGACCGAAACGTACCGAAACCGACCGAAACGTACCGAAACCGACCGAAACGTACCGAAACCAATACCGAAACGGGCCGTATTGTACCGAAACGGTATCAAAACATGAAACTGTTTTCATCTAGACATGTAGCGAATTCAATGAGGGTGTAGATCTAGGCCAATCTTAGTCTGGTCGAATATGAAATGAGTTACAGCTGTCGAAATAGTTTTTTCCCCAAATATCTTTAAATCAGCATCTATCAATCATATACTACTAGAAAAAGTAACCAAGCACCCATTTATGTTCGAACCCCATCCATAGAAATCCCTGGTCCCCCACTGATCAATACGTTATATTAGGCCTATTGTTTTTTTTTTTTAAATTTGAGACTTCAATCGGTTGTTTGAGAGAGAGCTAAACTGGAAAGATCTAGTGTAATTTTCTAAATGAATGGTGTAGTAGATTAAACGGGCGATTAGATTATTTTTCACACATATTCCAAATTCGCTGTTCAAATGGATAATCATATTTGGCTTAAAATTTTGCAATGACGCACTTGTCCTGCAGATTTCATATTCATGAATTGTCAAGTTCGGAAATTTTACTTCTTTCTTAAAGATCGATGCACGATCTTTGAGCTATTTCCCAAACAGAAATATGTAACTGTTAGAACAATCCTTTTTGAGAGCATAACTTTTTCAAGAATTTTGAGTGCAGAACTTTTTTAAGATTTCGAGACAACAAATTGCATTTTAAAATTTAGAAACATTGAAATTTGTTTCAATTATATCACAGAAAATATCGACTATCTGCTCAGTTTTGCATGGCACGTCGTTGTAAAACTGGGTAATTTACAATGGCATAACAAGCCTCTGATTGGCTGAATTATTTCATCCCCATATAAATGCTCTGTTTTCCCGCGTTTCTTCATAGTATTGTCTTATTCTCAGTCGCGCTTTCCGACATTTATTTAGAAATTCTTACCCTCCCACCCAGTCCCAGTTTATTATGCATTTGTTCTTTATGTGTCAATTAAGTTATTGATAAGAAGGGAATTGCTTGCTTTCAAGAATATTTCTCCTTTTGTCTCAATATTTTCCATACTTAATTGAACATAGATCAAATCTTTATCACCATTCATTTTGTCGTTTGCAGTAGCTTTTTGATATAAACCACCCTAAAATTATCTTGTTTGGACAAGGGTTAAAATACAGAAAACGTGTAGACTCTATGCTATTGTTTTATTAACCTATTCTCAAACAGCAAAGAATATGGAAGTGTGTCTTTGAAAGGTGTTGCACAGACGATAAAATGTATGATGATAGGGTATAGATTTCTACAGTATATTGCATAGAATATATTGAGATAAAAGAAGAAAATGCTGATTTTTTTTAGCTTTTTCATTTTTTCTCACTGTTTTCCCAAGCCTTTTCTATTAGGGACGTCGAAAACTAGTCTGGTTTTGTTTAGAAAAGGGTTAAAAGCAAAGAAACTATTTAGACAAAAGGAGAAAGTGTTAGTTGTTTGTGATATGGTTAAAGGACTTCAAAAATCGTACATTGTTTGGCAAAGGGTTAACTTCTGTGCAATGTGGATTAGCATTGTAAAATACTCCGATAACAATTAATACTACTTTGTCAACAGAATTAGCATAGCACGTCGTTGGTCTTGTTTACTGTTGTTATTAAAGGGGGACGAGCTAGGATGTCGAAAATGCAAATGGCACAATAATTACAAACCAAAAATAACGTACGAAATTACCAACCTGAAGGGGGAGATCAATTATATCCATTGTAAGCGCTCATCTAGCTTTATTAAGTATTAAAATCCAAGTCAATTAATAACATGCTGGCAGTTTATTATTGTCCTTGTTTTTGTTTTGTAGCGGTTAAATATGCCCAACCTTCAAAAATCAATTACGTCAGAGGTACGTCATTTGTGCTCAGCGAGATTCAACACACCGTACAACCGGCTGCGTCGAAAGTCAGCGAAAACAGATTCGACATCTGATGTCACGTGTATGGTAGGTCAAATTAATTCACTTTTATAAATAAACAAAAGGATCTTTGGTATTCTATAGTTGATAAATATGCGTTTTTATGTTCAGTGCTTGTACAAAATAAACCTTTCTACGTATTCCTCGTAAATAAGGTCACATCCATCGACACAGCCGGTTGTACGGTGTGTTTATACAGCGGAGGTGCGTCTCGTTGACCTTGACCTTGTCTTGTTTTGAAGTAAAAATAGAATGTGTAAACACGTTTGTAAAGGATTGTTCTATAGCAAAGGAAAGATGGTTATTCGTCGTGATTGGGGTTTTTATGCATTGCAAATTGTTTTTCCATGCACAAATATGAGTTCCCGTACAGTTAGGAAGCATAAAAACCTAGCATGGTCCCCTTTAAAGGGATACCGTTTAACACGTGACCACACAATGACTCTTTTTGACTCCCCACAAAATTGTGGCCACGGAAAAAGATCGTGGAAAAAGAAGAAATTGCTTGTGACAAGCAATTTCTTCATTTCCCACACTATTTCCATCCTAAAAGACCTAAAAATTAAAAATTCCTTTCATCTTAAATTGTAGTCTGTGTGATCTTTGAATTTTGACCGCCCTAAAATTTTGTCGTTTGGTAATGGGTTAAATAATGCGATCCAAGTTGTTGATGATTGTATACACCCTACACTTAAAGAAATTTCTAACGCAACAGTTACCTTTTTAGAAGTAACTTAAAATTCAGTGAACCGTTTTCATCAAATTTTCGACAAATTTAATTCATTCATATAAGCTAAATTTCTGAAATATTCATAAAGAAATATTGAGTAGAAATGATTAAAATTGCTTTTCAATATGACATGACTAGAAAACAAAAAGTCGCGATAAAGCCGTGCGAGCAGATAACTTACATTCATGTGAGAAATCGATCTAGGTCTCAAAAAAAGAAAAGAAGAAGAAAGCAGACATTGCAAATTCTGGGGAAATTGCCTGCTGGTTGACATGTTTTGATACCGTTTCGGTACAATACGGCCCGTTTCGGTATTGGTTTCGGTCGGTTTCGGTCGGTTTCGGTCGGTTTCGGTAAGTTTCGGTCGGTTTCGGTACGTTTCGGTAAATCGCCCAACCGTAAAATAAGAACCTTGATTGAATTAAAGACGGATCGGACAAATGCAAAGGGATCAATCATAATAGCTTATCTCGCACGGGTGATCTAAGGAAGATAGTAAACATCACTTTACCGAAGAACATTTTTTAGGCATTTTCAAATTTAAAAGAGTTGCAGACTAGAAAATAAATATTACAAAGATCAAAATGTATGATAACAAAACACAGAAAATTCTTACAAGGTAAAAAGGGGGAAATGCTGATTATCAGCATTTTCGTCTATTCTCTCAGTCCATTTTCTACCGACGTCGAAATGAAGACATAATATTGGAAAGGACAAAATACTTACACTACCAATAAATCAAATGTTATCTCAAATGTTGCCTAATCCCGTGGTTTATTGGGACATGTATAAATAAATTATTAAAGTTTAATGTTCTTTTTATAAAAATATACTCACCGTCATAAAAAATAAATTCTTTTTGGATTCACGATCTTCGAAATTCTCTTGTGTTTAAGGCTATTAAAGTTTTGCAGGATTTTCAAAATCTACTCGGTTGATCCAGTCCAATTTTACTCTAAACATATAAAAAATATAAATATATCTACATTTTCGATTAAATTTTAACATACACATCTTGTACTTTTCACAAAAATACATAATATGTACGATTATTTGAAATTAAAATCTTGAGTTGAAACACCGGAGGTACCCGTTTGTAATATTTTGGAAGACGATTGTCATTTCTTTCATCGCGAAGAATTCCATCGAGATCTTTATACCAAAACACCATCTGTATGTCCTGATTTTAAATACATGAACGATATGAATAATATTAAAATATCATTTAACAACCTTAATTTCATAAGAATAATAGCCCAAACCTGCTTTTCAATTTTAAACAAAATATCTTTGCTTATTTATACTGAAAAAAGTGATAACTTAACACATACATTGCTTGTTATATTTCTTCTAAATACAGCAAGTAAGGAGATAAAATGAATGTGATTCGCATTGTTCATTGACTTGGTCGTGCCAAACACTAAACGTTTTGTTGATTTTAATTACGGGGATGAAAAACGGACCCTTAAATTGTGACAGGGGTTCGTTTTTCAGGTGTGCAATTTGAACGGATATTCTACACAATTTAAACCCTCAGAAATCCGAGCAGAAGAAAGCAAACCATGCCAGACTGCACGGAATGGTAGTCTGATAACAGTTTTTACTTACCAGTCTGAAAATGTAAAGAAGCTTGCATAACATTGTTTCAACTTTTAAAAATATGATGTTTGAAAAGCAGTATTTTCAATATGTTGCAAAGCTTGAATATTATACAATGCAATCTCCATAGGAAATTGAAATCGCTATTGGATGGACATCTGGAAACAATCCTAGTCGAAAAAAGGGTTCAAAAATCCCCTGTAAGGCTTGCATGATGTTTAAAAAACCAATCGAACAGCGTGATACATGTAAATTTGTGAATATCAAACATTTTAAATTCCCTATTTGTTTATGCCAAAGGGAGGTAATTCACAAAATTGACAGATAAGACCTTTATTTTAGAGCTTGCTTCAAGTCACAGTGTAGGAGCGGAAGTGTGTGAACGCTTGTCTTTGAGTGATAACTTGTGTGTCTGTACATCGAACAATCTGAATGAATCCAGATAACATAATTTCATAATGTTACATCTGAAGATTGCGCATTAGGGGTCATCTTCAGTGACCTGGGAATTTCCATTTTTTCTATTTTTACACCAACCAATCAAAACGCTCGTTGCAAACGCAGGTCTGTTGTCCCTGACAACAACACCAAAATGGCTGCGGTCGATAGACACGCGCTTGACACCGAGCAAAGAGCAAAGTCCGTTAGTTTTGAGAGCAAAGATATGGCATTTATTAATGAAGTGGATAGGTTTCGGTATATTTTTGGCACTGTACTAAGTGGCAGTTTCGTGCGATCATTGTGCTAACCCGAAGTAGAGCGGTGTGTAATTTTGAACAGAAATAAACTATATATTGAGAATAATTATTGGTATACAATTACAGGAGTAGTCAGATTAGCTCAGTTGGTAGAGCTGCCGAGTTGAAAACCGTAGTATAGAGGATCGAACCTCGCGCCGACTTCATCTTTTTGTCCCCCTATTTTTTTATCATCTTTATTACATTTTTCCATACCAAATTATTCTAGAAATTGCAAAAACGAAATACAATAACCAATTAATATGTTTTTATATCCGTGATTTTTAGAAACTTTTAGTTTGGAAAAAAAAAAAATAAATAGTAGGAAAAAAATGTGAAGCCAAGGTGGGAGTCGATCCATGGTCATCAGATTCATGGGTGGGACGCTCAACCGACTGAGCTATTTGGGAACCTATTACTAGTAGATGCAAATTGCCAATATATAGCTTATTGTGGTTGGGTAGTCAAAACCTCGTAACTACAGCTTGGAAAAGCTGGAGTTACGAGGTTTTGACTCCACATCGACGTTATACGTTTATAAGTTAACATCGCTTTGTTTCGGGTTGGTGTGATGATCGTGTTGAACTGTTGCTGTCATGCAGAATACTATCTGCTTCATAAATACCATGCCTTTGCTCTCAAAATTAACGGGCTTTGGTATTTGTCTTTGTAGTGAAATCACCACACTGGAGGCGTCCATGGCTACTAGTTATCGTTAGAAACGGAAGTGTAGTGTGCACGGTAGTGCGCATGCCCGTGCGCATGCGAAAAATCTTTCAACTTTTCCAAAGTAAAATCTGATTGGTCCAAAGAAAGGTCACAGAAGATGACCCTCGACGGGTCGTCGTTAGATCCTACTGAAAGATAGGATCTATATTTCAATTAGATTGTACATCGAAGAAATGCAACTTGGTAAACATCTGCGGTTGACATTGGTAAGAATATATATTGTTTTTTCTGGATAAACACAACACTTTTGTCAGACCATTGCACCAATCTCTTTATTTATTATTCTCTGTAATATTTTTAGAACAATCGAAGCCATTGGTTTATAGACTGGTAGTGAAAATCTGAAAAATCAAATCAGGGAGGACAATTTGTTACAAGCAAGAGACATATATAGAATGATTCAATTATATATCGCGGTCAATTCTAGCCCTGTCTCTTTGTCCGAATCAATGGCGCAAGGGGATTTTATTCAGGTCAAAGGTCATTCGGTGCATTTGTCACACATGCCTCCTAAAATGCCCCATAACTTACTCATTTATAAAGCTAAAACAATTATTTTGGTATCAAAATAAAGCTGATGATTTGCACTTTTACTTACAACAAAAATATGCAACTTTTTTACAGTGTATTTTTGTTAATATACATAAATATAGCGAAAAATGGCCAAAAATCACAAAAATAAGTTTTGTCTAAAAATGAAAAAAAAAGTTTAGAAAATACCAAATGTATGTTTGTGTTTGTGAAATTATGCTTTAAAATTGCCTAGAAACCTGTTCTTGACTTATATATATATGTTCACAGAATTAGTCTTAAGCTTACGCCTGTAGCTATAGCTAAAAGTGGGTGGGGTAATTTTTTCCAAAAAATACAAAAAGTGCATACTTTGATGTAACAATACGTCTTACACATTAATGTTATTCTATGATAAATTTATGTTATAGGAAATTATTGTTTTGAAATCATATTTGCATGGATTTGTAGAACTTATTCCTGAAAATTACGATTTTTATGAGCGACAAAGACAATTAAATAAAACAGCATGTGAGCCCGATTATACCGCTCAAATATCAACATCACAATGTCAAAACCACGACTCTTTAAACAAATATTTATATAGTATACACAAAAGTGCAATTTGATAAAGCAAAACTCAAAATAAAAAAAAATAGCATAAAAGACAGATAAGAATACTCCTCTCAATATCTTACAGTCATTATAAGACATTTACAGGGTCCATGCTAGACTTTTCAGGAATCAGATCAACATGGGGAATGGCAGTTTGTATTTCTGTGTGTTGCATTGTATTATCTAGATCCAAAAGGAAGGGAATTTAGTGCTGGAACCAAGTTTTTTAACTATCTATCAAGGTTCAGGTTCTCATAGATGTTACTATAAACGTAAGTAGCGGGTAAATCAATTATATACAGACATGATTTAGAATGATTAAACGAACTTCATTTAAAATTTCCTTGAACAGAAATTATCTAGCTACATGTGCATCTAGGTGTACCATTCCATACGACATTTCTTTAATATATTTACATGTTTGTACGTCTGACAACCCTACATGGGTGCCTTTAAAGATGTATTCATGTTTCAATACGTTTTGTACATAAATGGCATACATGTAATATATTTTTGTAAACAGAAGGTTAACTGCCATCATTGCAATTCTGATAATAACACCTGTCAAAGAAATCGAACTTTTCGGTTCTGCGTGTATCTCTTATTATGCAAATCAATCAGTACATGTGACATTATGTGTGTTTATCCATCCTTCACAGGCCAGTAGGAAGCAATTTTATATTGGGGTAGCTGAAACCCCTGTGTCTGAAAACTGCGGGGGGGGGGGGGGCTAAATTGGTTTTCCCTTAATTTTCAGTGAAAAATAAGGAAAATTCGGCATTTTTGGACAACTTGGGGAAGGGGGCTTAGCCATGCATACCCCCCCCCCCCCCCCCCACACACACACACACGTTCCTACGGCCTTCTTCACAATCCCATCATGATTATTCAATAAATGTGTTTAATCAATTGGTTTTTTCAAATACTAAGTCTAAAATTACCACGTTGATCCACAGCTGATTATGTTTTGGAGTAGACACAGATAAACTGTTGGTATAGCGGACGAGAATTGACCTGGCAGAGCACTCAATTCGATTAGCATGAGCTGCTCTGCCAGGTCATTTATCGTGAGGTATATATAAATAGCTGAAATCTTTGGACCTGTGATTGTTTTAGCTAACCCCTTAACAATATACCTGGCAAATCTATGGACAATATTTAACTTATTACTATGTTAAAATATTCATTCAGTAATAATCATCGTTGTAATCAAACCTATATCTGTCACTTGTATGTACCTATATTGAAATATAGCAAACAAATATTAAGAAAATAGAAATAAAATAGATTTTTGGTGTTTTGGTCTGTTCCCTTGAGACTTTAACTAATAGTCTGTAGCAGGCCTCCTAGCATACCAAACTAGAAATAAAGGTTTTCATAAAGGCTCATATTTATGTACATAAAGACCTTCTAGTGTAAAATATGAAAAACATAAGAGTGAATAGTGGCCATTTTCGTAGAAAATATACAATCAAGGTCATTTTACGCACTTGTTTCGTAAGGGGGTATACGGGATCTTACTGACAAAATTTCAAACATTTGGGTAAGATTTGGTGGCATCTGGTGGTATTTTCATTGTTAAACTACGTATAAAGACGGATAATGCAGAACGAAAGCCATTGCTTTCGTTAAGCTTACAAGACAACCAGCCAGAGCAAATATACAGGTTTTGGGTGAAAATTACAGGCTATTTTGTGGTTGAAAATGTTTTCTGGCAAAAAAGTAAAGGTTTTAAAATTTTGCTCTGAAATTGAAATTTGTGAAAGGTTTTATAGGTATCAGTAGGGGGGGGATAGCTGTAAGATATCCAAACCATGGCCTGTATAGTACTTAAGGGAATATAAGGAGTATGTAGGAAAAGTATAAGGTCAAAATATATCGACCCAAATATATACTGACGTCCAAAAGAAACGCCTCAGTCCAAATAAATGTCCGATTATTAAGTAAATCTGATTTGAAATTACAAATACTTATTTCCATCTGCAAATTTGATTTTCTGTTGTTGAAAAATGGTGATAAATGGTCGACCAAGATGCTTAACCGTGCAATGCAAGACGTCAAAACGTCAGTCTGTTTGTTGTTCATTTCATGTATTCTAAAATGGCTATTCTACGAGCTCTTTTTTCCAAGCAGTGTGTCTATTTCAAACGTTACATGCAACAACAACAGTTGCCAGAAAAACACTTATGTGGCCACCACATTTACCAACTATTTAACAGAACGTCGATCCCAACGTCACAAACCTGGAACGTACATGACGTTAACATGGCGAATTATCTTGCTTTACATGCGTTACGTGAGGTCTAGTTGAGCATGGCCGATTCATAAACGTTCGTAGAATTCTAACGCGTCGATCAAGTCACCGAATCGAAAAACACAATATGTGTAACTGTCCTGCAACTTGTTTGAGCATTCGTTGCATTCAAAAATGGCTAGATTACTAGCTCCTTTTTTTTCAGAATTAAGTCTCGAAATCCTTTGATTTGGGTGTTTCATAAGAAAATCTTGGTTGAATATCCACTAACACATGTTACTGTGTAAAATGTGACCAATTTCATCGTGTGATGAACATACACGTAGCGCACGTACAAAACGTGACCAGTCACCGGATATGGACATGTTAATGAATAAAAACGCATATGTTTTCATTTGCCGTAATTTTCGGTCAATATGATAATATAAGTTTACATCTCACTAACATTGTAATAGGAATAAGGAAAATAACGACAAATTTCATTGGAGCGTTTCTTTTGGACGTCAGTTTATTTTGTATATTGCAAATGGTAGTAGGTGGGGGGGAGGGGTAAGATGATATGACCTTATTGTTTGAAATATATTTGCAGATCTTTTTATTCTGCTACCACTACCAGCAAACCAATTTTGTTTTATGAATACTATGAATTGCACAAGTTCTCAGTTAAATGTCTAACACGTGAAATGGTCGCAAGATAAACTGACGTTTATAAACAAAATCTAAACTTATAAAGACATGTTATTTGCTTGTGCAAATCATCTCGTCACAATTACTTAACAATCATGATAATGATCGCTATCATTTCCTTTTTATTCTTTGGTTGAAATCAGTAGATTACGCAACCACTGTTTGTAAAGTTCTTCCAACTCCACAATGTTACATTTCCATCTAGTTTGCCAATTATTGATACCCGATCTATAGAAGTCAACGCCTTGGTAATCCTAACCAGCTCTCTGCAGTAGCGTTCTTTAAACCTCTTTCGTCTTCTTAACCCTATCTGCAATCTTGGTCCAAAATTTGGTAAGAAGGAGAGGACACCCATAAACCGCATGCAATTGCTCTTCAACAGCAAAATTAGACTAGAAATCGTATCACACGCTGGTTCACAACAATGACCATTTCGTCAACATTTTTCGTTGCAAACATATATGTTAACCATTCTTTCCCAAATACAGGTTAGCTAATGCAATTTGCAGGTCTTATTTCTAAGGTAAGGAGAAAGGGCCTGGGACCCTTGGTTTGGGAAAAATACAGCTCTGTGGGAAATTTAATAATAGGATATTTTGATAAAAAAGTTCTAAACTTCAATATAGGGATTCATAAACATATACAGATCTGAAAATGATCTTTTAACGGTAAGAATACAAATCAAGCAAAATTAAGACCGTTTTACACGGACCGTAACATTGTTTAATTGGGGGAAAATGATTTTTATGGGAAACACAACTGCGCAGGAAAAATTCTCTTGGGGAAGTGGCCAATAAACGGCCCCAGTTTCCTAGTAAAAATCTATGATTTAGATAATTTTAAAACAATAATCCCAAATAATTAAGATATGAGTCTTTGCTTCATTTTGATACAGTAGTTGTTAGTCAGTTGATCTTGTAAACTGTGAGTTTTAGCTGTTCCCATAAAACCTCTACCACGTTTTAAAATATGTTTCTTTAGAAATAACACCCTCTAGCATACTGATTTTCAATTTTCCTTCGTAAAAAGATGTCTAAATGCTTAATTCTGCTTGGGACAGGCAGTAGTACATACTTATATAATATGTTTTAGTTTCTTCTATGTATGTTAAAAAGCAAGTACCAAATATCCACAAATTTGTGATATTTTCACCGTGATTTAAAATAGAATAAAAAATGTTGGAATGTAGATAAGCGATTTTGCAGAACTGGAATTAAGAAAGGAGTCCTAGGTTTTATTTTGACACCAAAATTGTAAGAGAACACCATCAACTAATTAAGGAATATCCCTTTTCCTGGAAAATTCTTAACAAAAACTGTGAAAATTTCACACGAATTTCCAATTAAATCTACAAAAGTATGCATATGCAAATTATTTCATTTGCATAACTGTCCGAAAACCAAAGACGAATGCTTAAAAGCTGCAATTTGAAACTGAAATTGTTAATCTATACCAAGAACTATTCGAGATATGTCTGATTTTTTCTGGTGTACATGCAAAAATTGACTATAATTCCATCAATTGTTCCAATAAGTTCTTCAAAGTTATGAATATGCAAATCAGCCTCCACAGGCTTTATTGCATACTTATTCTGAAAAATAAAAAAGGATATTTTGTCTTCGTTTAAAAACATTGATTGTTTGTCTACACCAATGACTTAGTGACTGGTAGCTGTTTCTTCCGTTTTACCCCAAAACTACTTTTACAATATATGTTTCCATGGAAACCAAACACTCTACTATGCTGTAATTCAATCTGATTCTGTAAAAAAGACCTGAAAATGCTAACTTCTGGTTTGGACAGGACGTGTTACATATGCAATGTGATTATATTCTTCCAGGAAGCTGCAAAGCTCTGTATGTATCAAATTTTCACTAATGGGTGATATTTTCATCAATTAATTAAAAATGATAAAAAAATGTGCATATGCAATTAAGCTTTTTTGCATAACTTAACTTGAGGATAGATGTCTGGGCTTTACTTTGGTACCAAATTTGTGAATATACACCATCAACTTAGTGGGCTATAGCTTTCGTTCGAACTTCACTCTGAAAAAATGACCACAAAATGATCAAAATTTCCAATTAAATCTTCAGAATCATGCATATGCAAATCAGCTAATTTGCATATTTATACTTCAAAATAAAGATCAACGTCTAAGCTTCATTTTGATACCAAATATGTTATTCTAAACCCAAAACTAAATGAGCTATAGCGGATTGTTTAACTATACCCCATATACCATTTATTGTTTGCACCTAGTTGACCTTTGACCTACTTAGACCTACTTCACCATTGATGCGGACAGAGAGACAGGGCTTAAGTGATTAAGGGGACATTGCTACATCGTTTAAGCATTGTCTCTTGCTTGTAACAAGTTGTCCTCCCTGGAACCATTTTTAGGCCTCGTACAGAAAAGTTCTCCTAGTCTATTAAGATTTAAATCGTTTTAGGCCCGATTCACTTGGGCATGAACTAAAACGGGTGATGTAGCTGTTACGAATCGCTGTTTATACTCGAATAGATACATACTGTAGGGTCTTTCTCAACAAAATCTTCATTCATAGCTCGTGCATATGTGTGTGTGTTGAGACTGATATAATTATTTGGTTAGGAAACCGTCTAAAACTTACCATTTTTGCCGTTTAAAAAATACTTTTTGTACAATCATTTGTCAAGTCATGTACAATAGCCTGACAAGAAATATTTACTTTTGTACAACGGCTTGAAGTGCATATGTGACACAAGGAGTGTAATAAATGCGTCTTTACCTCTTTTTGCATTATATTTGACTGATATTTTCATGATATTAGGCTCGCCCTTAAAAGATACAGATAAAAATGTCGGGAAAATAAGATTTTTTTTGCATGATGGGGAATCACGTGACATAATTTTATAAAATCTTCAATAACTAACCTAATATTTGATTTACACCAACGAAATACTATACTAAAGTATAATTGAAGTCTCAATCTTTGTCAATCTGTTAAAATCGGGCTTAAGCCGATATTAACATTTAGTGACATGGACCAATTAATAGTCATCATCCATGACAATGGAAAATTCAAAATCGATTATTGTTACTGTAACCAAACAGATCTCCTGTTATATATAATTTTACAATACACAATTGTAAACTCACGATTTTGCACTGAAATGTGATTTCATCAAGGCATACCTAACGGTTTTCAAAAGTGCCTAACATCGCGATGGCGAATGGCACAATCAAATGCGCGTACGGTACACGTTATCCCTCCAAATCCGTTGATTATATAAGCGGGATAGTCACGTGACATTTTTCATGGACAGCAAGCTGAGTTAACGGTAGTGTCTTTTGTGGTATAATACGACAACGACCCGTGAATGATAAAAAGTAGCGAGTCTAAATTGGCAGGGAAAGAGGGATTTCGATTTATAGAAATACATTGTATGTGTTTCGAACCCACTCTCCTTAAGGAGGAATGCTCAAGTTTCCTAAATTTTTTCTCAATAATAGAATTTATTTATATTTTGTATGTTGAAAATTACATGCTATTACCAATTGAAAAATAAAATAAAAATGGATGGTTAGCGATCTTGTTTGAATTTCATAGGCATTCGTATCACATACCCATAGATCGAAAAAATGCACAATTTCTTGCACCTGTCCAAGGTCACTAAAATGCTAATAAAATGCTGTATTGTTATCGTTTAGTCCAGAAAACGGATTTAAAGTAACGTCTTACATTTAATAAGAACAGAAAACCCCAAATATGTGCTATTATAAACGCGTAAATGTGTAAAACAGCATGCTAAAGTGTTCGGTTAGATCAACGAAACTGGAGTGTTTTATGTCAAAATTTGAATATTTTTGGAAACATTTCAAGTTCTACATTTGATAAAACTCCCTCATTGTATTAAGCAACATGTCCTGGTAAAAATTCAACGGGAGCTTCGCAGAGCGGCGCATATACGCCCGAGAGGGGCTTGTCAGTAAAAATTGGCAATTTCTTCGATTCAAGGGCAGATAATTCAAACATGAAAAGTTATCAAAATTTTGTTTGCACAACAAGACACCATAGAGATTCATTGTGGCTAGTTTGATTAAATTCTGGTTGAAACTGTAGAAGTAGCGCACAGGAGAAAATGGGCATTTTTCAGAATTTTTCCTTGAATTCAAGGGCAGATAATTCAAGATCGAAAACAGTCTAAATTCCGTAAGCGGTGTGCACAACTAGACACCATGGAGATTCATTGTGGCAAGTTTGATCAAATTCTGACCAAACTGCACGAGGAGTTGCACGCACACGAAAATGGGCATTTTTTAATTCAAGGGCAGATAATTCAAGAACGAAAAGAGTTATCTGAATTCCGTAAGCGAGGTGCGCAACTAGA
This sequence comes from Fragum sueziense, assembly GCA_963680895.1. NCBI lineage: Eukaryota > Metazoa > Mollusca > Bivalvia > Cardiida > Cardiidae > Fragum > Fragum sueziense. The sequence continues at coordinate 7,165,960 of OY804592.1, forward strand.
CTCCATGGAGATTTATTGTGGCAAGTTTGATCAAATTCCGATCAAAACTGTAGGAGGAGTTGCGAACACAAGGAATTGCTAATGGACGGCCAGACAGACAGACAGACGGACGGACGGACAGACAGACAGACAGACGGACGGACAGACGGACGAGCGGGGTCATAACATAATACGACCCTTCGGGCGTATAAAAAGAAAATGTATAGGTCAGCGCACTAATTAGTGCATTACAGCAATTTTTATCAGCTACACATGAATAACATGACGCAAACAGTGGTAACTGCATACACACTTACGACTGTCTTGCTCTTAATAATCGATTTTCATCTTGAGGAAATCAGTTTCGCATAGTAAATACACTTTTACCCTCGAAAATGGTACATTGTAATGATGCGTTATATTATTGAAAATCTGGTAGCGAAACATATTGGTACGAAACATTTAATTTACTACAGTAATGACCGAATGTTCCGAAAAACTGGAACATTCCCCCTTAAATAAATCGACGTAATGCTATCTGTATACAGCGACTGTACTGTCACGGCCACATTCGCCATCATTCAGTAAGAATATGCTTCTCTGCCAATAGGCTGGGAAAGTCTCGGGAGTTCTCGTTTTGAGTGACCCACTTCCGGGACTTCCCCGAAAAGTTTCATATGCTATTCATATAGGCGATCACAACAAATGGGTAGAAAATCGGCCTTATTACTTATTTAGTATTCCAAACATGCACCATGGAACGGGAAATTCATCGACAGATACAGGTATGGCAAAAAATTTGCACACCGCAATGTTAAAAGAGCTAATATTACGGACCTGTAAATCGAACCGCCCCCTATATCTTTCGTACATATTTATTTCGATCGTTCTTTGAGAGATATGCTTTGATTGATATTTTGAAAATATTGAATATGTGTACGGGACAAATGCTCATCAAGATATGGGGTTACCGAAAGTCTGCAAATGAAAAAAAAGGCTTGTTCCTAAGATTTGTTTTGTCAGGGTTGCTATATTCCGGACGTATATCAGCATTTCGGATATTCCCATTTGATACGAATGGGCTCTTACTACATGAATTATCCTAATTTAAAGAATATGTTTATCTATTTGAATGATCATATTTAACCCTTTCACAAACAACACAGGGTAAAACATTTCTGAATGTGAGGGGGCAAAGTAAACAAACATTGAAAGAAAGGGAGTATCAATGAATGATAAAAAATCAGCATTCCTTTTCTTTCTTTTTCTATCACTTAATATTTTGTGCCATAATTTACATAATAAGAGATTCAATATTCATGTACACAAATTTCATTATCTACAATGACTACTGATTTCAAATGATTTTATTTCCTGCCATTTGGGAAAGGGTTAATTAGTACAAATGTTATTCTTGACATTTAATGAAATGCAAGTGCATATCAGTAAAAAAGTGTTGAACTATGAATAAACAGAGATATGAAAGGTATCCTGAAAGTTATCTTTTCAATATCAATGAATTTTGTGCTAAAAATAGACTGTGTTAACCGCTATGTTTTGATAAGCTATGTTTTGATGAACCGTCTGTGTTGTAAAATCTCATAACTGCAGCTTGAATCAAGCCGTGGTTACGATATTTTATAACAGCATCTGCGAAATATAATTGATTGTCCGAAACTATGTCACGGCCTGATTGATAAACCCGTTCCCTATTGTGAGCTGGTGAAATTTAAAAATTAGATCACTTTACTAGTGATATTTTTTCTTCTGACTTTTTCAGATGGTTTACAGTGATGTCAACAGCACCGACTGAATTTGGGACTGCCACCTTATATAATTGATTGGAGGGGGAAATGTGCTAACAAAATAAACCCATTTGGCACAATTCAATATTTTATGCTACCATTAACACAAAAGATTGAAGCTTGCTGACGACTTACAGTTCAGCAGACAATGCAACAATATCCGGCCTAGAAGCAAAAAGACTTAACAGACATTGCGAGAAAAGATTATTTTTTATGCAGTATTAATCATCTGAAAATTATCGGAGAACAGCAACGATACAGAAAACTATGCCATCCTTGTACGATGTTGGTCAAACAGGTCCGGAATGTGAATGGGATCACATTGATGATCAAACTGAACTCTACGACACCAACACAATATCCGAAGACAGATAAAACTATGCCGTCCTTGGAAGATGTCGGTCAAACCGGTCCTGAATCTGAATGGGATCATAATGAGGTTCAAACTGGACTAAAGAACACCAACATGATATCCATTTGTTACCAGAAAAAGTCTATGAACATTATTTGCAATAGAAACCCAGTGGCGGATCCAGAGGGGGTTTGGGGGTTCAAACGAACCCCCCTCTGAAGCCTAATTCTTTCATTTTCATGCAGAAATTCAGTCAAAATTGTATATTAATAGGAAAACGAACCCCCCTAATTGTAAATTCGAACCCCCCTTTCAGAAATCCTGGATCCGCCACTGAAACCATGTATTTCTACATACAAAACACTAAGTACCTGCCCTATTTCAGCCATAAATTAATCTGGATAATATCTAATGGTGTACAAGGTAAAAAACAGAAAACAACAACATTTTTTTAATAAATTCCAGTGTTTCTTTTAAAGAAGACTTCATGATGGGATTTTGATGAAATTAATGTCATATTAATTTACTTCACTGAGTCTCATTTTTATAATCATCAAAAAGTGATTAGCTGAAAAAAATCATATTTTCTTTTTTAAGTAAACATTTTTTGAAAAGTAGCATCATTCTGATTGTAGTTCATTCAATCCTTTCCCAAACTTAAAAGATATTGGACAGTTCCACTGATGCAGACCATGAAATGATGAATGGATGTTGATAGAAAATTTGTGTATAATTTAGCATGGACACTTTGGGAGCAAAAGGAGAAAATACTAGTAACCAGCATTTATTTCTTCCTAAATGTTTTCCAAAGACTTGTATGTGGAACATCAAAATTAGGTCTTGTTTTGGAATGGATTAAAGGGCCCAGGCTAGGGTATTGTTAAAAGAGTACCGTTTGACGCTGTTTTCAGCTGCTATGGTCATATCGCGACTGTTGGAGCACCTAACCATGCTGCTCGCCCGCTTAGGTTTATGGTATCAAACCATTGGTGGGTGACAGTTTTTGTCATAAAGGATATTTTCCGCTGCTGGGGATTGAATCGAGGACCACATGTCCCGCGAGTAGAATTTGGTGCGCTCCAGTTTCGGAATCAGATGAAACTTTAAACCCAGGGTTCATCAAACCAATTGAAAAACTAAGAAAATTTAGAGAAATGAAGAGAGTGTTCATTTCCAACGCTTACTTTTTAAATGTTTCATCCATTACAGATTATGAACATTGTTAAATAATCCCTTTCCAACAGACCTGGCCCTGGTTTCTTGAAATAACTTAAGTACATAGTATACTCATGAGCACATACACAACTTCAAAGGAATACTCTCAAACGCTGAAGGGTATTCGATTGAAGTTCACATGGATTTCGTGCGATTAGAGCACGGTGCTCAGATTTGAGTCTGAGAACGTACTTAAGTTTTTTTGAGAAACTGGGGTCTGGTTTAAATGTCCCATACGGATAAAAAAAACTCTGGAAAATATTGAGGCAAATGAAGAAAATGCTGATAACAAACTGTTTCTTCTCTTGTCCAAATAGCTGCCCCAAGGTCCCTTCATACTAGGGTAGCCTTGTTAACCAACCATCTGGGTGATTGGGGTGAAGTCTCAGATTAGAAGTATATTGTGCACAAAGTGCGCAAAAGTTTTTGCATATTTGATGCAGAATATTTTGAATACTTAATGGAATATATTATGGTAATCCGCCCCAAATGAGATTTGGGCGACGCCGGAATTGTTCGAGCACCATTGAAAACATTTGGCGGTGGAACTTTCCACTGTCGTATGTTTACGACAAGGCCCGAATAGGTTCGGATACGTAACGATGCCACCAAAAAAGGCGAATGTTTATGAATCTCAAAATTGCCACATTACAGGTATTCTACTTTAATCCATTTGATATTCCCACAACCCTATACGATTAATATAGTCCACCACTTATGAGATTCACTTGACATCATTTATTTCAGCGACCTATCCATTGAATGATTCGATGGTAGAAAATGTTCATTTTTTTCTAATCTGTCCGTATAAATCGGTTAAGTTCCAAAAGTTAACGATGTCGAAGAAAAAAATCTGAATTCGCATGATTTTCATTAGGGGTGGACTACCTTGAGTATGAATGATCGCCTTGTGACAGCTCACAAAATTGAGATAAACAACGATGGCATTTTGGTATATATATAATGCACTAGATCTATGCCATAAAATATTGGGAGAAAATGAAGCCTTGACTAAATCCTTTGTTGTAGATACTCACTTGAATTGTCTCAATGAGTAGTATGTAACAATTGGATTTGTAATAACTAATTCAAAATCATTTACACCCTCTGATATCTGATGCAGGCCATCAGCATTTTCTTCTTTTGTCTAAATGTCTTGCCGAGTATTTTCTATTAGATGAATGTCTTAAGTTAAAACCAGGTCTTGTTTGGGAAAGGTTTAATTGATTTAGAAGAAAATAAAAGAAAGTGAGAGGACTTTATGATTGTAAAGTCATCAGTGATATCTAAGATGCACTACTCGGTCTATATTAAAATAGGGGCCTTGTCTGCAAAAGAAAACACATGTAGTTTTCTTCATTTTAACCCATTGCCAGATAATGACACCTTTTGACACCCTACAAGTTAAAGGCTTTGGTTTTAGCATTGTGGAAAATGAAGAAATTGCTTGTGACAAGCAATTTCTTCATTTTACACAATGTTTTCTATCCTAAAAGAGCAAAATTTTATCACATTGAAAATGTTGTCCTTTTCCAATTTTTATAAAACTGTGAAATTTTGTTGTTTGGTGATGTGTTAATGGTCGAATATAACAAAGAGTCATTTCATATTGAGAAAAAGACCTACAAACAATCAATAGTATATGTAAAACACTCAAACACAAGTATTCATCCGATAATGACTCGAAATTCGGGGACCATCCGAAAATTGGGATATCCGAATTACTACTCAGCTAATTTTTGATGCTAAAAAGATGACCATTAATGTAAGGATTAGTCCATAGAAAATGATGTAGATGACTGGTTACGACTTAAACAAGATAAATTTGTGCATTTGCAACTTAATTATTGTCGGATAGTGCAAATATAGTCGTGACTAAATATCGACATCGAACAGTGAAAATCACTCGCCTCTTTGTTACATTCATTTGACGATTTAACAGAAGTTGTGACGAGTTCTAATTTGTTGAGATCAAACCTTAGCATCCTCCCTCCCTGTGCCGATGTTTCATTCTTTTTAGTAAGCTTTGTATGGCCGCGTGTACGTAGTTAGAAAAATCATAAATATTGTAAACAAAATCTAAATAATTTTGACAGGTCCCGGAAGTGGAAAATCTCTCGAGTCACGTGACTTCTCTTACAAGGCCTATTTACATGTATTGGAATATACAGTAACCTTTCGTCACGGCTCATGATTCGATGTAGAATAGGGCACAATTATATTTAGTAAACAGCGACATAATTTCGGACAAACAATATTATTGCGAAGGTGTTGTTACAAAATCTCGTAACTACGGCTTGATTTTAGCCGTAGTCACGAGTTTTCAAAAAAAAAAAAGCACCGTCGGTTTATCAAAACATAACCTTTAACCAAGTCTATAAATAGACAACGACCTGTGCATGATCAGAGATCAGCGAGTCCAAATTGGCGGGGGAAGTCCTTATGTCACCCGAATAACCCTGTTCTCCAAAGCTACAAAATTAGCGTGTTTGCACTATAACTTATCGGGCGTTTATCAGTTTTATAGTAAAACTGTGTTGTTTCTTGTAGAAATCGCTAAAATTGGGGAAATGCATAGTTTCTTTGAATCAATCATGTTTTGGGCCTAAATTCTTCTTTTTATGACATATATCATAATAAATCAATCCTTCTGTTGCAAACGGAGATTATAAATCCATTTATATTTGTGACCCATCACACTAAAAGGGACCTTAAGGGTACTGTGAAAAGTATCGATCCTAGACAGTCTGCACAGTCTGACTATTATCAAAACTTTTAATTCAAATATAATCTTTTGAATGTAGAATGTTTCCTTATCATGCTTTGACCTGACGTCAAAAGTTGGGGTACACGTGTGAAAAAAAACGTTTCTCAATGTACTAAACGGAAAACGTGTTTTTTGTCAACAAATATATAGAATAATTATATACCATCGGGATCCTGTTATTTTGTTCTTTTATATCATATATCTTTCTACTAACTGAGACAACCATAACTGACATTTTATTAATGCAATGCATGCAAAATACAGCAAAAATGGCGTTGTAACTTGTAACACTTTACGCTCTGCATCGAAAGGAACAATATAGGTGTTTTGCGAATTCTTATAAAACGCGCGAAATTGCATCACAGAAGAGCACTGGTGCTAGCCAAAATATTGTTTGATTTTCACATTAATGGTGTCAACCGGAAGCAAGGTGGTGGCGAAAAATTGCACCGCTAAGTTTTGTAACTTTTTAATTAAATTTCAAGGGTCAATTTTTAAAGTTGCTATAGCTGTCACGATTGAAGTTTTTCAGTTACCGAGTTCCTATTATCTGATGATATGAACAAAGCATATTCCAACTGCATAAAACCAATAAAACCAGTGCAAGAATGGTATATTGGTACATTTTCCCTTTCTTGCAATGTATTTCAGTATGTCATGTTTACAATGTCAAGGGCGAGTCGGAATTATCCGAGTCCTGAGCGGTTATAAGCGAGCGTCTACCGAATCTATTTCTAAATCGAGTGGAATGACGTCAGAGAATAAACAGTAAAAATTTAAAAATTTGAGATGTATCTTTAAAAGGGACCTTATGGGAAGTGTGTAGCAACCCTAAACAGTCTGCGAGGAAAGCACAGACTGATCAGGATCGGAACTGTTGACACTAAGTTGATACTCTGGATTTACATGTTTTTCCTATCACACTATATATCATTATCTAAATACGGATATCGTTGGCGCTTGCTAAATGTGACCTGTCTCTCGAAATATGGTCTTCTGTTGACTTCATAGAAGCATGCTTTTAGCACGACGTGTCAGGCAGAATCTGACCCTTTCCCCCAAAAATAATAATAAAAAAAAGCAATGGTTGTATTTGAAGCAGCATTTAAAAAAATGTCCCAATTTAGAAAACAAATACGTTAACGTCATTTGCAGGTGACGTCGCATACGCATGAAAACCCGATGGTGTTTTTTAAAGCAGTGATTTTTGCCCTTGCATTTAGAATTGTCCAAATATAGCTTGTAATAAAAATACATCTGAGCCATATTTGCGACATGCAAAATTTCGTGATGATTGCGCGTAAAATAAAGCAATGGCTGTGTTTGAAGCAACGTTTCAAAAATGTCCCAATTTACAAAAATACGTTTACGTCGTTTGCAGGTGACGTCGCATATGCATGATAGTGTTTTTTTAAAGCAGCGAGTTTTGCCCTTGCATTTAGAATTGTCCAAAAGTAGCTTGTAATAAGAATACATCTGAGCCATATTTACGACATGCAAAATTTCGTTACGATTGTGCTTAAAATAAGGCAATGGTTGTGTTTAAGCAGAGTTTCAAAAATGTCCCAATTTAGAAAAAAATGAGTTTACGTCATTTGCAGGTGATGTCGCACACATTAAATAGTTGCGATCAGTCGTGAAAAATCCCGGTCATCAAAGAACGATACGCTGGTTAATACCCATATACGTATCTATTGGAGAATCATTTTCTTGATATAAATTGTTTCTGTATTTATGAATTTGTCTGTAGGTCTATATAGTCATGGTCACATCTGTACGTTTTCCCGTAAACAAATGCTTTACAATGCACCTCTCTAAGGCATTATGTATAAATCCGTCAAATTCCGGGCAACGGTATTTTAACACAAGTGAGTTCATTCAAATTATGATGATCTATTTTAAAAAGAAATGATGTCACATGTAGATGTATTATAGGAACGTCCGCTTTTCCCATGTAAAACAGAAATATACATCGCCGTAAATCTACATGGATATAAATGGCTTAGATATTTATGAAGTAAAGGATAAGTCTAGCTTAATCATTCAATTATGGATAATACATAATTAATTTTATTCATTTTTAACAATAGATTTGGCAGATGGATAAGCGAAGTCTTGTGTTTATCAATAAGTACTCGTATACCACGCACGTAAGTTGACAAAAATCGACGTTACGTGACGTTACGCTGTTGTATCCCAACTTTTGACGTCGCGTCTTTATGTTTATTTTCCAGATACGACATCTAGTTGACCTCTGCTGGGTCTAATCTATTTCTTCCAATTTGGATTTCTTGGCTTAGCTTTTATCGTGATGGGTCACATTTGTTAAATATTTGTCTACGACACAGATGCTGATTAGATGCAGACACTAAGGCTTGAATATGAACAAGATTTGGGGCTTACTTTGCTGTAACATTAGCTCCCCGAACATAAAGTCCTGGCTAGCTAAAAAATTAGAGGGAAAGGAAGAAAATGTAGATTTATACCCTACATCTGCAACATTTCAGTTTTTTACTAAAATATTTAAGATAAACACAGAGCGAAAATGAGAAAATACTGATCTTCAGCATTTTCTCCTTTTCCATCTTTATTTTTCACTATAGATTATCGACGTTTCAAATTTTGCTGACACTAAAACTTTTGGAAGAACCGAAGATTTTGTCATTTGCGAAAGTGTTAACGAATATCACCCGTTTAAAGTACAATTTCTCTGTTCATATCAATGCCTTAACCATTCCCAAACAAGACTTGGTTTTGACATCTCTGACAGAAATGACACGACAAAGAAGAAGGAGAAGAAAACGTTGGTAATCTGCATTTATTCATTTTGCATCTATACTTTCTTAACTATACGAATAATACACAGATCCCATCTTTATTGACATCTATACTAATGGACAAAAGTCTTGTCCATGTCTTAAAGTGTAAATAATTCGGTAACCATTTGAGGTAAGTCGATAAAAATTTACATGCATCATATACACATGTCACAGGAAAAATTTCAGTATTTTCTCAACAAACTTTTTCATATGGTGCCCCCGCTTTTTTCACGGTTTGGCACGTGCAAAGCGTGGATGTTTGGGGATTTCAAATTTCTTTTGTCGTCTGACAAACCATCTATCGGGAAACAGAAACACATAAAAAATGATTTCAATACCATTATCCGCTGTTATGCGTCCTTCAAAGGAACAACGCTTATTAGCTATAGGATGTTTGCAAAGCTGGAGATACAGTTGCAAACGTAGCAAACATTTTAGGCGTTTCAATGCGTACTGTTAGGAGGTTGCGTCCGAAATATGATGCCACTGGGTCCGTTGAGGACTTTCCAAGGTCCGGACGTCCCAGAGAGACGACGTTACGTCAAGACAGGCATATCATTTTGACACACTAGCTTAATCGGTTTACTGTTCCCCGTCGTACAGCCATTAATACACCTGGTCGTACGCACCCTCATATCAGAGCTAGAACCGTCAGTCGTCGTCTTCGTACGGCAGGGCTTCATTGCCGACGTCCATATATCGGCCCTCAATTAACCAACGCTCATCGGCGTAGACGTTTAAACTGGGCATGCCATAATTTGATTAGAAATTACTGAAATTTTTGCTATGACATGTGTAGCATGCATGTAAATTTTGATCGACTTACCTCAAGTGGTTACCGAATTATTTACACTTTAAGACATGGACAAGACTTTTGTCCATTAGTATATTTTGTTATAGTATTTTCAATTCTCTCAATATCTCCTCAGTCGTGACTGCAGCAATTTTCATTATAAATCTAGAAACACTAATTCTGTTGACTGAGACTTCATCAATCATTTCCAAATCAAGACCCCAATTTCAAGTCCTTGAGAAAAAAAAAAAAAAAAAAAAAAAAAAAAAAAAAACATAGAGAAACATTGAAGCAAAAGAACGATTTTGTAAATAATCAGCGATTTCTCCTTTTGCATAATTATTTTGTCTATGCTATAGATATCGTTCACAATTGACATATTCATCAACAATTTTCACGTCTGCAGCAACTTTCAAATTTGACAACCCTAGTAGATCTATTTTTTCGTTCAGGTTAGAACCAAATTGGACCCATCCATACCTCTATCCTTACTTCTAGGACCAATTTTAACATTACCTTAACAAGTACGGATTCGAAAGACTTCAGTGGGAGAAAAAAAAGCTTAGGAAAACGCCGACACAAAAGAAATTGTTTTTAACTAGATCTAACATTTTCTCCTCTTACAACATTATTTTCTTGAGATCTGAAGTACCTTTCAAATAAAAACAGGCTATAAGCAGTGCAACCACATGGTTGTAACGTTAGGAACACGCAATTCCAAATAAGGTTACCTGACGTCTGATAAAAGGCGGAAACTTCATCGTCGCGGGAACGCAGAAATTCGATGTTGACGTTATAATTATGATGCACAAAAGTTGCGCAATATTGAAATCCCACAATCGTCATTGCGACATTTACTTAGGGCGAAGCCCTCAGTATTTACCTAACACATGTCCGTCGCACATCGGTTTTTATTTGCGTTGAAAAACTCGAAACTTGTTATTATTTCATAATTATGTTACGTTTCCAATAAGGTTGTTTGTTTTGATGACATCTTTTACGTGCGATTGAGATTTTAAGTTTGGAATACCAGTCTAATCGTTTAATCAGAGAATGTAACTTAATTTCAAAGTTACTGGTGTTCTGTTATACATTTCCCATACAAGCCCTCTTTTGATGACCCTAAAAGAGACAGCTTTGAAAACAATTATGTCATTCAAATGTACAAATGTTGAATACAAATTCTTTCAATTGTTTAAAAATTTGTACGAACAAATGGGAACTCGCAATAGTTGTCTTTTGTTATTAAAAATAATTGTTGTAAATACACATGTATTTGGTACACACTAACTGTAATAACTATACTGAGCAAAAAAAGTTTAGCACACTCGGAAAATGTTGGTTCCTAGTCAAAAACTATTCCAAACCCCTTAAAAAGAAAATACTAATGTGTTTGTAAATTCATTTTCCTGACGCTTCCTGAAAATTTTGTTTCAAAATTCTAAAGCGTTAATTAGGTATTTTACGTTAAAGTGCACAGGGGTCAGATGTCGAAAATCAAGCAAATTTCAATGACGCGAATGTCCAGCATAAGCAGCTAGGACCGCAATTCAATGTTTTCCAATTTTGCAGACAAGCTTCCTGACCACACAGAAAGGAATTTTGCCCATTCACACGGCAGATGACGTTCAAGGCCACTGACGTTACAGACGTCATTACTTTCTCTAGCCTGACGTCCAACAAGGTTCTTCATGTATTCTTTTGCTGATTATTAAGCAGGTCAGGTGTAGATCATTCTGTATTTCCTTGGAGTAAGTGGGCAGTGATTATCTTACTGAAATATCACAACTTTATATCGTTGTAAGACGGTCCAGTAACAGGTTGGATGATTTCATTGCAGTACCCTTACACCTTTTGGTTGCCATTAACTGAAATGAGGTGTGTTTAACTGTTGCCATCCATTCCTGCCCAATCAACGATACAATCGACGTAACAGTTTCGCTGAAGACGTTATTGGTAACCATTCTTATGCATCTTATCCAACCACAAATCCTGCCGTCAGTTAATGACACGTAAGATGAGATTCGTCCGGACATCAGTCCGATGTCTCCTGAATCAATATCGATGTATCCATACCCACTGACGCCTTGCCTGTCGACGCTTAACGTCATTGAGATGAGATCGGAGGACCTTGATGCAAGTTGTTCGGAGCTTGTTCCGGACAGTCTAGTCACTAACGATATACCCTGTGACGTCCTGGAGGAGTAGCACTAAATTCTGACTAGACAGGAATCCGTTGCGTCGTCGGGACGTCGCTGTGTAACGATCCTCCCTGAACGTCGTTTTACACGGTCTGCAAAATTTAGGTCGTACGTTGGTGGTTAAAAATGCATACACCAAGTGCGTAGGCGCGTAATTGTCAGTTCTGGCCAATTGAAATGCAAAGCGACATCTCTAACAGACATACCTGCTTGGAGCATGCAAAGAGCTCTCTGACGTCGAACTTACGTCATCATTTCTCGCCTTCCCATGATCAATTTCAAAGAACTTGTAAAAGTTAAACTGATTCTGCTAACAGATCTGTTTAATCGTGTGTTTTTGGACAAGCTAGACATTATCGATGTCACTGTACACGTGCCGCACGTGACCTCTGCTAATCTGGACTGTGTCCAATACACTGAATGTTCACTCTTCACTTGCACTGTATGCGTAATGGTTGTTGATCGGGCAACTGAATAGCACAAAGCTTTCTAATGATATCATCATGGAAAGCGTTGAATTGAATCAAGAAAATATTGATAATCAAAGATTTCTTCCATTCTCTCCATAGATTTCCAATTGAATTACATGATGGATTTCATATTGAAGGAGTTTGAGTTTATTTTGGTTTTACGCCGTTTTCAACTACCAGGGTCATATCGCGGCGGCTGGAGCACCTAACCGTGGGTTCCTGGTATTTCTCGCACCAGTACAACAACAATATCCAAACCGAGCCTCCAGCTGCTCTCTCACATAGATGATTCTCACCCATTGGTGAGAGACAAATGACTTTTGTCAAATGTCAGAATGGATACTGGCCGAGCCGGGGTTCGAACTCGAGACCCCTGGATTGACAGACTCCGACGTAACCGACTGAGCTATCCGGGCTCGACTTCATATTGAAGGAACAGCCATGTAATTTCTTTATATAATAATGCAAAAACTTTCCGTGATTTCAAAGTGCTTGAAATATTATTTCAGATGAAAAATTAGCTTTCCGTAATTATTCATTATCTTTAAAGGAATGTCACTCCATATATCGGTAAACTTCTACTGTATATCCATAAACTTCGTTGCTGGGGAAGGGTTCAGTGGGCGTTGACTCAAGATCTGTTTTGTTTTTAATTTTAACATTGGGTGCGTTCGGGGTTCTCGCATCGGTACCTATTGGTATCGTTGGTAGCCATCGGTAACCATCGGTATACCAATGGATATTTTGTTGGTAGCCAAGTGCGAGTAGACAAGTCAGGCAGTGTCGGTAGCCTCGTTTTGATTACATTAGATATGGTGGATTACAATTAAAGATTAAAGGCGATCCTAATAGTTTTAGCATAGGCTTATTATGACAAAAAGAACTACATTTCCCGATTTTTTTAATTCCTTTGCAAATGTCTGCATTTTGAATAAAAGATACATTTTAATTAGCATTAACCCATTTACACACCTGCAAGACATCACAGTTTGTTAGACTAGATGTAACAATAGGAGCATGCTCACAGCTTTGCTGTTGAAGCAAAATCATGACAGAAGTCATAAGCCTCGCCCTTGCTGGTTGATTATCCTCCATTTACCGATTGGCACAACTTTCGTTCAGAGTTTGCTGGTTGCCGTGGGTGCCATCGGCCACCGATGGCACCATCGGTAGCCAACGGTAAGTACACTCGGTTATCGATGGTTGAACCATGAATGCACCCACAACGTTGGTATATTTCCCCAAATCATTACCGATTCCATGCGAAGACCAAACTTGTACTTAACTTGTAACTGGAGAAAAAGAGATAAGAGATAAGAGATAAAAACATCATAAACAGCCTTTTTTGTACTTTACAATAACAAATGAAAATACTTTTAAAACATAACATAATCTATCATATCCATCTAAGGGACAAAACTGTGTACAATATTAGATACAATACACTAATAAAATGACCATATTCATGGTGGGAGAAAGGTCGATCTTGCGTCTGCTTTAATGGGTTTGTAGGCAATAGTTGAGGACTGCATCATTTTGCTAGTTTTTCTTTGGTTTGGGATTTAAACGATTTATATACGGTAAAATCCCAATACAGTCATAATAGATTTAAAAAAATGGATAGTGGGAGCATGCCTATTGAGATGTACAGACATTTTAGTAGCCATGCTGACACTGCTTACAGTGGTGTGTAGGACAGGTGCGGCACTATAATGTACTCATAGGCATAGTCCCTCATAAATATGAGTACACTATTAAGAACGTTTAAGACAGAAGAAACGTGATGAAAAAAAAGACACACAAGGCATATTACATGCACAGTGTATTTACTCATCTTCGATCGAAATATATAAAGAAATACTATTATACTTGACCAAACCTTCAAAAGATCATAAATCTTATAACTCCTTCCTCTGAAACCAATATAATTAATTTATCAAAGTATTTATACTATGCAAACTTGATTCGAATCTGAATGTAACATCATGTGCTCTTCTGATAATCCATGTTCTATTTCTTTATTATACGGTATGTTTGTAATTGCTATAAAACATGTAATGTTTTCATGCAATAAAATATATGTATAACTCATCGGCTATAAAAGTAGAGTTTTATACAAACACTAAAAACCAAATACATAGTTTTAACATTTACCAAACCATTTATCGTAAGCTATACGAGCGAATTAATGTCCTAATTATTTCATTCCCAAAAGAGGAAGTGTTTGTATTGGGCCATTTATCAACAACAAGGAGTAAAGTGTTTGTATACAACTACCATTTTATAGCCGATGAGTTATATCTATGTATACAGCGTGGTTGGTTTGTGCCAAATTATAACAAAACCTTATTTAAGAGTTTCTAATGACATCGGACAATTCATAGATATCATTAATATAGACCATAGATCTCCATCTCAATGATCATTTTATTAGCAATATTTTGAACTGGTCAATACTATGGACTTTTTTTGTAAATGAGCTTTGTTTTGTCATTAGCATATAAAGTGGTAAAAGTCGTTATTGTAAAAACTTTGTTAACATGGATTTTAATCATAATGAGATGTTTTATCTTTTCCTTCAAAAATTTCCCCAGGATGATTTTTCTTACCGAATTATGGGTCTGCATATATCTGTCGTTTTGCCATCTTCCAAGGCTAGTCCTAATATAAAACGCATAGCTCTAGGAAAAAACATTGAGAAAAGGAAGAATCCGCTGAGAGTCAGCAATTTCTTTTGCTCTTCCCCCAAGCACATAATATATTTTCAGAACATTTTCACATTAGTAAATCATTTTGACATCTACCTTTTAAAACTTTTTTTGAGTTTACTAGATCTAGTTTTAGATTTTGCTTTTTACGGCTGGGTTAAAAATGTGTTTGATATAGCCGCCTTAAAAATAACTTTTATGACCTATAATAAATATAATAGCTCGAAAACATACATGTGCATATATCGGAAAGGAGACAATGAAATACTTGGACCCATTCAATAAATGGTGTGAACAAGTGAAACGGTAAGAGAACCCATTATTATGTATAATACCGGTATACTATTCAAATATTGCTAAGAGCATAAACATTTAAACATTTAAATATCATTTTCTTCTTCAAAATAGAATCCTATGAAAAATTTTGTTCCATGTATTTAGTCTGGCGATTATCTAAGATAAGTGAATGCGTTTTACAACATTTACTATGCTCGAAACAGTAGAATTTCAGATGCCAAGAGTGGAACCCATAAAATGAGTTCTCTAGATATGGAGAATAATACCCTATATGACAGCATTTCTTTTTTCGAAAAAAAGGTGTTCGCATTTTTTGCGCTTTTATATCGTGTTCAAGATCAATGCAACCATAAAGACCATTTGGCAGGTAGTCATGCACTATGAGATTTTAAGTAATGAATCAATTGGAATGAACCAAGATTATGGACAACTATAGAAACGTGTCACGTCATAGTGGTCTATCGGCTAGGTCCTGCAATAGCTGACCTGACTACGGATGGCCTAACATGTAGTTTGTTATGTGACAAGTGCATGGCGTAAAGAGCATTTATTAGTACAGTATTATAACAAGAGAATTGTCGTTTAGTACTCAAAACCAATGAATTGACAGACTGGTGGTACTTTAGTGAGATGTTAAATACTTTGATGTGTTCTATGTTAGTTATTTCATTGAATATTAACATTTAGCTAATAACTAGAGATGCTCTGTCAGGTCATTTATCTTGAGCTTTACAAGCCTGGTTAATGAATAACGACTCCCGTTACACACCAAACTTATTCACCAATCAAACAATTTCAAATCATTTAAGACGAAAAAGTGTCTATTCTTTTCTGTTGCATAACACATTTTAAATTGAACATTAACTCATATTTAAAAGACATTCAGCAACGATCAGAAAAAAAATGATCGGTTTTTCGATTTGTACGAGAAATATAGGTTAAAAGGTTTTGGTGCTTAGTAATTTTAAGTAGTATAGGCCTACGGATATATTACATTATGACAAGGAATATGTACATAATATTCAAATGTAGAATTAAAAAGTTGCATTGTGGAATAGAAGATTTAAGGTTTGGTGAACACTGGTTTAAATATTTGTATCACTGTTTTGCCATTACTTCTTTCTTGGTCGATGCAGTTTTGGTTCATTGAGTGTTTCATCTATATTTTTCAACCTAATTATCTATTCGGTTTACGAAAATGGTATTTTAAAGGGAAACAATTAAATAATTAGTAAATAAATAAAAATATAAACACATGGGCCTAATTAAAACATATGTTCCATTTTTTTCAACGGCGATAATAAAATCGATGCTAAATAAACCTTTTTTTGACAAAATACCAATAAGAATTAGTAGACGAGGCGAAAATGGATATCTCAATCAATGTATCTCCTTCCATTTCGAGAAATCAACCGTCCTTGTAACAATTGCTTACAAAGACAAAACATGATAGTACTTTGTTGTTTCCCATTTATATGGATATCATATATGTCAATGTGTTTCAAGAGGCTTATGGTTTTGAGCCAGCGATGTTTCATTAAATGGTTAAAAATATTGATTATTGAATAAATTATAGCGCTATTTCCAATCAAAAGCGAGATTTGCTTATTTCAGGGTCAAATGGTATTGGATCAGCTATTTTAGAGGGAATGGAACTGTTGACAAATTGGCCAAATGGAATTATGTCTGTCATACATGTATCTTGGCTGTTGAATCTCTATAGAGATAGGTTTCAAAATGCGCATGCGCGTTTCCACTTTCCACTGTTTCCGATTTCGTTTTGTGTGCCATATAAAGTGACCTTCAGAAATCGGACAATTTTTTTTAAAAAGATGAGCTCTATTTTGGGTATGGCGATTAAAATATTCGAAGGAAAATATTAAGTTGCAGGACAATGAAATCAATGAAAATTCAAATTTATGTGCCGATTTTTGTCTGTTCTTTGCGAAGAAAATTAACAAATGCTCTCTACATTTATAAGAGTTTCAAGGTCATTTCATTTCTAAGGATAACTACTACTCGTATGTCTTTAAATTCTTAATACATGTACTTATTTCGCAACTTCATTGATATTTCAGTCGACGAATTTAATGATCACAGTTCAGAGGTTGACAAAGAGAGACTTAGACGATACCTCAGGTGGTACTATGCTAGAAACAGAAACCGCACATGTCCTTTCACCGTGCAGAGAAAAATTGTTCCCTCGGGTAGGTTGACTATCGAAACATTGTTTTGATTTTTTTCTCTCTCTACTTCTTATCCAACCTTTGCTCACAGGTTTGAATAGCATTGTTCAAATTTCGCTTTTCAACCACTTCTGGTTTTAATATCACCATCCTTGATCTTGCTTGTTGAAAATAAGTGAGCCGAGATCTGGACAATATGTCGTCATGGTGTTCAAGACCATTATCACTTAATAACTATGATCATCTAGTCTCTTATTGCAGTACTGAGGAAATTGAGTAATAAGAGAACTTAATGTATATTAGCTAAACTACATTTATGATTGGCCTGGTCTTAGATTAATGTTGGTCTCTAAATGTACAAACCCCACCCACTATATTCAGACCCAATCTCAAACCTTTGTAGTCAAATAATTTCAGACCATGTTATTCCTATGCTTTACACACACGCTTCGGACTAGTTGCTGCTCTTGTTTGTGAATTAGATATTATTTAAAATTAAACGACCCAAACTAGGAAAAATATACAACGGTTTGGATACTTTGTACAAAGAATTCAAATTCAGAATTATGCATCGGCATGAAGTAGCAATTGCTCAGTAGCAAGACATTCGTCCATTTGCAAAGCCATACTCATGTAGAAAATATTTGAGAGAGGGTCTTGAAAAGAGGTCACTACAGCATTTCAAACATGTTACCTGTTAATCCTGTGGTCAAATATAGACGAATACTCTACTACCTTACAGTTGCCATAACTAATGATGAAACTTTGATACACCACTATGGGATTAGGCTAGACTATATGTATGTACAGGCTGATCTTGATCTCAAATGCTTTAAAGGCCATGTTCCCAAATGTAGGTAAAGTGTCAGGGGTAGTATAACTATACCCCATATGGTAAATTTGACATGTACAAAAAAGTCAGAGGAAAAATAGTTCCTTTAGGAGGCTAAAGAGTTCCATTAAAAGGAAATTTCGAATATTTTTTATTTTTCACACATATATATCACGGTGATTAGCATCATCCTTTTGGTGGATCAAAAACCCACAAATGTAATGAGATGGTTATAATCGCCCTAAATCGAGTTGACATTCTTCAATTTCTTATATAATTGCATTGTAATGTGAAGAACATACAAGAGGGCCAAGATGGCCCTGAATCGCTCGCCTGAGAGAAATTTGAAACATACCTACTATTATGCAGAACAAGACCCACCTTTTACATTACCTAGGTATCTCTAAGACAAGAACACACAATTAAAGATGCGAGATTATGATCCAGCAGAAAACAACGTTCTTAATCTTGAATGATCAATGCGGCTGTTACAGTGAAAACAAAGTCGAAAAACAACAGCAATTTTGTCATAATCAAGGGCACATAGTTCTGTTCTGATAAAGATATTTTCATCAACATTATGTCCAAGTTGTTTCTTGATTGGTCAATATTTATTGTTGTTTGAGTGAAATTAAAGTCGAAAACGGCAATATTGTCACCGTCAAGGGCACACAACTCTGTTTTTTCTATTCCGATTAATATGAAAAATTAATCATCTAAGATCTTATGGTCACCAATATTCTGACCAAATTTCAGCCTGATCGGGCGAAAATTGGGGCCTCTAGAATGCATATGTTTTCCTAAGATTTGACCACATAACCCAGTTTCTGACCCCAGTTGACCCAACTTGCAAGAGATATCATGAATCAAAACAATCATTCAGACCAAATTTCAGCTTGATCTAGTAAAATGTGCCTATAGAGTACCAAGAGGATGTTTCTTAGATTTGGCCCTGTGACCTATAATTTGACTCCAGTCGACCCCATTTCAAATTCATCTAAGATTACACCAAGACTATCATGCTGCTAAATTTTCAAATTGTTCAGACAAAAAATGTGGCCTCTAGAGTGAATAAATTTGTTTCTAAGATTTGACCCCATAACCTAGTTATTGACTTCAGTTGACCCAATTTCAAACTGGTCCAAGATTACATCAAGATAATAATTTTGGCCAAATAACAGGTTGATCAAACTAAAAGTATGGTCTAGAATGACCCTGTGACCTAATTTATGACACCAGTTGACTCCATTTCAAATCCATTTGAGACTTTATCAAGACAATTATTTTGATACAGGTTCAGGTTGCTTGGACAAAACATGTGGCCTCTAGAGTGAATACATGGGTTTTCTTAGATTTGAACCATTGACCTAGTTTTTGACTCTCGTTGACACAACTTTTAAAGTGACATTTCAGAATTTTTTGTCATAAATTTTACTTTTAATTTTATCTGAAAGAGCATATTTCCTTATGAAAATTCTGAAAATTTCAAGCCAAAATATTGCGCCGTTTACGAGAAATTTATATGTTTGTGTTGAAATTGAACAAATTGTTGTGGAAAACAGTTCGGATTTATATGCAATTTATCGATTATGTCTCAACTTTAAATGCGTGTTGCTCGCATATTGGCAACAACTTCAAAAAACTAATAGTATTTTTACTCATTAGAATAACCAATCTTGGCATCAAGACATATTTTAAAAAATTGAAATTGGAATGAAATGTCCCTTTAAGTCGTCCGAGATTACATCAAGACAAAGGGTCAATGATATCTATAACTAAATTTTTATTCGTCATTAAGTGTTTTCTTATCAAATGAGAATATATATTCTTATCAAATGAGAATATATATACACATATGAACCAATACGATATTTCTTCTCTATATACTTTATATTAAGCATTTCCGACAGACTAGTACGGCCACCTTTCATTATAGATAAATTTACACACTTGTGACAATGGATAAATTAGACGTGCAACTTGCTTTTGACTTATTGTAGATACATGTATATTTTATCATCTATCATGTACGCGCACCAAAATGGATCGACTTTCTTCTCAACTTTTCTTTTATCAAACCAAAGGGTCATCTTAATTTACATTGTATGTGACAGCATGCTTTCACTTGCTTATACAATCTTAAACCAAGTGAACAAACTAGCTTTTTTAGAGAAAACCCTAGGTTAAAATGTACTAGGGTGTTTTCTTTTTATGAAAAGGGCGTTTTCGCTTATAATCTAAACCTACGATATCGACTTACATAAAACGCGTTTCTAGAAAAAAAAAAAAAAAAACAAAACTTGTATTAATGTTTAGCTAAGCAGATTAGATCAATTATAATACACTTGATGATGCAAACATCAAACTTAGCACATATATTTATAAGACCATGTAATTTAAGTTAGCCACTCAGAAATTCAAAATTGCCGACATTTGTCAAGATGGTCACCATTGACGGGTGGGGAATACCTTTTTTTCTTGCCATAAAACCTTTTATAATTGGCCGATGTTTATAACTTTTTTGTAACAAATTGTATGTTTTTTTAATCCAATAAAACCGAATTTTATCATGTCTTGTGCATATAATTACTATTTTCTATGTTTTGAACAATACTGAGAAAAGAAAAGAGAATTTATCAACCTGCCGTGACATTATTTCTGTCCAGCAAAAAACTATACTAGAATTAATGTAGTTTTTTGTTTTTACACCAATACCCTTTTAATTTCTTGTAACGGCTATTAGAAGTTTTTTTTTACAATAAAAAGTGATGTACTTGATACCAATTCTTTGATTCCTTTCACTTTGATCAGAATAATGTGATAGGTAACTGCTCAAGCTCAATAGTTTATCACAGCCTCGATGCATATAATATCTCACCAACTTGCTTTCTTGGAAGGTCAGTATTTTCATCTGCAAAATCCATGGCAGGGTAGGCTAAACCGGTAGCATCAATCTATATATGCCATCTTTCAGCCACAACAATTGATTGAAGTTAATAAAGACAATAATATATGATATGTGCTGTTTCGTTGCTTTCATTCCCATTCAGGGAGCCTTAGTACTTCTATTTCGCGGGTAGTTGTCTGACCTCCATGTGTATTCTGCTGAGTAAACAACAAGCTTTTTGTGGTTTTACAAAGATGCGCTAGTTAGGGATGTTGCTTCATATAGCTTTGTAGAACTAGATATAGTCCCTGGGCTAGAAACATGTTTGCTCCCCCCGAGGGAATTTTGTAGACATGGTTTTTCGTAAAGTACATTATCTTAGAAACATTTTGCACTCTGGTCGTCGGGGCTTTTGGCTGTAACCCTTATCTAAAACCCTTAACCCTATCATTTTTTTCATTCAAATTTATAAACTTATTTGGTCATATCTTCATTGAATATTGACCTACAGATGTCAAAATGGTATCAAATGAAAGCTTATGACTTGCTCTTTCGTTTGTATTTATTTTATGCAAATTAGCTCATTTGCATATTCATGAATATTAATGATTTCCCTTAAAATTTCCATTTTTGACGAAAATTTGATAAATACTTTAAAAAACAAGATATTTCTGTTCAGGGGGAATTTCGAAAACATGGTTTTCCTGAAAGAACATTTTATAATGAAACTTTTTGAGCCTTGTTTGCAATCTGGCAGTTGGGGCTTTTTGTTGTAACCCTTATCTTAACCCTTAGCCCTATCAAATTGCTTATGTAAATTTTGAAAATTAATTCGGTCATATCTTCATTGAATATTTACACACAGTTGTCAGAATCGTATCAAATGAAAGCTAATGACTTGCATTTCATTTTAAGTGATGTTATGCAAATTAGCTCATTTGTATATTCATGAATATATATGATTTTTCATAAAATTGCGATTTTCGACGGAAATTTGGTAGATACTTTCTAAACAAGGCGTTTTGGTGCAGGGGAATTATATAAACATATTACATCTTAAAGAAAATCATATGAGAAACATTTTGAGTGATGTTTGCACTTTGGCCGTAGGGGCTTTGTGTCATAAACCTTATCTTAACCCTTAACCCTATAAAATTGTTCTGTCATGTCAAAACGTTTTTGGTCATGTCTTGGTTGAACATTGACCTACAGATGTAAGAATGGTATTAAATAAAAGCCTATGACTTGCTCAATAATTATCTATACCTCAATTGCAATTTTATGCAATTACCTCATTTGAATATTCTTAAATATTAATGACATTACTTAAATTATGACCTTTTTTGTGAATATTTGGTAAACACTTTCAGAGACATTGTGTTTCTATTCAGGGGGAATTATGTAATTATGGTTTATCTTAAAGAACATTTTATTAGTAACGTTTTGAGAACTGTTTGCACTCTGGCGGCTGTGGCTTTTGGTAGTGACCCTTATCTAAACTCTTAACCCCATCAAATTGTTCATTAACGTTTTTGGTCATATCTTGATCGAATGTTGACCTTCAGATGTAAGAATAGTATGAAATGAAAGCTTATGACTTATTCTTTAATTCGCACTCATTTAATGCAAGTTAGTTCATTTGCAGCATGCATATCAATGATTTGTCTGAAATTTGTGATTGTTAGATACTTACCAAAAGGTGGGATTTTTAGATTTCTCGTACGTTTTCGACAATTCAATATCCATGTTCACCTTTTTAACAACATTTAAGCTTTGTTTGGAAGTAACAGTGATTTTAAACTGTGCAACCCATTATATTTTTGTTCCTATTAATCTTATTACCAATGTATATATTAAGATAGAAGACCCATAATGAGCACCAAAGAGCCAGAGGAGAAATTTTAAAAATGCCAGTATTCTTAAACTGTGTTACATTTCCATTCCAAATATAAATATAAGCATTTTGTTACGGTTTAGAATTTTGAATTCATGCAAACTTATGAAAATATTTGACAAAAATATTCAAAATTACCTCCCTTGCATATGAATATAGAGTAAAGTGATATATTTGTAAACTGTTTATTCTTGAAGCATAATCTTGAAATCCGACACGGTGATTTAACTTATGTGAAGTGTATTTACAAGTGTGTCTAATTTGATGCATTTCGTATGGCTAGAAAGTGGTGTTTTTCATTATGGGTCTTCTACCTTAAGTTTCCATTTGATTTTTTATTCTTTATTGTTTAAAGTGAAAAAGGTTTAATTGATTCCTTGTTCTGTATTGGTGTTCTTGCTTATATCTAGTTTAGTTGACAGAATGTTGAATTCTTTGTAAAACTGCTGCATGAATCTAATAAAATTGCCGCAAAATAGGACTTTAAACACAAACATTTTATCAATAGCCATAGAGTGATGCAAAAGGTGTCAAACCTGCGGGACTTTATTCTAGTACACATATAAAATTAACCCTTTCAATTATTCTTTTAAGTTTTATTGCTGAATAGAGATCCTGGAATGTAGACAAAATGCCTACATATTTCAGAATAACATTAATAAGCAGATATCAAGCCCTTATTTTTGCCATTCACATCGAGAAAACAGCATCATTTTCTCCATCTGGAGAACCCTTCCTTGTGTATTCCTCATGACCAAGGTCATTTGTTGGCCTTAGGGTTATTTGATATGTAGCTTACAGATCAGGGACACCAGTTTTACCATTTCTTGATGCTCGATTAAGGCATTTTCAATTCAGATAATTTAAGCTTGGGGTGCCATATATAAAGCCTATGTATCACAGTATCAGATGCATAATACCAAGAGATGTAGGCGCTGTGTGTTTGTAGCTAGAGTACAGTCAATAACCGGTTGGGATAAAAAGATTATTGCATTTATTACGATGCATTTATTTGTCTGTATCAGCTCAGAACAGATGTGAACTGTCCATACTACCGACAGCCAATCTGACTGTACATTCATATTCTTCCTAATCTACACATATTTCCTATATGTGCCTTCAGCATAGTACCACCAATAAATTGTAAATTGTTCCCTTGTCATACAATCTCTTTCAATATGACATGTGTTTTCCAGGATGACATTAGATAGCCATATATATCTTCATTTCAATACTTTCCTGATATTTAAATGCTACAACTAACACCAGATTTAGATCAGCATATGAAATCCCATATTAACATATACAACCCGTCATTAGCACCAAAGAGACAGTGGCGAAATTTGAAAAGTACCAGTAAATCCTAAACTGTATTAGATCTATATTTCTATTCCAAATACAAACACAAGCATTTTGAACGGTTTAGAATTTTGAATAAATGCATAATTATTGAAATATTTGACAAAATGCTATAAATTACCTCCCTTGCATATAAATGTAGAGTAAAAAGATATTTGTAAATTATTTTCTTTCTGAAGCATAATCTTGAAATCCGGCATTATGTGAAGTGTATTTACAAGTGTGTGTAATTTGATGCATGTCCCATGGCTAGAAAGTGGTGTTTTTTTATGATGGGTCATATACCTTATAACACTTACTTTTTGCACTGTTCTAGGACAATTTGACTAAAAATAATTAACATTACACTTGGTATAAATATTGGAATTACGTAAAGTGTGGGAGTTGGGCAAGGTTATCATGATATAAACCGATCTAGATTATCACTAGAAAGTCTATTAAATGCAAAAAATCACCAGATTTATTGTACTTAACCTTACAGGGCTGCTATGTAATTAACATAACAGGGTTACTATATAACTTAAACTATGGTCACACATAGCCGGTTTTACGATACGGGTCCACACGGAATCAAACCGTGTCGACCCGTTTCAAACCTTATTGACCCGTATCGCCACCCGTTTAGATTCCGTGTGCGGTTTGTGAGAACGATACGACAGCGAACATATTTTGACTATTTTAAAAAAAATCGACACGAATTTCAAGTCCGTGTGCGGCAACCCGGTTCATACCGAATCGACCCTTTTCAAACCATACCTACCCCTAACGTATACCTTATCTCATTCTTGTACCGAATAATGACCTCATGTCTAGCGGTACAATGCACGTGAACTGTATGGAGTCCCATACACATTTCATTGCGCCGGCGGTACGGCGCGAGCCGGTTTTTGGTAGTATTGACGAGATACGCCGTAAATGTCCAACCCGACGGATACACAAACCAAGACAACAACATCACCTATGTTGTGCGTACGTGAGACGCGTGTATTGGCATCAACTATAAATTATACAAGGTTAACAAGGCGGTACAACCAGATGAATCAGTATTATATAGACATGTATAGCATTCCAACGATAATGTGCTGTTTACAACAAAGCTATAAATAGAATGAACTCGGCCTACAGGTAAAAAAGACTTGTTATATACGATTAAAATGTTATATTTTACGCTGCATTATATAGACATACTCGCTAGCGCAGTGGATAAAACACCGGCGCTTCGTCCATTTTCTTTTAGCAAACGTGGGTTCGAGTCTCATAGAACAATGGGAAATTACATATTTTGTTTTACAAATATATTTTGTTTTATCATTTTAGAAAAAAAAAGATGAGAAAAAAGCAGACTCTTTATGATTTTTATATAGATTTATAAGATAATTTCGGAAAATCGCCAATTTTAGTCTAGAAAACATTAAAAATTGAGCAGTCTAAATGTTTGCCGTTTGGCGACAGTAAGAGTTCCACACCTTTATTTCTTAATTTATGTTATGTAATGTAATGCATCTTTATATATTGTGAATAAAATACATTTAATCCATTTCCACATAATGACGCTTTTACACAGCCCACAAAATAAAAGATCATGACTTTTTTCATTTATTTATTCGAAAAAATGAATCTGCTTGTCATAAGCATGTTTTCATTTCACAAACTGTTTTCTACATAGAAAAGCATAAAAAACGTGAAGCTCATTTAAGATCTACTTACAATTGCAGCATTTTTGAATTTTATTCAGCCTATTTTTACGTTTAACAATGGTTTACATTGAAAATAAAGATTATATATCTATTTACAAATGTGATAGGAACAAAAACAAAAAAGGAAAACGCAAATAAGGGAAAAATTTCAAAAAAAAAAAAAAAAAAAAAAAAAAATACACGGATATATGTGGAATCGAACCCACACAGTTAAAATAGAGCTCCTTTCCAATGGTCAAGCACCAACTGTTTAACCATTAGACCACAGACACAGGTATTTAGAGAGAGTCATACTTACAATATAATCATTGTTTTCATTGCGATAATTGCGATAATTGTGTTTTGATCTGTCTCACCTTTCATTATCAAATGGGTATGGTCTATATTTTTGGCGGGAACCTGATTATCGCTGGAGCACTATATCAAATCATTGCTGACGAACAACGTAAATCCGACATGACTCGCTCAGGAACGACCAGAAAACTACTTTTAGTAGAAAAATGCCTGGAAACCTGTGCCCGTTTGTCGACCGTCTTTGTCGTTGAATGTTGGGCCGCATTCTATTCACGTTTTCATCAACAACGAAAACTTGTAATTATACGGGCGAAGCCCGCCTATAGGTCGCGGGTAATTATGATGACAAATATTGACATACCCATACAACTTTGTGGCGGCCATTTTGTTTTTATTTTCATGGGGCATTCGTGGACTAACTCTCGACAACTACTTCCGGTCGCCGTTTTTCTCGTCCCTAAATCCACTGTTTGATGACCAGTCAACTTTACGTTGTCTTATGGGAAAATATATAACAAAAGTTAATAAAAACATCACCCACCAAAATTTCTCGTAAAATTCCGTTTCAATTACGGTGAAACGCGTTTGTACAACATCTAATTAAGATATGACAAAGAAATATATAAGTTTCGTCTCCACGGCGTTTTATGACACAAATGACGTCATCAATATATTTGCGCATAACGTCACGCGCATTCGCGCGGGGTTTTTAATTCGACGCAATTGTACATTTCTGTCTACGCGTCCTGTTGTTTAATCGACACGGATACGCCTTTTTAACCCTTTCCCAATTGGCGTAAAAAAATACAACACACTTTCCAAGGTGACTCATGAAGAACTCATGATAATTGATGCGAATGGAGGGGAAAGAAGGCATTCTAATTAGAATATATCAGCAAAACATTTTCTCTCAAAACATTTCCATAGTTTTTAGAATTTTGACCTCTCGCTCATAAAGACATGAAAGCACTGTGACACTGCTTTTATCATTCTTCTTTTAACCAAAACATTCACAATAATAGCCTCTCTTTTTTTAACCCCCTTCTCTCTTTTAGGCCTACTTGAAGACAGATTTTATAAGCGACTGCTCAGAAGTTACATGTAACGATGTTTCCATTTGACAGTGTAAAAAAGTAGCATAACAATGTCATCTAGATAGATAGATTTATGCTTGCTTCGCCCGTATTTAGGCTTTGCCTATATTCATATTACTGGCGAAGCCCGCCTATAGGTCATGGGTAATTATGATGACACATATTGACATACCCATACAACTTTGTGGCGGCCATTTTGTTTTTATTTTCATGGGGCATTCGTGGACTAACTCTCGACAACTACTTCCGGTTGCCGTTTTCCTCGTCCCTAAATCCACTGTTTGATGACCAGTCAACTTTACGTTGTCTTATGGGAAAATATATAACAAAAGTTAATAAAAACATCACCCACCAAAATTTCTCGTAAAATTCCGTTTCAATGACGGTGAAACGCGTTTGTACAACATCTAAATAAGATATGGCAAAGAAATATACAAGTTTCGTATCCACGGCGTTTTATGACACAAATGACGTCATCAATATATTTGCGCATAACGTCACGCGCACTTGTGCGGGGGTTTTAATACGACGCAATGGTACATTTCTGTCTACGCGTCCCGTTATTTAATCGAAACCGTTTTAACCCTTTCCCAATTAGCGTTAAAAACTACAACACACTTTTCAAGGTGACTCAGAACTCATGATAATTGATGAAAATGGAGGGGAAAGAAGACATTCTAATTAGAATATATCAGCAAAACATTTTCTGTCAAAACATTTCCCTAGTTTTTAGAATTTTGACCACTCGATCATAAAGACATGAAAGCACTGTGACATTGCTCTTATCATTCTTCTCTTAACCAAAACATTCGCAATCATAGCCTCTCACTATTTAACCCTTTTCTCTCTTTTACTTGAAGACAGATAAGCGACTGTTCAGAATTTGCCTTTTGACAGTGTAAGAAAGTAGCATAATTATGTCATCAAGATAGATTTATGCTTGCTTCGCCCATGTTTAGGCATTGCCTATATTCATATTAACAATTACTCATATATCACATAATTTATCATCGAATTTGAATTTGAAATACGTGTTGACGCCAAGAGAGTCTCGATAGAAGTGATTTCGTCTACGCACAGATCTATAAATAGCCACCGCACCTATCTCTCGTGCGGAACAAAACCGGTTTGTCAATTAACCGTCTGCTAGGACATAGTTACTCGTCTATACGATGTACCGACGAGTACCAACAAGTCCAACCCGACGGATACACAAACCAAGACAACAACATCACCTATGTTGTGCGTACGTGAGACGCGTGTATAGACAATACAAAGGATAGGTTTAATACGTTCTTGTTATCGCTGTAAACCTTTACCGCTGAATCCTTAATAAGTTTCGCGTTTGAAAATACGAGCTGATAAACCGACTGAGCCTCTCTCCATGTCGAACTCAGACTTCGTTCTGAATCTGTCCATAAGCCTACCATTTCTGAACCTGGTAAATAATCGACACTTTTGCTATTCAACACTGAACATGTATTACTCGACCTATTCACTTGTGCTATATACCCTAAATTTTGCACACATTTACCATCATTGCTCTTTTGCAAAATGGCTATTTCCGAAGCCAACATTTTGTCAATGCTACTAGACCTTAGCATATCGGTCCTTTCCGAGACCTCATTTGTGACCACTTCCGGGGTCTCCGTAAAACTAAAGGCCACTTCCGGGGCCTTTATCAAACTGCTGACCATTCCTTCGGCCGATTCATAAACTATGACCGCTTCCGGGGTCACGTGACTACAGACACTATCCCTTTCCGAGGATATTTCCGATACCGAATATGGACGCTCTAGAGCGGTACTAACGTTACTTTTAACGTCGTATCCGTTGACGTGCGTCACTTCTAACGCATCACCATTTGACGTTGGAACTACGTATCCGCCATAACCTGTGCCACTCGCATCTGAAAATAAGCTATGTTTACACAAAATGTCATTTTAATGGGCTTTCCTGTTTCATTTAAGCTTTCAGCATTATTTTTCCAAAAACTCAGCTCGTTTCGACCCTCCGGTGTGACTACAATAGGAGCATTCCAGCTAGCTCTTGCGTTTATACAGTTAAACAATTTTCTTGTCATAAGTCTAACTATGCTTCCAAAAACACTCTGCATGGAAATGATTTGTCCAACTACATTTGCAAATTCCCTCACCAAGATTAAACTCGATGGGTTCTTTTCAATTCTTGTAAGAGTGGACTCAATTTTATTCAGCAATCTATTTACTCTCTCTTCTGTAATAAAAAGCAAGTTTAGATGCATGTCAATAACATGGCCTAACCAAATTACTCTCCTCGAAGGCAACCACTGACACTTGTCGTCTGCTAGAAGAAAACCAAACTCTAAAAGGATTTTCTTGGTGAAATCACTGGAATTCAAGACTACGTTGTAGTCAGCGTCTCCCCCGATTCCGTCATCTAAAAAAGTAATAACTCTGTGACTTTTATCTCTCAGAAAAGTGACAACTACCTTCAAAACTTTAGTAAATATATGCCCTGCTGTCTTTATCCCGAAAGGTAACTGGTTATAAACAAAATATTTCGTTAAACCATTATCTATACATGAAAACCCTAAATAAGTCCTATGCTCTTTAAAAATATCAACATGGTGATAAGCACTCTTTAAATCAAATGTATACATGTAAGTGCCCTTGTCAAATAAGCTTTCAGTCAATAAAATATCATCAAATTTTACCTTAAATTGATGCAGATAATCATTAATGTGTCTACAATCTAACACTAAACGTGGCTTACCTTTTCTATTGAATGCAATGGTTAACGGGTTAACAACGTGTGGCGGATTTTGTACCTCTGAGATGACCTCTTTAGATAACAAACTATGTACTTCGTCAAGAACAAACGCCATATTATCCCTGGCAGATTTATTGTTTCTCAGAATTACGCTCTCTGGTAACTTAACAAATGGTAATCTGTAACGATGTTCTATGGTACTATGGATATATACACTATCCGTGACCATTTTCCACATGTCAAATCTACCTTTCAGCCTTCCAGCTGGTGAAACAACCTCAATGTTAGAGCTATCTTTAATGCTCGTATCTAATGGCTTCACTTGCTCTATATAGTAAGAATCAATACTTATCTTATTCTGAGAAGCATTAGCCTGACACTCTACGGCGCCTTTCCAGTGGCCCGGCTTACCACAGTCGAAACACAACCCTGGTCTGCGTACTGACTTGACTCTGAGCTGGTGCATGAGTACTTGTAGTGGTAGATTGCCCTTTTGTATACGGCCATTTACGCCCCATTCGACCCTTCTTAGTCTTCTCTGCCTTAAGCTTCTTAGTGGCCCTAGCTTCTGCCTTGTAGATACGTTTTTCATCGTCCGAATCACTGGTTGGTTTCATACTCGTTCACAACACGCCATCCCAATTCTGAAGAATCTGCCAGTCTAATCAACTTTTGCCTGTGGGCTATCAATTGTCTGGCTTCGGTTAATTTCTCTCTAGATTCCACAATTCTTTCTAATTGAAGAAGTTTGTCCGCCTCATCCAATGCCAAACTGACCTTAGAATTATATTTAAATTGCTCCTCGTTCGACTTTCGTTTGAAGGTGTGACCGTGGTTTAACAAACCGCTTATTTTTGACAGTTGTTCTGCATTCGAACTGCCACTTATCTTAGAAACGACGCTCTCCATGCTTGATATCATCTCCGCCTTGTATGAAGTTAAAGAACTTTTCAATCTATCGTCTATAAGCGAGACCAAGTCTTCTCTGTGCATCTTGCTTCTAAATACGTGTTGACGCCAAGAGAGTCTCGATAGAAGTGATTTCGTCTACGCCCAGATCTATAAATAGCCACCGCACCCATCTCTCGTGCGGAACAAAACCCGTTTGTCAATTAACCGTCTGCTAGGACATAGGTACTCGTCTATACGATGTACCGACGAGTACCAACAAATATCGACGCATCGGCCGACGTAAAAGCGATCTTTGTGTGATTGACGGCTTTTAGTCACATCGGGAAAATTTTCGGCGATTCGTTGAACAGACATTGTTGATTGATCGACGACTTTACCGACGAAAGTAGTATTTTTGTATGATCATGGGGTGTCAGCCTTTCAAGTCACAATCAACCGATCAATCTGCGGCTTTCTCATGTTTGAAGATGCCGGTAAAGTGTCGATGATTACTCGGCTTTTGAATATCGTCGAAGTGTTTCGACTCATTTACCCTGTCAGAAATTATGTCGTTGACATCTCGCAGAGCCGAATTCGATATATACTGCATAGTGTTCTCTGTCGGGTATCGTTCGACGACGTGCATACCACCTGCTTACTCGCGGATACAAAAAATGACCTACGCTTCTGTAAAGGCCTTATTCTTATTTGACTGATTGACAAACAGTTCGATTTGAAATATTCTGACGGAGATAATGCGGAACCGTCGACATTTTGACAATTTTTAGCTCGTTGCACAATCTTATTTCGATGTTTTCATGACACGCAAGGTATCTGCCACAACACGCCGTCGCGTCACTGGCATAGCAACGTCTTAACATCAAATTGTGTTTGGTGATAAAAATGCTGTAAATTACCGACAAGAAATAGCCAGGATCAATGATTCTCTTTTAATATCCCTCGGACAAAATAACATCGACAGTGGTTTACTCTTCATGGCAAACAAAAAGAAAATAGGAATAATAATAATAATAATAATAATAATAATAATAATAATAATAATAATAATAATAATAATAATAATAATAACAAAGGCAATACTACACACGAAAAGGGTAGATACGGCTTTTATTTCTAGCTGAAAGGGTCCGTGCGGGCGGAGATACGGTTTTGAAATCCGTTTAGGTTTTTGAACAAGACCAAGAACTTCATGAAACCGTATCATCGCCACGAAATTCACACGGAATTGATACGGGTTACGATACGGGTCAATAAGGGTTGAAACGGGTCGACACGGTTTTTAATTCCATGTGGACCCGTGTCGAAAACCGGCTATGTGTGACTGCGATTTCTATGATTTTGCCAGCACGTTGATTTCAATATCCGTGCACGGAAGTGTCATATTCTGTGTCGACCCGTGTACCTAATCCGTACCGACCCTTATTGACCTGCAGCTGCATATATTTATAAAATTCAGTCCTACCCGTTTCGACCCGTATCGACCCTTACCAACCCGTACCTTGCTTTCTGAAATCCGCATTGGAAAACCTTATCTTGCCGTATCAACCCGTCGAGTATGTAAATCACCCCCGATTTCCGTAGCAAAACCGTGTACGGTTTATAAGAACAAAAACCGGTTCGTCACCCTAGTTGGGTCCAATACCCCAATCCCGTGACCATTCTCTGGCTAATATGTTTTGACGATTGATTTGACATCTACAGACCTTTTAGAAAAAATTTAGAAACCATGCCCCTCGAGATTTTGCTGGCGTTTTTTGCTACAGGGCCAAATCCAAAATGGCCGCCGGCGCCATATTGAAAAATTAACTTTTGAACCAGATCACCTACAATCAAGTGTAAATACACTTTTCAGACTGAATTTATCACGAGAAATCCGTTTCTGACATTACTTTTACACTAAAATGTTGTTTTGACCAAAATTTTCAAGATGGCCGCCAGTGTAATGTTGAAAAAATAAAATTTGAATAACTAATAAAATGAATAGCCTAAATTCAAGTGTAAATACACTTTTCTGACTGAATCTATTATGGGGAATCATATTCTGACATTATTTGTACGTTTAAATGTCACTTTGACCAAAAAATACAAGATGGCCGCCAACACAAATTTGAAAAAGTATCTTAAAAATGCTTAATTTTGAAGCAGATCACCTACAATCAAGTGTAAATACACTTTTCATCCTGAATCAACCACAAGAAATCCGTTTCTGACATAAGTTTTCCACTAAAGTGTTGTTTGGACCAAAATGTTCAAGATGGCCGCCAGCGTAAAGTTGAAAAATTAAAATCTAAATAACTTTTGAGGTAAATAGCCTAAAATCAAGTGTAAATACACTTTTCCGACTGAATCTATCATGATTAATCCGACTCTGACATTTATTTTACACTAAATGTATTTTTTATCAAAATATATAAGATGGCCGCCACTGCAAGTTTGAAAACAATAACTTTGAAATGATTACTTTTGAACCATATTACCTACAATCAAATGTAAATATATTATTCACACTGAATCAAAAATGGGGAATCCTATTCCGGCGTAAGTTTGATGCTAGAATGTCGTTTTGACCAAAATATCAACGATGGAAGCCATATGATGGAGTGAACAGAAACATAAAATGGCACCCTGACAAGTCATTGTTTATAAAAAGTACTATCTATCTTTAGTAATTGCAACCACATGATATCAAAACAAACTTCTGAAACAGTTAAAAGCTAGCACGCTATCTAATCCGAATCGGAGCTTTCAGAGTCAATGTATTCCGTAGAATCAGATTCCGACGAATTATCGCCCCCATGTTCATCATTTGATCCGTCATCATCCGATTCACACTCGCTTTTATAAGCTTCCTCGAGTGCAGGCAGGGTAACCGGATGAGCAAGGACGTGTATAGCGGACAGGGCGACAGTGGCCACCCACCATATCCCATCCATGTCCGAGTGGAGAGGGATGCTGCTTCACGGCAGGGTGACGCATAAAATAGGCCAAGTAGTTGGCAGGCAGCACATGTTGGAGGAGGCTATCTCCATCAGGAGGGAGTCGCATAAATGACTTCTTTTGCATGGTATTCCACTTAATGACACGAGCCTCAGCCATAGAGGGGCTTTTCTTATCCCCGTTGACCACTTCTCCCGTAAACTGAAAGAGTCCATCTATCTCACTCCATGATGAGATTTAATCCGCACTGGCTGAGCTGCTGTCTCGCTAAAGGGCTCTTCGCCACCTTGTCATATAGGGACATCTTACCCTTGCCGTTGAAAGCGGAGTTTGTATCACAACCAGTCATACAATGCAACTCCACAATACAGTCTACCATCTCGTCAGCAACCAGTCCTCTGCAAGAGATCATATCCTCTTAATGCAAAGCACACCAGGTAGTTGACGTGAGAGGAATGCGGCCGCTACATATGCATCAGTATCAGCTGCATCAATTACAACAGGGTCATTACAGCCTGACTCCCGCAGCAGTGCGTATATTGAAAATAATATGGTATCCGCCTCTGATTGGTCAAAATAATACTGATTTCAGCATCTTACTTTGTCCAAATGTTTTCCAATGCCTTAATTTCCTTTTAGGGGCGCCAAAATCAGGTATTGCTTGGGAAAAGGATACATCATGAATAAAGAAAAAATCCCGAATACATCCTATATCTAATTCATTTAGCCCTTTCAATAGACCTAAAGGCTTTGGAAACCATTAAAACATTAAGGAAAATGAAGAAATTGCTTTTTTAATTAAATTTTATTGATCCAATTTTCACAGATATACATACATGTTATATACAATTTACCAATTCAAATCAATAAAACAACGGGTTGTACATTATATTTGATATATTAAATGTTTTAACCTTTTTTCCAAATGACAGTCATTTGTGATCCGTCACGCTAAAAGGGACCTTATAGGATGTGTGAAAATATCGACCCTAGTCAGTCTGCGCAGCCAGACTAACGCCGACACTTTTCACTTTTAGGTAATTTTCTAAAACCGAAATGTTTTCCCTATCTTACTGTATGTTCATTAATCGCATACGGGATCTGGATGACATATGCAGAGTCTGACAAGTTTGTCAAAATTTGGATTTTTGGAGTTCGGATGAGGTCACTTTTAGAGTGACGGGTCACATTTTTACTAATCAAATTTGAAAACTGCGACAGAAGACAATGTTGATGTTGAAAAGATAGGATTTACATGAGATATGGCCAAGAAATTGCTTGTGATAAGTAATTTCTTCATTTTCCACAACGTGGGAGTGGAATACCATGCAAAAGAAGTCATTTATGCGACTCCCTCCTGATGGAGATAGCCTCCTCCAACATGTGCTGCGTGCCAACTACTTGGCCTATTTTATGCGTCACCCTGCCGTGAAGCAGCATCCCTCTCCACTCGGACATGGATGGGATATGGTGGGTGGCCGCTGTCGCCCTGTCCGCTATACACGTCCTGCTCATCCGGTTACCCTGCCTGCACTTGAGGAAGCTTATAAAAGCGAGTGTGAATCGGATAATGACGGATCAAATGATGAACATGGGGGCGATAATTCGTCGGAATCTGATTCTACGGAATACATTGACTCTGAAAGCTCCAATTCAGATTAGATAGCGTGCTAGCTTTTAACTGTTTCAGAAGTTTTTTTTTTATATCATGTGGTTGCAATTACTAAAGATAGATAGTACTTTTTATAAACAATGACTTGCCAGGGTGCCATTTTATGTTTCTGTTCACTCCATCATATGGCTTCCATCGTTGATATTTTGGTCAAAACGACATTCTAGCATCAAACTTACGCCGGAATAGGATTCCCCATATTTGATTCAGTGTGAACAATATATTTACATTTGATTGTAGGTAATATGGTTCAAAAGTAATCATTTCAAAGTTATTGTTTTCAAACTTGCAGTGGCGGCCATCTTATATATTTTGATAAAAAATACATTTAGTATAAAATAAATGTCAGAGTCGGATTAATCATGATAGATTCAGTCGGAAAAGTGTATTTACACTTGATTTTAGGCTATTTACCTCAAAAGTTATTTAGATTTTAATTTTTCAACATTACGCTGGCGGCCATCTTGAACATTTTGGTCCAAACAACATTTTAGTGGAAAACTTATGTCAGAAACGGATTTCTTGTGGTTGATTCAGGATGAAAAGTGTATTTACACTTGATTGTGGGTGATCTGCTTCAAAATTAAGCATTTTAAGATACTTTTTTCAAATTTGTGTTGGCGGCCATCTTGTATATTTTGGTCAAAGTGACATTTAAACGTACAAATAATGTCAGAATATGATTCCCCATAATAGATTCAGTCAGAAAAGTGTACTTACACTTGACTTTATGCTATTTACTTTATAAGTTATTCAAATTTTATTTTTTCAACATTACACTGGCGGCCATCTTGAAAATTTTGGTCAAAACAACATTTTAGTGTAAAAGTAATGTCAGAAACGGATTTCTCGTGATAAATTCAGTCTGAAAAGTGTATTTACTCTTGATTGTAGGTGATCTGGTTCAAAAGTTAATTTTTCAATATGGCGCCGGCGGCCATTTTGGATTTGGCCCTGTAGCAAAAAACGCCAGCAAAATCTCGAGGGGCATGGTTTCTATTTTTTTTCTAAAAGGTCTGTAGATGTCAAATCAATCGTCAAAACATATTAGCCAGAGAATGGTCACGGGATTGGGGTATTGGACCCAACTACCCGGCTATGTGTGACCATAGCATTATAGCATTGTCAAGTGGAATACATTTTATGGATTTTCAACAATAAATGTGTTTTGTCCCAAACATTTTAAGAATCAGTAATATTCATCGATATGCAAATGAGCAAAATGACAAAGTAATTGCAACTATACATGCAACTCACTAGCTTTCATTTGATACCATTTTTACTTTTGTAGGTCAATATTTCATCAAGATATGACCAAAACATTTTGAAAATTGGAATGATCATTTTGCTAGGGAAAAGGGTTTAGATAATCTTTTTTGTTTAAAAAGCCCCAACTGCCACGGTGCAAACATCGCTATAACTGTTATTTATATTATGTTCTTTAAGATAAATCATGTTTACATATCCCCCCGCCTTGTTTCAGAAAGTATTTAACACTTTTCGCTGAAAATTCACACTTTTAAGAAAAATCATTGATAATCATAAATATGCAAATGAACTTTGGGGTTAAGGGTCTAGATAAGGGTCACGACCAAAAGCCACAACCACCAGAGTGCAAACATTGCTCAAAATGTTTCTAATAAAATGTTCTATAAAGATAAACCATGTTAACATGACTCCTTCTGAATAGAAACACAGTGTTTTTGAAAGGGTTTACCAAACATTCGCAAAAAGGGTCACAGTTTTAAGTGATGCCATTAATATTGAATAATATTCAAATGAGGTAATTTGCATAAAATTTACAGCAAATTATTGAGCAAGTCATAAACATTCATTTGATACCATTCTTACATCTGTAGGTCAATATTCAACCAAGACATGACCAAAAACGTTTTGAAATGACTTAACAATTTTATAGGGTTAGGGGTTCAGATAAGTGCAAACATCTCTTAAAATGTTTCTTATATTATTTTCTTTGAGATCAAATATGTTTACATAATTCCCCTGCACAAAAACGGCTCGTTTTGGAAAGTATTTACAAAATTTCAGTCGAAAATCGCAATTTTAGAAAAAAAAATCATTTATATTCATGAATATGCAAAATTGCAAATGAGTTAATTTGCATAACATAACTAAAAATGAAAGAGCAAGTCATAAGCTTTCATTTGATACCATTCTGACAACTGTGTGTAAATATTTATGTTAATAAAATTCCCCCTGAACAGAAACGCCTTGTTTCGGAAAGTATTTATCAAATTTTTGCCAAAAAAATGGAAATTTTAAGGGAAATCATAAATACTCATGAATATGCAAATGAGCTAATTTGCATTAAATAACTACACACTAAAGAGCAAGTGGTAAGCTTTCATTTGATACCATTTTGACATATGTAGGTTAAAATTCAATCAAGATATGACCAAACATTATTTTGTTTATTTGAATAAAAAATAAATACGGTAAAGGGTTTTAGATAAGGGTTACAGGCAAAAGCCCCAACGGCCAGAGTGCAAACAACGCTCATCTTGTAGCATTTGTTATAAGCTTTCAGAAAATCATACCCTTCAAAATTCCCTCGCGGGGGGGGGGGGGAGCAGGGGTTATTTGTTGCTCAAGGTCTAATATACTGAACAAAAATGAAAACTTTACATATACAATGCTTGTCATATTTCTTCTAAATACAACTACACGGCGGGTAACCCACGTGACTTTTGCGAAGCGTTCACAACGAAAGAATCGTCCGCTTCAACGTAGGTTTTGTTTCAATTCTGAGCTTATACTCTACGGATTTTGACGAGATAAAGTGCACCGAACGCGCATTTGAAAATCCCCTGTAAGACATGCACGAACAAATCGAAATCCGTGACAAATATGTGAATATCAAGCATTTTAAATTACCGATTTGTTTATGCCAAAGTGAGGTAATTCACAAAATTGATTGATTAGACCTTTATTTTAGAGCTTGCTAATAATGAACAGTTTCCTGCGCATGCGCATATTTGACATTAGATGAAATAAGTTATAAACGCATTAAGGGTCGTAACTCTGACATTAAAGGAGACAAAGCAATGAAATTACGACAAAACGATTGCTGAATGTCTGGGAAATAACGTCAAAATATATTTCAGGCTTTTAATTCGATACTTTTCCAGAAACAAGAAATCTTGAAGTGTAAAGTTTTCATTTTTGCGCAGCATATATCCTACAGAAGGACGTTGATTTGATTGGTTTTGTTTAAATCTGCAAATATTTTTGTGTCCATGCTTCGATATGCAATAATTTGGAAGTCTCAGCATAAACAGTCAATTAATGCAATGCATGTACACTGTCCTATATCCATATGCTGAAACAACATCACAGTCAGTGAAAGCAAGAAAGACAGACATTTCTCCTACTTTGTCAGTGAATCTTATGTATGTAGTGGCGTCTACGATAAAGTGATACCTTAATCCATTACACAGTGACTCTTTTTTACTCCCATAGAGCAAAGGGACTGGGAAAATTTTATGTGAAATAAACGGTAGGACCATGATGGTCATATATCGCTCACCCGAACCAAGATGATAATAATTGGTCACTATTTGTGGTTGCTCGAGTAAAAACAAAGTCAAGAACAGAAAATTTGTCAATATGAAGGGCTGATAATTCAGCAAAGTCTATTCTGATTATGCTTAAATTCAGGATCATCCAGGATCTTATGGTAATAAACATTATGGCTAAGTTTCCTATTGATTGTTCAATATTTGTAGTTGTTAGAGTCGAAAACTGCAATTTTGTCATGTCCAAGGGCACATAACTCACGACTTTCTAATCTGGTTAGAACGATTTAAACTTGTGCAAGCTGTTATAGTCACCAATATTTTGTTCAAGTTTAACCTTGATCGGTCAATAATTGTAGATGTTACAAAGTAAACCAGGTCGGAAACAGTCTTAAACATCAATCTTATCAAATTCAATGGCACAAAACTCACGACTGTCTTGTTTTATTAGACTGAAAATCGAACTCATCCCAGATCTTATGGTCTACAACATTATGTCTAAGTTTGTCTTGATTGGTCGATAATTGTAGATGGTAGACTGTAAACAAATTCAAAAACAGTGGAAAACGACAATTTTGTGAAAATCAAGGGCACATAACTATTGACTTTTAAGTCTGATCAGACTGAAAATAAATCTCATGCGCGATATTATGGTCTACAACATAGTGTCTAAGTTTTGTCTTGATTGGTCAATAATTGTATATTCTAGGGTGTAGACAAGGTAAAAACAGTGGAAACTGCAATTTTTTCAAATTTAATGGCGTATAACTCATGACTTAAAGGTCCGATCTGACTACAAATCCAACTAATCTGAGACCTTATAGTCTCCAATATTGTGACCAAGTTTTGTCTTGTTAATGATTGTAGTATCTAGAATGTAAACAAGGTCTAAAACAGACAAAACGGCAATTTTGTCAAATTCAATGGCACATTACTCTCGAATTTCCTATCTAATCAGACTGAAAATCAAACGCATCCGAGATCTTTTGGTCTCCAAGTTTATGTTTAAGTTTTGTCTTGATTGATCGATTATTGTCGATGCTAGAGTGTAAACAAAGTTAAAAACGACATTTTCGACATTCAAGGGCAGATAACTCCACACGTTATGGTCATATTAGGCCCCAAATCAAACTTATCCCAGAACTTACGGCTACACTTGTTCTGACAAAGTTTGGTCAAGATTGACTACCATTTGCGCATGCTAGAGTGTAAACACTAAATTGTTGACAGACGGTTAGACGGACGGACGACGGACAAAAACCGTTCACAATAGCTCATCTTGAGCATTTTATGCTCAGTTGAGTGAAAAAATGCTTGTGACAAGAAATGTTTAATTTTCCACAATATTTTCTATCCCAAAAGACCAACATGTTTTAGCCTAAATGTCAGTCATGAAAACTGAAAATAAGCCAATGGTATTTTATGAACACGAACTTGTTTTCTTGAAGTACTATTCTAATGTAATTCATGAAGCACTTGAATCATTTCGCCAGATTATAGTCCAAAAACTTCATTAAAACGTTTGGAGAAAGGACATAGTAAAATGTGAATTTATTGCACCGAATACACCAACATTGAAATAATAATCTAGAATTGCTTTGATTAATTTTATGATGTGAATATAATGAAGGACGTCTCGGAGTACGACCACTCGACAAACCTTGAAAAAATTAGTTTTGGCAGATATAAACTAGGGTGCAGGCTTTGTGTCATAGCGGGAATTAATCAAGGATTTCAGTTTATCGTACTAACCGAAGTTTCATAGATTGTATAATTATAGTCGTTCATTTATATCAAGAGTTTAAAGAAGATGCACAAGTGGACGGTTTTGAATGACCCTCCTTTATATTGTGTCTTTTATTTTCAGGCAATAGATTGTCAGACAAGGAAGCAGTGGTTCGGTGTGGGGATGAATTCTTCATCTTCGATGATAACAGAGGGAAGTCGTAGATCTTGGTGATTGCTTGCAAAATCAGAACCATCATTCTTAATAGACTACTCACAAAAACAA
Organism: Fragum sueziense; assembly: GCA_963680895.1. Lineage (NCBI taxonomy): Eukaryota > Metazoa > Mollusca > Bivalvia > Cardiida > Cardiidae > Fragum > Fragum sueziense. The sequence goes on from OY804592.1 coordinate 7,207,428, forward strand.
CAACTCTGACTGGAGATTGATTTCCGAACATACCTATACACGATATAATGACGCATGTGTGCAAATGTTACCTCCGTAAACATGGGTGAACGTTCTTACTTTCCAATACAACTTTTCGAGAGACACCTGTAACATTCGAACTACCACATACAAAATTAGGATTATCTGGAATTCGACATTGTGTCATTTAAATAGGCAAATGTCGTAAATGCGCGCAAAAAATCTCGATCATACTAGAGAGTTTGTGCTTTTATCAACATTGGAGAAACAATCATGATGAATTATGCAGAAATGGTGTTTCCTTACTTTTCTTAGTTTCAAACGAAGGGTTACCTGCAGCATGAATGTCCATACCGGTGTTCTAGACAAACAACTTTTTATGTCGCAAAGTTATGGAGTAAATTTCTATTCCCATCACCGTTTCATTGTAAAGTTATACCCTTGAACTTTGGATGTTACCAATTGCCTTGCTTCTCATTCCTTCACAGATTGACTTTTGAAGCATAGTTTTTTATGACTTATTACATAATTATAATGTATACCCATATATGCTACATGTGCATTGGGAGTTACGCAATATATATGTTGTTTAGTTAAATATTAGTAGTGGCCTGTAACCCCATTGTATCGGTCTAATTATTGTTAACAAATGACCAAAACTAAAATAAATGAAGTTTCTATTAACATAAAGCATATCTTTATGTAAAGTAGTGTTTTAACTTCATTTTAATCTTAAAATCATAGTCCAAATCCTATTTCTGCAGCACAAAAATGTCAACAATCGACAGACATGTCAAATCCAGTGCAAAATGGCGTCACTTCACTATATCACTGCATTGTGATTAAATGTTGTGAAACATTAAATAACGACGGACAACAGTAATGAAAATTATTTAAATTGAATTCGAAATTTTAGCTATGCAATTGAGTGTAAAATTTTCGGAACAAAACAATATTCAGTAATATTCTCATCACTTTTAACAATCACTATCTGTTTATTTTAAAGAAAAAAACCCTATTTATCAATATTGTTTCAATATTATGTATTATTTTTTATCTGAAGAACAAATATTTTCTAACCACAATGTTCCAGTGAAGTAGTTGTGAATGTAAGCACTCGGCAATTTGCACTACAATAGAAATATTTCGAGATTTGACATTAGGCTGATACAGCGGATAGACCGATACAATGGAGTGGTAGTATAATCTCAAGTTCATTAATTTATAAATGAATAGTTAGAATTTTATAGAACTAAGGATCTCAGATACCCCTTCACCAGCAGCTTAAACAAGCTGCAGTTACGAGGTTTTCGTTGAAAAGCGACGCCTTTCTATGAGTCCTTCAATAAAGCAGTATAAGGTAATAGTAGAGTGCGACAAAGTACTAAATGTTATTGTACAAACTTTTATACATGTATGTTACGTATACGATGTTTAAGATTTTTGCAGTTATTTTCAAGAAAACGTCAATCAATTACAAACATGTTTTGAAGATGAAAGTCATACTTTCCAACATTTAGATGTACATGTAAATTTCTTATCTCATCTTCTCTTTATGCTAAATCTTCACTAGAATAAGTGCTGGTAACTAGCTTTGTGATATCGTTTATACTTTTGTCACATATTTTTCGTGTGGAAGAAGTACATTAAGAAAGATACTAGAGCTACTCGCCGCTTTTCAACACAAACCTCGTAACTGCAGCTTGCTTCCTATATAATATGTATGTATGTATGTGTAAATGATTAAAACTTTTTACCAAGCAGGTGATGAAAAGTGGGGTCAGTCTGCAAATATTTCACACGGCGGGGAATCCCGTGGCACAACAACAAAAATAGTTGAAAGAAGCATTGAATATATTTGTGGACACATGACCGATTTGAACACTTTTAAAGCAAAGAAGAGGAAGACACTCCTGGGAGTTTCTTGATGACGAGGGTCGTTTAAACATCATCAGACAAATACAAGTTATTGATTGAGCAGATAAACTTTTGTCTGCTCCTCAATAACATTTTTACCTGGTGATGTTTAAAAGATCCACCACATTTTAAACTTCTCTGACATCTTTACACACTCTCTGCTAAAAACATATTCAAATATGTAACTTATTAAAATATTTGTTGAATATTTTCTTCGATTATTGTCGTTGCTGTGTGATGTGGTTCTCTGCCATGAAGTGTGATCATTTTGTATATATGAACATACTCATTATTTGCAAATTGGCAAATTGACTGAAATTCTTCCAAGATTATTGTCTAGTCACTGTTTTCGAGTGGGTATTTCTAGTTTTGTTTGACTTGGTACTGCCATTTATGCAAGACATGTTTATATTTTGCAAACAGCCTAACATACTTCAAAATGACTTAATCATGGTATACAAATAAAAAAGCAGTCTGATTAATTCATTTTCAGGAAAAAGCGCCCAAGTGTGTAATTTATGATAATAAAAGCTAAAGCTACGCCATGTCAAATAAAAATTAGTACATATATATGGAGTATATAGGGTAAACATAAGAGATCTGTATTTCATTGCTTTTCTTTAAAAAAAAACTCATAATTGCAGCGGCTTGTTTTAAGCTGCAGTTAATAGTTTTTCGATTGGAAGCAGCTATTTTTTGTGTTCCGCTATTTTGATTTTACACACTTTTAGTTTTACAATTATCACTATTGAACCTTTGTAGATATAACCTTCGTAAGTTACCGAATAAATAGGAATACCTTAACATGAATTATTTTATAGGGACTAGTCTAGTGTAGCAAAATGTGTTCGAGTGGGTATATAAAGATGAGATAGGGCAAGCATTCGGGGTGTGAATTTCGTCGCATTTCTCCAAAATCCTCATAAATGCAGCTTGTTAAGGCTTCATGTACGAGGCTTTGGATGAAAAATAGTGACATTCTGTGTTCAACTATATTTGTAATTTTGCGGATTCTTGTTGTGCAACCTTAAAGTGACATTTCACAATTACTTTTAGATAAATTTTACTTTTATTCTATCTGAAAGAGCATCTTTTCTTATGAACATTCTGAAAAATTTCAAGTCAAAATATCGAACCGTTTACGAGAAATATATATTTTTGTGCTAAAATTATTGTGGACAACAGTTCAGATTTATATAGAATTTGTCATTTCTGTCTCAATTTTAAAGGCGTATTTTTCGCTTATAAATAACAACCTCAAAAAACTGATAGCATTTCTACGTATTAGAATAAACAATCTTTGCACCAAGACATACTTGTAAAAAATGAAATAAATGTGAAATGTCACTTTAACTGTTTTGCTAATTGTACATAATTATAACCATAAATAATTGAATAAACCGTTAATCATGAAAATTGATCTTGTTTCAAAAAGAAAGTTGTACCATACTGCTAAAATGCATTATAAAATGAAAGACCGATCTGTGCTACTTGGCGCTGTCTCAATGTTTGTGGTCAAATTATAAGTGTGTACAACATTTATATGAGTCAGGATCTGGATAAATAGTCCATGAGCCAGGACCCGAATTTTGGCCGATTATTACCACTCGGAGGGAGTAAACCTTTTTGCACTTTTTGATTAGTCTGATATCTATACTTCATGTTTCAGTATGATAGCAATGCCAGAATGGTAGCTTATACCTCGAAAAACCCTTGTTTTCCGAGATACCCTTTACTCACATTTTTTTCTTCTGGTTTCTGACGAAATAAAATATGCATTGGTTCAGCCCCAAACATTACTCTTATTGCAAAATTTCAGGTTTATAATTGGGATAAAGGATAGGGCAGCACATTGAGAGGGTTTACAGGGGTCTAAACTGTCACCTTTTGTGTTATTTTAGAGTATGCAGAGAACCTCGTACTTGGACTCGAATTCCAAGGGAAATTTGTCAAATAATAGTGCTTTTTGGACGAATAAAGTCATTTTTAAATCTGTTGCACTCTTTTATTTGCCTAATATCTACGGGCAGTGTTTCGCTATGATATCAATGTCAGTGTGGTAGCGTATGCCCCTGAAAACACTTGTTTAAAAAGGTACCCTTTACTCAGAAAATTTTCTTCTGTTCTCTGGCGAAACAAAACATGCATAGGTTTAGCCCTGAACATTACTACTTTTGCAAAGCTTTTGATTATTAATCGTGATAAAGGATTGGGCAATGCAATGGGAAGTTTAGCAGTAGTCTAAAATGACATTTGTTTAATGCATTTAGTGTACGCAGAGAACTAGTTACTTGGGACTCGAATTCCCAAGGAAAAAGCAAATAATAGTGCACATTGAACAAATAAAGCCAGTTTTGTACCTGTTTGCAATTTCTGAATTGTCTGTTATCTAAGGACATTGTTTCTTCGTTATATGAATGTCAGAATGGTAGCTTATACCCCACTTAAGCCGCGTTCCCACTGCCGACCAAATCAACTCGATCGACTCGATCGCCTGAATTCCCCGATCAAACTCGATCAAATGTATTTACACGACTTCTTCTTTATTTCTTGTCTATTAATTCCCGATCATTTTTGCCGACCACGCTCGATCGTCCCGATCACTCTTGCCGACCAAGCTCGATCAGTACTCGATCGCTTGATCGAGTTGATTTGGTCGGCAATGGGAACGCGCCTTTATATTTAGGGGTACACTTTACTCGCACGTTTTCCTTTGATCTCTAATGAAACAAAACAAGCTTATGTTCGACCCTTTATATTAAATCTCTTGCAAAATTCTTAAATTCTTATGAACATAAGGACTGGAGAAGCATATTGAGAAGTTTTACATTTGTCTTAAATGTCATTTGTTGTGTGGTTCTAGTGTACACAGAGAACTATTACTTACACTCGAATTGTCAGAAAAAGGAACAACAAAGACAAGTAAAGCAAGATTTGCTATCCAAATGAATTTTGAATTAGCACAGTTATCAGATTATATTATATGAGCATGATTTTCGTGTCCAGCAATTTTCGGTTACATCATAAACCATTTGGTATCCAACAAATAATGCTTTTATACGTTTTGTTGATCACAGAATTTACATTTATTATAAATACACTAAATGAAAATTCTGCAGTCTACAAAACGTCTAAAATGCATTATTTATTAGATACCAAGGCCTGGTTGTATAAACATTGGATAGCGCTAACTAAATGGTTAAATATCTGTTTTGGTTAAATTTAACTGTGTTGTCAAAACAGGTATTTAACCACTAGTAAGCGCTAACCGAAGTTTATACAACAGGGCCAAAGTAGTTTGTGATGTAACCAAAAATGGCTGGATACGAAAATAATACTGTCTTTGTCGGCATAATTTCTTTAATCATTGCAGATCAGTAGTAAAAAAAACATAGCACTGTAATTAAAAGTTAATTCTTCATTTAATGTTAGATTACTTCATATCACGAAAGCATACACAGTACAAGTAACTATACCAACTACAGTTTCATGCTAAATGCTAGTACGTAGAGACCCATGTCTTATTTGAAAGAGTACACAGAAAAGCTAATTCCTCATGAAATTGAATAAGACAAAGGGAGGGGGAAATTATTCAATTGTTCAACTAAATTGGTTGGAGCGAATGACATTGTGAGATTTTTTAATGAAATCTGACAGATAGCCTGTGCCAAAACAATTTTTTATCCATATATATTTGGTGTTTAACGTAACTCGGGTCATCTATTAGTATATCAAACAAAGAGTCAATACGGCTATATCGTACACATGATTTCTATGGAGGAATACGATTGTGATGTTTCTATAAAATGCATTTCAATGAAAAATATAACCTATGCAAAAAGTGAGTTCCCCTATAAAGCCCCCTCCCTATTTTTGTCTTAAAACTTAATATTTGCAGTGGAAAGATAGACAAAGTGCTCTCATGGTATATTTGTACAATGCATACAAAAACTATATAATAACACATTATGAAAAGATACCCTAGTTAATGTGATTACAAGCAGTTCACTTGCTTTTTTCGTTTTATCTATTGTGAAGAAAAAAATCTATCTGAATTTTGAAATTAAGGCGAGAGTGATTACACCAATTGTTTCGCATGGTATCCTTTGAACTATACAGCACATGTAATGTATGGAAAATTGGAAACTGTGTTTGTCATTTTGTCAGGTATTAACATGCTAAAATATATAACTGTTGGGACTTTGTAATTCTGATGTTTTATCACGGATAAACATATTGGCTATGTGTTATTTAATTCAATTTCATATTCGTGTGTACATATGGTCTAATTATGCACTGTACTTGACTTCAATATACGAAATGGTCTGAGGAAAAGGAAACAACACAAACAACACGGCTACAGTACTGCAAAGCATCTTTGCAAAATTTTACAAAATAGCTTTTTGAAGCCAAACTATCCCGGAACTGGTCAATGATAAAGAAATAAAATCGTGTAACAGTTACGTACATAATTAAACGAAGCCGGTTGCTATTTGACATAATATACTAATCCAGCAATGTATGACATTATATAGTTAAATGGAATTACTAAAGAATAAAAACAAAAAATGACGTTAAAATAAATGATAAAGCTAAACTTAGAATACGTTATACCAATTACACAGATGCTAGAAAACAAAATGATATTTCCCATACAACATAACAATGTCAAATTGCATCATGCAGAGCTAAAACGGACAGTTTAGAAATCAAGAGTCGCTACACGGGTTTCTGTACAGTGTATATCTACTGCAGAAATAAATTGATATGAAGTGAAAGAAATGATACAAAAAAGCAGTGCTGATGTTTTGCATTCGAAGCAAACTATTGAAATGCAGTATCATGACATTTGGCAGCATTTACAACCTTTGATTTTACTTTCACATATGATCAACCCTTCATATAATAAGACAATATAAAGTCACCCATGTAAAGCATTGGAACGATTCGTATTCTTGAAAAAAGCTTCATGTTGTTGATCATTTAGACGAGTACAATCAAAGACATGTTGGTATAACGAGGAGCGGAAATGTCGTTTGAAATGCATGGTAATGAAATATTTTTGTCATTCTTGAGCACTTGATAGTTATTGCTATCAGGAATGTTAAGTGCTTGCGAAATTCTTTAATCCCATCATTTATTTCTTTGTTAAGTGTCTTACTTTTAGAAGGATAAAACTAAATTACTAGAGGTCTTAGTTTCATTTATGATAGCATATGTTCATTCATACATAGTTCTAAGCGCTCAAAGTACTCAATCAGCAAATCTGTCTATAATGCCGTTTACCAAAGCTATACAGATAGTAACTAGAAAGAGCACATCACTCTGAATAAGTAAAATCGTTTGAAAAAGAATTAAATAGCAGATTTAGACAGATTAAACCTGGAAAAGACCTTTTCAGGCATTCAAAAAGTTGCTTTTAAAATTATATGTGGTTACATTCACTGTATGAATAAACTTTTATTTGGAGTTGGAACGAAAATCAGAATTGTTTTCCCCATCATTTTCAGTGTTGATGTAAGTATATGCACAAGTCCGAACACTCACTTGATATTGTCGACATGTCAACGTTATCAAATGATCCAGAAACATAGAACGCTGTCGAGTTTTTTCATTTCATTTTCTTGTTATCGTGCAAAAATACTATATTTTGATAAAAGCTACCAAGTCGAAATGCTTTTTGAAGAATAAAAAAAGATTATGTTGAAGTTTATTTCAGTACTACTTTAAATAATGCATCTCAATTTAGAATTTATATACATGTCTTTAGGTTAACTCACTCGTGTTGGAATATGCAGTTATACATGAAACTGGGGGATAACGAAAGGACTTTCATTCTTTCTCTGTCCCCGTCCCCTAATTGAAATCACACAATTGGCGATAACATAATCACGAGGGCAACTCTACAAATAATCCTTAAGGAGATATTTCATTAGTACGTGCGTAGATATGATAAATCTACTCGTAGATTTACATGTATGCTTTATCATGCAGAAGGCTCTTTGCCTGAGCAGTCCTATCGTTAGTATAAAACTATTTTGTAATCTCTTTGCTGTGAATATTTTTGTGGTGATGGTAATGATGAATATTGATATGAAACAGAGGGTATATTGGAGCGATATTTGGTGTCTAAGATTTCACACTGCAGACAGTTTAAAGGCTGTGTTGATGAAGAGATTTTATCTGTGCTATTTTTTAAAATCCATGCCAAATCAATATAAAAGACAAAAAGATAACATATTTTATATGTTCAAGTCAAACACGTACTATACATACTAAAGGGCTTGTCAGTGATAGTAATGCATTAAATTCATTGGCAGGTACCTAAGAAACAAGCGACTATTTTGAAACAAACTACAATAGATACCATTCGCACTATTACTATAGATCGTATTCTATAGTTAATGTAGGGAGAGTTGAGATGACAATAATTAACTTACAGACAGACAGAGAGACATGTAGATGGGCGGCGATTTGATACAATGTAATACGACCATGGGCTTAAAAACTGCTCTTCTTTTCACATGTCCAGACTCAGACTCAATATTACATTAAAATAAATAATACATAGATTACGTACAATCTTTTTAAAATATACAAGACGTTTGTTTGTTTTTGTTGTGTTTTTGTGGTTTGTGCATCAAATCACAAACAATGTCATATATTAAAGACAAATTAGAAATAGACGGTTCGTAGATTTCACAAAGAAATGTATTCTCTGCGTACACTCTAAATATTTTTTTCACTACCCGACCTTAATCATATTCTTGAAGAATATAAAAAAATACCCATTTTACAGTATTCTAATATTTTAAGAAATAGATGTAATATCTGCCTAAGAATACGCTCATACTTAGTGTGTCCAGATGATATAAATGTGTAAAACGTATATATATAATACAAATCATCAATTAATTATATCAACCACAGGCTATAATTCAAAGCAAATGACACTTGCCTTGAATGCCCATTTCTCAAAAGAATGATGTTTTAGGCCTAAACTTAGAAATAAATCAACGAGGTTTTTAGTATTATAATGCACAATTATGAGGTTAAATAAAGGTAGGTGTATTGACATAAGATTTTGTTGCCTTGTATTTACACTTTAAAATCTATTAATTTGGTTGCGAACGACATAGTTCATGTAATTGTATGATATCTATTTCATCACAAATATACGATTTTCTAGTGTAGATCTCCTAATATATATTAAATCAGTTGTTCATTGTTAAATTAAGTTAAAATAAACGTGCATGTGATTTCAGTTTTGTTTAGTAATGTAAAATCCCATTTTGACTGAATTCTTAATATTTGTACACAAAACGACCACCTAATGCTTTATACTAAGCTTCGGAATAAATTGGGAACACTGGCAATGCATAAGGACCAGCTTAAATAGCTTGAAACACTAGGAATCCGTATTCAAATGTAGGTACGAACATTTTAGGGTACGAATCGGCCATATTGTCTTCGGTCTCTTGGGACTCTTTCCGAGGTTTGTGTGTCATGAATCGGGCTTGAATCAATTACTAGACATTAAAAATTATAATTATGAGTCCTAATATGTAGCAAGATGCATTTTGGCTTCCGAAAAGTGGAAAATTGTCAAACAAAAATGCGTGTATTACGTTCGACGAAGGGGTCGGTATATTGTTTTCTGAATTATAGTCTAGAAAGACCATATAACTGAGTTCTGATAAAATGAGACTGAAACCAAGTTCCCAAAGATAGTTTGGACATAGAACAAATTCACAAAAAGCTTTTTTAAATTATCATACACGTCCGAAAGAAATCGCATCAACTTTTTCATTTGTGACAGGGTAGAAATGGGGTGGGTTTAGAAAGTGGTGATTTTCTCTGCATAAGCTACCAATTTCGGACTGCTATCATACCAATTAATTAACTACACATATCAAACTACTCAGAAAGTGCAAAAAGAATTACTCCCTCCAAGTGGTAATAAAAAGTTGTCTGGCTCATGGACTAAAAGAGACGCTCAAGTTTCCAGATCGAATGGTGCTTCATTATTGTCAGATTTTGATCTACGCCGCACTCCTAATAGATAACGAAGAAACTGTTTGAGAACAGTGTGGATTTTGATCAGACTGTGCGTATACACAGGCTGATCTAGATCCATGGTGTTCTCAAATGTCATAAATGACATTTTAAAGGACCTTTTCCAGAACCTATTATTCGCAAGAATCCTAGTTACATTCATCACAACTTCGCCGATGTCGTGAATATGGATGTGATCGACAATACCCGAGATGTGCCATACGTCTTTGTCGAAGAAAACAAAAGAAGTGATGGGAAAACATGGAATTTCTCTTACGCCAAATTAATCTCTTAAGCATTTTTATCCTTTTCCAAAAACGAGTTTCGACGTTCGTTTTAGAAAGGGCTAAGGAAACATTGAGTGAAAATGCTGATGATTGGTATTGCCTCATTTTGCCCAAATGTTTACAGTGCTATATTGTACATGTATAATCCATTTCTCAATCAAAAATGATAATATCGTCTGTAGCAGCTATCAAATTGAAAATGTATTAATTTTTGCCATTTGGAATTGGCAGAATCGTATTTAAAGTAGAACATCCCTAATACGGATTCACACAACGTCGACATTTTTCGAGAGATGTCGTCAACATTCGGCAGCAGAACGTTCGGAGTTTTCCTGTTTGCAACTTATCTGAAAGGATCGTATACTGCTGAATTTCTTCGGCGTTCCCCGAAAAAAATCCGTCGTCGTACGAATCTTAAAACGACCAAAGTGCGAATATTCTACCTTAATGATTAATTTCAATCCATTTTTATTAAAACCACACGATTTAAAGTCGATGGGAGAACAAAACCTCGCAACTCCAGCTTTTTCAAGCTGGAGTTACGATATTTTGATCTGCCACCGACGATGAATGAAATTTTCAAATACGCTAACAATAAAAACATACAAAGGGAAGTAACCAAAAATTCAAAAATGTTACGAAAATCTATACCATTTACAATCGTGATTCATGGACTTAAATGCCACTGGTTATGTTTATATCGCTTCATTGTCGCTATTTGACGGGTCACATAACGATGCTTTTCAACTAAAACCTCGTAACTGTGGCTTGTTTTAAGCTTTATAGTGTCAAAATTTCATCAATATCACAGGTTGTACGTGCCATCAATAGGCGTTTAATATAGAGCGGTTTGGCGTCAACGTTAAATGTGTTCTTGCACGAAATCCAAACTGACGTTAACGATTACTGGCTGAAATTTGATTACTGTACTGCCCATGAATAGCAGCAATAGTTTTTCTCGATAAGAGACTTTGTTTTCGTAGGTAAAATAAGCCAACGGTATGGTCCTGACGTCGCAACGTTAGACGTTGACGACCGCTTTTCGGACAACCATCAGTTGTTCCGTTGGTTCTAAGACGTTACATCAAGCAATATTTTGTCAACCGATGTACACCAAAGTCAGCAGCAATTACTGGTTGAGATTATTTCATTCGTAATCATCACAATTGCTACAGATTGACGTCTTTGAATAGATCGAAAATTGAAATGAGGGATCAAATCCAAACGAAAATCATTGTCTTTTGTCGAGTTGACGTACATCTACACAAATGTAAAGAGTTTTATGTAAAATTTGGATATTTAGAGGTGTGCACGTAAGAAACGTGTAAACGTCTATTTTGACATTATCTCACAGGTAAGACAGGTTCTAACGTAAACTTAAAGATCAATATTAAGATACAGTACCCTGTAATAATCAGTAGCAATTTTGACCAAATAAAATACAAGAATCAAGAGAAATAACAAAAGATAGTTGTTGAGTTTCTTCTTTCCTCTAGTATATTATTTTCAATATCTACCAATAGATGTCGCCACTAGTCGATTACCATCTATCTCTGGTGGGCATTCTGGGTTAACTACTTTCAAGATGTCAGCGCCCATAAAATGCATACACGTGGTACTTCCTCATGACTTCCTGTCACGCGGCATATTTGCTTCATATGCTTGCATAGAGTAAAATGAATAATCTAATTTGAATTAATTATTTTATTAGATGAAATTGAGACGAAAATCAAACTTTATTTTGTTGCAAATGTATTTGTAGTTGCAATTTTCTGCTTGCTACTTTTTGGCGACAGGATTTTGGAGTTATGCGCACCGCGTAGTGATTTTTATCCAAAAATGGATAAAGTGATGCGTCAAATTAGTCAGTCCAAAAATAAACAAAAAATAGACTGGAAATATTGTAGACTGGCTGCTTAGTCAATGATATTATTTTCTAAATCTATCGGAAACAGTATTTTTACTCGTCAAATAAATGTACATTATAAGTAGCGTACGTTAAACCACACAATTACTCACAGCGACCGTAGTTGCGAAGTTCACCACTCCTGCTATTTCTATTTGCATGGCGGGAAGTGTGGCAGCCAACAACCGTGCTGATAAACCACGAAGGGCCATACAAAGTACCATAATCCAGTATGCTAGGGACATAGGCCTACATCGTGTAATAACATATCTATGTCAATGAATGTTTACATAGTCAGCGTCCGTAAATATCTTCAATATCACCGTACCAACGACTCTTTCTGCAAGTCCCGCTCCTCCGTTCTCTGACAGCAACACAGAGCCTGAATCGCCAAGGCAGCTTTCGAAGATGGGAAATACGATAGTTTACTTGAAGATGTTGGGTCCACAATGGAAATAAGAGAACATTGATCTCTTTTTTGTGTCAACCCAGGTTTGGATGGGGCAAACTTGGGTTATATAACATGCTATGATACTTTTTACCATTATGTTTTATAAGATGTACCATGTATTGTCATCATCTTTTACCAAATAAAATCTATCTATCTATCTGAGGGGGCTTATCGATATTTGAGAACACTGCATGTAACATGTCGGCCACATTCAGAAATGCCATAACTATGACATCTTTAACCCATTACCAGACAGCAAAATTTTGGACTCTTCCAATTTGAAAGGTGTTGCACACGACCATCTCAAGTTGATGCAACTTTGAAATTATTTCAATTTTGTGTTACAAAAACATTGTGGAAAATGAAGAAATTGCTTGTCACAAGCAATTTCTGCATTCTCCACAATGTTTTCACAAGCATTTCTTGTGAGGGAGTCAAAAGGCGTCACTATGCAGTAATGCGTTAAAAACTTGACTTAGAATGTACTGTTTGTGCATAGGACGTATATTTCACCATCATTTTAAGGTGACCATTTTGCGTTTTATAGTTTCCCAACAACGATACGACTTGTCCAATTTGAAGTCCGTTGCGCACCACAAAATTCGTGTATTGAAAAACAGGATAATGAAAATACATGGAAAGACTTTCATTGGGATTAGAAAATGCTTGTTATCAACATTTTCGTCTCGTTGGTTCCGAAACTTTTTTTCTGTTGGAGAACTATAACGCAGCATTTTTTTGCGAAAGGTGAACCAAGGTCTCTTCATAAGAAAGTCATAAAAGAGTACACCTTGTTTAAAGTGACATTTCAGATTTTTTTGTCATAATTTTTACTTTTATTTTTATCTGAAAGAGTATATTTCCTTGTGAAAATTCTGAAAATTTCAAGCCAAAATATTGCGCCGTTTACGAGAAATTTATATTTTTGTGTTAAAATTGAACAAATTGTTGTGGACAACAGTTCGGATTTATATGCAATTTATCGATTATGTCTCACCTTTAACTGCGTGTTTCTCGCTTATTGGCAACAACTTAAAAAAACTAGTAGTATTTATACTCATTAGAATAGCCAATCTTAGCATCAAGACATACTTTAAAAAATTGAAATTGGAATGAAATGTCCCTTTAAGGACAGTGAAACTATATATACTGACGTCAAATAGAAACGCCTCAGCCCTAATAAATGTCCGATTATTCAGTAAATTAGATTTGAAATTACAAATACTGATTTCCATCCGTAAATTTGATTATCTGTTGTTTAAAAATGGTGATAAAGAAATTATCAAATTGTTACAGTTTACAAAAACGTCACATTTAAACAGAGCGGTATCAGAATTTCCATTTGAAAAGCAGAAGCGCGTGGTCCAAACTTTACTTGCGACGACAAAAGATACCGTAAAACGTCTTATTTGGTGACCACAGTTAGTGAATACTAAACCCGACGTCGATTTCAACGTCTCAAGCCTGAAACACGTATGACCTTAACGTAAGGCAGCTTCTTGCATAACAGGCGTTACATGAGGTCTATCTGACTTTTGCAGACTGGCAAATGTTTCTGTAACTCTTATTCGTCGACCAAGATGCCTAATCGTGCAGTGCTAGACGTCAAAACGTCAGGCGGCCTGTTCTTGATTTTTCCCGTATTCGAAAATGGCTAATTTTCGAGCTCTATTTTCCAAGCAGTGTGTTTATTTCAAATGTTACTTGCAACAACAACAGTTGCCAGAAAAACACTTATTTGGCCACCACGTTTACCAACTATTCGACAGAACGTCGATCATAACGTCAAAAACCGGAAACGTACATGACGTTAACGTTGAGAATTATCTTGCTTTACAGGCGTTACGTGAGGTCTAGTTGAGCGTGGCCGATCAATAAACTTTCGCAGAATTCTAACGCGTCGATCAAGACACCGAATCGAGAAACGCAATATGTTAAACTGTCTCGCGACTTGTTTATGCATTCGTCGCATTCAAAATTGGCTACATTACGAGCTCCTTTTTTTAGAATTTTGTCTTGGAATCCTTCAATTCGGATGTTTCACAAGAAAATCTTTTAATTCGTTGTTGCCTATCCACTATCATAACACTTTTCCGTAAAATCCATATATAGCGAAAGAAGAACTACATCGGGTTTTATTTACAATAAAAACCCTATGTAATTATGCGCCAAAACGTCACGTGGCGTCAAGGTAACGTCAAATGACGTCACTTGAATGACAATGCGTTTCCTACGCCGAACACTAGTTCATGGCAGAATTTTCACAAAATAACACATTTCTAATGTGCGTTGTTTTTTTTTTATTTAGAGTGTTATAATGGAGATAATAACAAGTTTAGCGGTCTTTATTGCGCAATAAAAACCTCTGTGCTCTGGACTATAGTTAGGCAGATATATCCAAAATTTTGGGTCAGTCGTTCACTTTTTCAGGAAAGCACCAAATTTGGCACACATGTAGTACAGACCCATACAAATGATTTCCTAGGTAGATCCCAAAATCTGACCTCCCTGATGGCCGCCATATTGAATTCCAATATGGCCGCCAATTTTGACTTGTTAAGAGCAATATCTCCCTTATTATTGCAGATATTGACTTACTTTTTGCGTCTACACCTATATTTAAAGTACTAGCGGATCAAATGAATTCATTCATATATGCATGTGGAATGGTCATCTTGGATTTCAAAGATGGCCGCCACAAATTGATGTTTTTGTTAATATCTGATGAAAATCTTTATTGATACAAACAAACTTTAAGGGTTAACACCAACACTTTGAACTGCAGTTGTCTCAATTAGACCCTTCTCAATTTGGTTCGAGTTGGCCATTTTGAATTACAAGATGGGCGCCATTATGTCGATGATTTTTTTCTCGTTCTTTCATAATACACATGACTTGGCAATGGTGTATATATAGTCATTGAATCGTCCCAGTTATGATTTTAAGTGCAAACAGTAAGGGCATGTTTCCAAATTTGTAACTTTGAAGTAAAAACAAGATTACCGTGAAATCAAGTTTTGTCTGGCTGCCATGTTCCATGATACATTGTATAGATAGATAAATATAGATAGATGGATAAATACACATAAATAACAATATATTAAAAATACAAAAAGTTACGCTATCTTTTCTGTAAACAGATCTTGTTAATATTTATTACGCCCTTGTATCAAAAGATCGGGGCATATATATATTGTTTTACTTGTGTCTGTCTGTCTGGCCGTCCGTCCGCCTGTCCTTCCGTTTGTTTGTCCGTCCGTCTGTCTGTCTGAAAACTTAACATTTGCCTTTTCTCGGAAAGTATTGGACATACAGAGCTCAAATTTGGTATGTAACCTTATTTCTATGACATCTATCTGTTCCATGTAATATGACCTTTATAGGGGTCATTTGTTAACCCTTATCAACCCTTTACTCGAAAACTTAACAATTTATAGAAATGGCCATTTCGGCGGGTGGGCGGGGGTGGGGGGATCATTTGTGTTTCACAAACACATCTTGTTTTGATATTGAAATTGTAATATCAAAGAATATCTTGTTCTTTTCTTAGTATACAAAGTTCATGGTTACCATACTGAGAGACGATGTAAAGTGTACATTTAAAAAAAATCATGGCACATTAACACTATTGGTGCTTATCAAAGATAGTTACCACAAGAGAAAGTAATACATGATTTTATGCTAAATGGGTTCATATAGGGCTGAATAATCATTTTACTCTTTGGATTTGAAGCAAAAGATGGAAACCATTTTAAAAGAAATGACAAATGGGATTTGTCGATGATTGATATCATGCTTCGTGATTATAATATTGTTCCATGACCAAATAAGAGATGACTGCCAAACAAAACTTTAATATTCCTTCAAATTTAGATATTCCTTCTCCTTTTTAGCGTGAATATTCGTTGAAAAGGGGGTTAAAATATTCCAGACATCTAGGTGTCCGCGTTGTCGTGATGCATTGGTTAAGTTTTATGTGCAACTGTCATATCTGTTTCTAAAAAAGCTTTTGCGCTGAAACTTTGCACATGCTTCTGTGATTATAATATCAGGCTCTAAGCAACAATTCGATTATCTGAAAATTGATTTCGCGAAAATTTACCCTCTTCGGATATAATTATACATTCTTAGTAAAGTTATTGCATGAAATCACATATATTTGTGATAATTTTACTTCTGCTCGAGCTATTGCTTCTGTGTTTGCTAGCAATGGAAGGAGATGTTACTGGCAGTGTTGTTGATGACTGGGCCAGTACAAGATTGCATGTTGGTTGTGGAATTTCTGTCTGTATGATTGCAGGTGCCGTAGAAACGACAACACACGATTTTTGCACTATTCAGAACTCGATAGTTCTTCGACTGCTCTTGATTAGAGTAAAACCATAAATTGTAGTTTGTGAATAAATAATTGTGCAGGATATATTATTTGCGCAATTCCTGGTCCAAATTCAGACTACAAATGCCCAAGTTGCACTGGAAGTGTTACACCCAATGAATGCGAAACGGTAACAGAAGTATCTATTGGACAGGATACACTTGAAGTCGTCTAGAGCTTTTGTTACCTTGGAGACACTCTGTCAGCTGGTGGTGGCTGCGAATTAGCCGCAACAATTAGATGCAAATCGGCCTGGAAAAAGTTTAGGGAGCTCCTTCCAATACTAACAAGCAGGAACCTCCCTATCAGAACCAGAGGAAGACTGTATTCCAGCTATGTGCGTCCTGTTATGCTATACGGGTCAGAGACATGGGCAATGACTGCTGGTATGCAGAAGAAGCTGATCCGAAATGAGAAAGCCATCATCAGGTGGATATGCGGCATAAAACCTGGTGTAAGCGAGACCCTCGACAGCCTGAGCTCCCAACTGGGTATTAAGGACCTATCCCAAATCCTACGGGTCAACAGATTGAGATGGTTTGGCCACGTAGAACGTAACGAAGGCTGTTTGTCCAGAGTGCGGGCCATAAATGTACATGAAAATAGATCCCGAGGGAGACCCAAGCTGACATGGGATCGAGTTGTACGCAGAGACCGTGAGATCGTTGGACTAACAAACACCAACCCAAATGATTGCCAGACGTGGAGAGGTAGACTCCGATCTAGACTGGGCAGCCAGGCCCCACCCTCGACTGAGGAATAATCGTAGGCCTGGATAATCAAAACCGGATGATGATGATGATGATGATGATGATGATGATGATGATGATGATGATGATGATGATGATGATGATGATGATGATGATGATGATGATGATGACTCATTGATATTCTATGACAAGATTCCAATGCATATATTTATGAAAAAAGCATATCTTTCCAAAAAAAAGATGTAAGCTTTTATAACTGGCAGTTAAAAACCACCAAAAAATTCAATTTAAGGGGGAATGGTCCAGTTTTTCGGAACACTCGGCCATTACTGTAGTAAATTAAATGTTTCGTACTAATATGTTTCGCTACCATATTTTCAATAATATAACACATCATTACAATTTACCTTTTTCGACGGTAAAAGTGTATTTTTCATGCGAAACTGATCTCCTCAAAGTGGAAATCGATTATTTAGAGCAAGACAGTCGTAAGTGTGTATGCAGTTACCACTGTTTTGCGTCATTTTATTCATGTGTAACTGATAAAAATTGCTGTAATTCACTAATAAGTGCGCTGACCTATGTATTTTCTTTTTGAATTATTACCAGGACATGTTGCTTAATACAATGAGGGAGTTTTATCAAATTCTATTATGTAGAACTTGAAATATTTCCAAAGATATGCAAATTTTGACATAAAACACTCTAGCTTCGTTGATATAACCGAACACGTGAGCGTGCAGTGTTATACATTTACGCGTTTATAATAGCACGCATTTTGGGTTTTCCGTACTTATTTAATGTATGACGTTACTTTAAATCCGATTTCGGGACGACACGATGAATATACAACATTTCATGAGCATTTTATTGACCTTGGACAGGTGCAAGAAATTGTGCATTTTTTCGATGTAGGGGTATGTGATACGAATGCCCATAAAATTCAAACAAGATCGCTGACCATCCATTTTTATTTCATTTTTCAATTGGTAATAATATGTAATTTCAACATGCAAAATATAAATAAATTCTATTATTGGGAAAATTTTAGGAAACTGGAGCATTCCCCCTTAATAGAAATGTGAAAAGAATGTGAAATAATATACAGTTATTTTCAGCCTTCTTCTATGTACATGTACACAATTGGTGCCTTTTCGCATTTTTCCATCTTTTTATCACTGAATATGGTGCTACATCAGGTATCTTCTGCGCGCATACTTGAATGAAACATGGATTATTTTTTGCAAGCTTATATTGTGTGTAAGTCACTATGCGCACAAATGCTGTTCTGCATTCATTTCATAATGAAGCAGCAATACATGTCAGCAGATTTCATTCTGGTTCTTGTCTTTTAGATTTAATCTCACACATGAGATCCCGGTTTCAATTCACTGATAAATCTTTTTATTGTTCATTCATTCTTCCTACATGACATATACACTAAAGATTTGGGTGGAGGCAACTACTTGTCCCCAGTTTTGTATGCCTAGACAATACATGTATCAGCAAATCATTCGCTTAAGGTGTGAGAGAGGTTACTTAAATTTACCTATACGAAACATTTAGACATGCAGATTATTTGTATCAGTTGTATTTTTAGAACTAAAGAAAAATTGTAAATGATAGGTATTTTGAATAAGAAGATGGCGATCCAACATGTATGTACAAGTGATATACAAGTGACTTCAATAGACCCAATGTCCTCTCAAACATTGAGGGTTGACGCATAAGTCATTTACTACATCTCTTGCTAAAGCCATCTCTGTCTAAAATAGAAATTTGCCATTTGTTTATCAACATTCTTGTATATTCATAACCATATCAAATTCATAGTACGGCAATAAAATACAACAGAGAAGTCCTTTGTTAAACAAGTGTACCTTTTTCGTCGGCGGCCATCTATGAATTACAAACATGCATTCAGTAATTATAAAAATGGGACATTTATAATTACATGTACTAGTCAATCTCAATATAAATGTAAATAAATTTCAACTCTCGGTAACAAATTTGAAGTAAACATTTACCCATTTGAAGGATCATTAAATGGCATCCATTTTAGAACATGGCAGTCAGAAGGAACTTCTTGTAGTTATCACCTTATACCTCAAAACGTTCATATTGAGGAATGTTTTCACTAATTTGATGCTTAAAAACAATCTGTACCACGTCATGTCTTATCTGCTCCACTTATAACTATGTCAACTATATTTTGCAGTAAAAAGATGAAAATAAATGAAATACTGGACGGCTTACGGCGGCCATCTTGAGATTGAAATGGCCTACTCAAATTTTTTTGAAAATGTTTTTATTGAAACAAAGCTCGTAAAAGTGTTTGAAAGTCACTGCAAGATCATTTGATTCAGTTATAATTCGAAAGATATAAACAGAACAGAAATTAGTTGCGGTCATCTTTGAAATCCAAGATGGCCATTCCAAACGCATATACGAATGATCTCATTTGATCCGTTAGTACTTCAAATATAGGTGTAAACGCAGAAAGTAAGTCAATATCTGCAATAATAAGGGAGATATTGCTCTTTACAAGTCAAAATTGGCGGCCATATTGGAATTCAATATGGCGGCCGTCAGGAGGGTCAGATTTTGGGATCTACCTAGGAAACCATTTGTATGGGTCTATACTGCATGTGTGCCAAATTTGGTGCTTTCCTGAAAAAGTGAACGATCATATGCCATATCTGCCTAACTACTACATGTTAAGGCAAATACCTCGGCGCTGTGCGCCTCGGTTTTTACCTACACATTAGTCCGTCGCACATCGGGTTTTATTGGCAATAAAGACCGCTAAACTTGTTATTATTTCATAAACAACACATGTTACTGTGTAAAATGTGACAAATTTCATCTCGTGGTGTACGTTCACGAAGCGCACGTAGAAAACGTGACCAGTCACCGGAAATGATCATGTTAATGGATAGAAACGCATATTTTTTTAGTTGCCGTAATTGTCGGTCAAAATGATGATATACAGTATATATTTCAACAACATTGTAATAGGCATAAGGAAATTAACGACATATTTCATTGGAGCGTTTTTAATTATGAAATAATAACAAGTTTAGCGGTCTTTATTGCGCAAATAAAACCCGATGTGCGACGGACTACATGTGTAGGTAAAAACCGAGGTGCAAAGCGCCGAGGTATTTGCCAAAACATGTAGTCCAGAGCACAGAGGTTTTTATTGCGCAATAAAGACAGCTAAACTTGTTATTATCTCCATTATAACACTCAAAATAACAAAACGCACATTCGAAATGTGTTATTTTGTGGAAATTCGGCCATGTACTAGTTTTCGGCGTAGGAAATGCATTGGCGGTCAAGTGACGTCATTGATGATGTCATTTGACGTTACCTTGACGCTACGTGACGTTTTGGCGCATACACAAAGCATAATTACCTAGAGACATTAGGCGTATTCGACTGCAACATTTTCGTTAAGTAACGCTTAGCTCCGCCCACCTGCGCAGACCATCACCATTAGTCAACGATTTTCGTTCAGTCGAATACAAAATACGGAATTAGTTAACGAGAATGCCGCCATTTTGAAATATGTGCATCGTCGGCATTTCCCGTTACTGTTCGGTAACGGAAACACCCGATGCAACCTCATCGTGTATGTCCGTAAATGAAAAACCATCTTTCTTTTTTTATCATTAAATATCCTTTTAATTCTATCAATATTTAATCAGATTTGCCCATAAAATTGCAATAGGTACATATTGAAATGCATTTAACCTACATTTTTAGTAGATTTGTCTACTTGTTTTGTCACGTGACATACTTAACGCGGAATTTTTTTCGTTAAGAAATTACTTAATTTTATGACGTCATTCTGTCAGTCGAATGAAAATAGTTAAGTAACGAAAAACAATTAGTTAACAAACGGTTCAGTCGAATACGCCTATTATTTATGAAATAATAACAAGTTTAGCGGTCTTTATTGCCAATAAAATCCGATGTGCGACGGACTACATGTGTAGGTAAAAATCGAGGCGCGCAGCGCCGAGGTATTTGCCTTAACATGTAGTCCAGAGCACAGAGGTTTTTATTGCGCAATAAAGACCGCTAAGCTTGTTATTATCTCCATTATAACACACTAAATAAAAAACGCACATTAGAAATGTGTTATTTTGTGAAAATTCTGCGGTGAACTAGTTTTCGGCGTAAGAAACACATTGTCGTTTAAGTGACGTCATTTGACGTTACCTTGACGCCACGTGACGTTTTGGCGCATACACAAAGCATAATTACATAGGGTCTTTATTGTAAATAAAACCCGATGCAGTTCTTCTTTCGCTATATATGGATTTTACGGAAAAGTGTTATAATGGTCAAATAAAACCCGATGCACTTCTTCTTTCGCTATATATGGATTTTACGGAAACGTGTTATAATTGACGTTAGTATATGATGAAAGTATGCAAGAATTTTGAAACTATGATGAAAATAATTATGCAAGAATTTTGATAGTTCATTATAATTTAAATCTTTCAAAATCGGAAAACACTTTGAATTTAAAAGCTGCATCAGACGACAAAGCAGTTCTTGTTATATGTCTATGTTATAGTGCATACACAAAATATATCGTCGGTGGGGAGTCAAAACCTCGTAACTCCAGCTTTTTCAAGCTGTAGTTACGAGATTTTAAATCCCCGTCCACGATATCATCATCAATATCCAGTTTATCGTATAGTATTTTCGACGTATGGGAGATGGTGAATGTACCATTTATATATTCAGAAGCATGAATATTTTAGTCATTAGCATACAGACTGCATCAGTTTTCAATCCATGCTTCACGTGCATGTACGTAAATGAGGATAAGCTAGCGGTGTAAGGTACGAACATTTATAATAATAGTATACGAGTCCGTATGTATTTGTTGTAGACCTTCAAGAAATAGACCTAAAAGGCTGATACATGTGACTATATGTGTGTTATTAATATGGGAACATGAAAACGGGGGCTTGTTGTAGAAATGGCCAATTAAATACTTCAGCTTTTAACCACACCGACTGTCCATCATTTTGTCCGTATACCCGTCTTCCCGTCCATTACAAAATACGTAACAGTTCAACTCGTTGATATTTCAAAAATCAACAACGTCCATGTAATGCGTGACGTCTGTCCACATTATCAGCTTCAAATCGAATTCAAATCGGTCCAGTGTTTACAAAATTATTGAAGATTTTCTGAAAATATTGTATCACGTGATTATCGATCGTGAGAAAGAGATCACAGCGCGGGTTCCATGTTTCTGAAGAACTACAGATAAGCGAGGTGAAGACATTCGAAAGATTGAGAGCTATTTTTATGTCAACATCTAAACCCTATTTTGTGTGTACTCATTTGAATCGGATGAACACGGGGTGAAATATTGCAGTAGAATAGCACAGCTTCCTCTTATCTGTAGCTCTGTTTTCCGTCGAGAACATGCTTATACCAGTCGTTTTCAAAATTCGCAGGTTTTCTTGTCCATTTAAGTAATCAAATAAACATTAATGTTAAAAATAGGTCGATAACAATGCAATTGTGTTAATTAAGCATAACAATATAGCATGTTACATGCTTTAGTGAGATATTTTACATGTTATATGGCCTGAAATGTGTGATTTTGCTTTGTCCCAGGGCTACCCTGATTGGATTTGACCAGCAAAGGTAAGTACTTTTAACCTAAATTGGAACACTTTTTTTGGGTTAGTTTGCATGACAAAATGTAAAATTACACTTTAAATATACCAATTACCTAAATGATATTATGTAAATGGTATAAAAACCATCATATATCATTGTCCTATAGATTTTTGTCTTTGGTGTTCCAGTGTCTAAAAGGTCAAAGAAATGCAATTTTGATTAGATGTAGACACAAATCATCTACCTCCTATTGAAAAGCTACCGTAGGGTCATACATTACAATTGAAAGAGAAAGAATTAATTTTGTGTCTTGTTTATAAAATGAAAAAGAAGGCGATTAACTTGTACAGTACTTTTTCTCTTTGCCTTTGGGATGACGCTTTTTATTATACTTTGCAAGGCACCTTTTTATTAGATATTTGTCCGGTATATCTGACTGAGTACAGTAAAATGCCTTCAATAGTAGATTTAACAAATTCCATATGTACACATATATTTTTGCAAATTAGTGTAAAATTGTCTTTGGTGTTCCAGTCCTTGGTGTTCCGGTCTAAGCACTGGAGCACCAAAGACAAAAATAAAATGACACTGATGGCATGGATCAGATGAATATTTTCATTAAGAATCTAACAACAAATTAAGAACACACACATTAAAATATTTGACGATAATTTTTCATGATTTACTGGTCTAAAAAACCTGCGAATTTTGAAATTGACTCATACCTAAAACCATTACAGGAAATGAAAACAGGGACTATAAATGGATACCAATGTTCGCCGGATTGAAACGATCTACACTTTCACGTCGACGATTTCGTAACAAGTTTTGTGTATATTTTACCTGTTGACCCATTACCAAACGGCAAATTTTTAGACTAGTCCAAATTCAAAGATGTTGCAGACGATAATTTCAAGTGAATAAAATTTTGAATTTTTAGGTCTTTTTACGTAGAAAACATTGTGATAAATGAAGAAATTGCTTGTCACAAGCAATTTCTTCATTTTCCACAATGTTTTCCAAAATCATTATCTTGTGGGGAGTCAAAAGGAGTCAATGTGTGGTAATGGGTTAACATGTGCTACCGGTACATGATCTGACAGAACAGCGCTATCTATCAGCTAGAGATGCTATGTCTGGTCATATATTGAGGCCTATACGTACTAGCATTTACCATAGCGAACAAAACCTTTTGCAAAGGGCAATAACAAGTACTAGTATTTCAATTTTGCACAAACGTACTTACTTTGCTGCATTTAGTCGATAACTATTTTTACTTTATCATTCTGTATTTTGTAGATGACACAACGCGGCTTTTCAAAGAAGTCAAACGACTTTAGCTCGTTCTCAGACTCTTATAGCTATAAATGGTTTGAAGAAGAACAAAGGCGAGAAATGCTTCTATCAAGTACAAGAAATGAAGATATCAAACAGGAAGGATACAGATGTATTTCGTCAGATGAGGATACACCCATTTATAACGAGGGTTCAAGCAACAGCCGCCCTCCAGGACCATCCGCGAAACAGAGTATCATTGTAATGACTGCGTGTATCTATATACATTTTGTCGGATTCGGACTTACCACGGGTTTTGGTATTATATATGTTGAACTTATTGAGGCATTCGATGCTCCCAGAGCCGATGCTGCATTGGTACAGAGTTTATACATGGGGACAATGTTGTGTAAGCATTACCTCTTTTTTGTGTTAAAGATAAACCTCATCAATAATTGTAATCGACCATTTAATTCGATTGGTGGGCCAAATGTCGTACAGTCGACACTTGTTATTTCGACATCGGATAAGTCGAAATTCCGCTTAAGTCGAAGTGATAGTCATGTTCCATCCTCAACATATGGATATCAAAATAAATTCCGAAACAAATACAGCCATTGAAATTTAGTAGGAAAAGGATAGAAAGTGCTCGTTTCGAGCAATTTCTTCCTTTTCCTACTATATTTCAATCATGGACACATATAATGGCCATCAAAAATTGTTGAATATCGTTTTCTTCGAAATTAATCAAAATCGGATTAGTCAAACTCCGGATATGTCGAAGTATTTTGACGACCCCTCTGACTTCGACACAACGAGTGTCGACTGTACTTACTTCTCCAAGAAGCCGTGTTTCCACGTTGCGGTAGATTATTGCCACGTACCATGTTATTCATGTCGGAATTTTTTTTCACTGTTTGCATTAATGTTTAATAAACGCCATATTGTAGTTGAACATACATAATCCAAAGATAGACGATAATGATACCGTTCTCAAGATACGGTTATTACAAATATAGCAAAAAATAAAAACAAACAGACAATTCCCTGCATTTTCGATAATTTGCAATGAAAAGAAATAGGTTCAGGGCATCACAATCAAACCATCAAAAACGTTCTGAACACGTTTAAGAATCTTGACCTGTATTCACAATGACGAGCAAATACCCCCCCCCCCCCTATTTTGTCTAAAACTGTTATACGTACATGTATAATGGTTTTAATAAGTTGGTGGCAATTTTCAAAAGGGCAATATTTAAAACGTTCACATTATCTATTTTTTTTTCGAGCCGTTGGTACCAATCAATTAATTCTGGTTCTTTCTTTTCCAGGCGGCGGAGTGATATTCGCCAAGGTATTTGATCGCTACAATCCTGGGTTGTGTGTCATTGTCGCTTCTATCATAGGTGCCGCTGCTCTAGCTGGAAGCTCCTTTGGTACAAATATAGGCACACTTATTGTGTTGATTGGCGTGATACTTGGTATTGTAATAAGCTGTAACATACTTGCAACATTTGTGACTGTGTCACGGATATTCACTACGAACAGGAAATTTTCACTGGCTGTTCTAACATTTGGATCAACAATTGGACAGATTGTTATACCGTTTGTGACATACGCCCTGATTGAGAATTATTATTGGGACGGTGCTGTGTTAGTTTTGAGTGGTATGACAGTGCTTAATTGTATACCATGCGGGCTTGTTATTACATTCGTGACCAAATCTGTGAACGTTGCAAATTTTAAAGAAAGCAATGCTGCCTCGGTATCAATATACAAAGATCCATTGTTCTATTTCTATGTATTCTCGTATTTTATTTTCCTGCTATTTGGACCCATTGAGATGCTGTTCTCCGCCGATTTAGCTGTAATGAAAGGCTACACATTTGAAGAAGGCTCCACTTTGTTATCCGTGAACGGAGGCGCGGGACTGGCAGGAAGATTTGTTGGTACCTTGTTACTAAAGCTATTCAAGGACGCAAGGCCAGAGATTTATCTGACTTTAGCATTTCTTACCTATGCTATCGCTCATTACACAATATACATTGCTCCGGAATACTGGATTATGGTCGTTTGTATGGTGCTTCGTGGATTATCAGCAGGGTTAGTAGTTTCCTGTCTCCCCGCCATGCAAATAGAACTAGCAGGAGTGGTGAACTTTGCCATCACGGTAGCAATTAGTAATCTAGTGGGTGGGATAGGTGAAATCATCGGAGGATACATTGGAGGATTAACGGTGGATATTACCGGGGATTATCAGCTGATTTTTGTACTTGCCTCAATTTCTGCTTTATATTGTGCAGTTAGCTATGTAGTGATATACTGCGTCTTGTTGAGACGAAGGCGAAATGCATCAGCTGTATTGTATAATGCTTTGTAATTTAAATATCCTCGAGTGAAACACCCACTCAAAAGATTCGGAAAGTTTATGACTCGTCATAAAGAAAAGTCTGATTAGCAAAATCAACTTAAATATTTGTTGAAGTGTTTAAACTATTTCGAAAACTAGTAATTTGAAACAGTAGAAAATGGATGACTATATCGTCCCTTTACAGCCAGCCACTTCTGACTGTCAATGGACGAATTATAATGCAAATATAAATAATGTACCTGAATTATATAAAGAGACTATGAGTTTCCAGGAATGATAACACTATAGAAATATTTGTTAAGTGCTTGATATCATTGAACAGTTGTGGACCTGTCACGCTGAAAGGGACCATTCGGTGAGTCTATAAAATCCACATAAAATATGTGAAACGTTTCAAATTCGGCAGTGGCCAAACAGATGATGCATTTGGGAAATGACAAGAAAATTATTTTAAAGTGAAAAGTGCCGACTCACTCTATATGCGCGTAAACGGTGGATACCTTTCACTCTTCCTACATGTTTTCTTTTAAAGTGTCTTGTCATAAATTTCTTTGTTAACTGTGATTTTGACTATGCATAATTATATTATTGTTGAAGAATCTTTTACAAGGGTTTAACGGAAATTGTTTCTTTATCATATATATCCACAGTATCACCTCGAATTCAACGCAAAGCTCGTGTTGCCGTCGTTACGAAAAGCTGAATAATGTTAGGTTCCCACTGCCGATCAGGTCAACTCAATCGCAAAAAATCCCGATCACACTGGGCCAAATGACATCTAGAAGAACAAAGCTAAAGTCTATTTGATTGGGAGAACAGATGGAGCAGATTCCGCAGATGTCGAATTGATCGGGATGTAGTTGGAAATCATTCAAGTATATGTTGTGTCGCTCGAGTGCAGGTTAGGTGAAGGTCGTGTAAAGGAAAATTAATCATTACGATCTCACTCGATCTAAAGACAAGATTGATTCTCCACCAGGTCGATTTTCACAAATCAATACGCGATCACTACCTGATCAATTAGCTACTCGATCACCCACGTGTATTTTCGAAATTTCAATTGTAATATACCCGGCCGATAAAATCCAAGTTTGAATGCCATGACCAATCCAAAATACTCATGTTGACCGACCGTGATCCGTGCGAGATCGCTTCATCGTATTTCATCAAGGTGATCAGATCGGCAACTTGTAATTATTGTTGCATTTAGTATAAATCGTCATTCGCGACGTCGATCTTGACATCTATTATTGAAGTTCGAAATGGCTTGCAATACGACTAAATGCAGATTCAAAGGAAAAATGTTCCAGTATTAATGTTTTCATTAACAATCTTGCCACAGACCTATATCGATTTTATAAAGTGTTGAAGAAGATGATATCGATGCTTTTCAAATAATAAAAAACTCGTTGGCTTTTCAAGCTGCAGTAACGAGGTTTTTGTTGAAAAACGACGATATTTGTCATGTCAAAACGCTTGTGAAATGTTCCTTGTAAAAGTGGATAAATAGATAAATAAATGCTCAAATAAGTAGTCCCCATGTACACACTTCGTACCAATGCAGCGTCAGCTCTCAGAGCATTACTGAGAACATAAAAGGCACCAATAAGTTCAACATATATAACACCAAATGACACTGCAAGTCCGAATGCAACAAATTGTAAATAGATACATGCAGTTATCACAATGATACTCTGTTTGGCCGAAAATCCAAGAGGTTGGCTGTTGTTTGGACCCGTCTTATATACTATACAGGCGTGGTTTAAAATGGTGTCGTCGCTTCTGAGTGTGCCTTTTTTGATAATTTAATTTCTTGTACTTGAAAGAGACATTTCTTCTGTTTGTTCTTTTAAACTTTTTTAACAATAAGAATACCAAAGTTTTCTTTTCTCGGATTTGCTTTGTGCCATCTGCAGAATTTGAAAACACATAAAAATGCAAGATGCAGTATAATTGATTTTGATAGAGTTGGCTACAATATATGTCGCACAAGTTCAATTTGTTAAACACAATAAGTTACGATGCGTCTCCATTGCAACATTCAAAATACTTTAACGCAATACTGAAAGGACTAGTACATCGGTAAAAGTTGAATAAACTTAATGTGATGACGATTTGATATTATTAAGATAGATAAAATACCGTAAAGTGTGAAAGTTTTTCTCTCTGTTACAAACGTAGTAAGGTTACCATTTGGTTATAAATGATGTAGTATATAATTTATCAGCTGATGACTCAGATAAAGTGTTCATGTACTGGCATAATATATGTATGTGCCTATTTCTCACTTCACCTCACCTCACCTATCCCGTGGCGGTTGCCGTTGGGGGACTGTTGATGATCTGCCAATCAGCTTTCTCCTTCCCTCTCTTTCCTTTGCGAGCGTGGCCACCTCGCCCATCTTCATTCCTGTCCATTCTGTGATGATATCTTCCCAACGCTTTCTCTGTCTTCCTCTCTTCGGTTGCCCTCTCTCTGTTCCTTGGAGCACCGTCTTGGCAAGTCCATCAACTCTCGTAACATGACCAAACCATTTTAACTTTCGTCTCCTGATAGTTGTGAGTAGTTCTTCATATTGACCGATGGATATCTTCACTCTGTTCTTAACTACCTCATTGGTGATATGGTCTTTATATGAAATGTCCAGCAGCCTTCTGAAACATCTCATTTCTGTTGCCTGAATTCTCTTCTCTAATTCTGCTGTCAGGATCCATGTTTCACAGGCGTAAAGGAAGATTGAGTGGACAAGAGAACGCATCAGTCTTAACTTGGAGTTGAGCTGGATTGCCTTGTCTTTCCAAATGATGTTTAACTTGGATAATGTAGCTAATGTCATAGCTATTCTTGCGAGTATTTCAGGCCTAGACCCCTCATCTGAGACTATTGATCCAAGGTACTTGAAATTCTTCACAGTTTCAAGTTTCTCACCATTGGCTGTGATGTCAGATTGTACTCCGTTGGTATTATTTGTCATCAGCTTTGTATTGTTGGCACTAATCTCCATTCCATAAGCTACAGAGGATGTATCTAGTTGGTAAACAAGGTTCTCTAGTTCCTGTTCTGATCCGGCCAGTCCAGCTATATCATCCGCGAATCGAAGGTTGTGATTTGTATGCCCCAATGCTGACTGTTCATTGGTGGTCCTCAAGTGCATCTGTCATGATACTTTCCAGGAAAACATTAAATAGTGTGGGTGAAAGCAAGCACCCTTGTCTAACTCCAACTGTGGTTCTGAACCATTCTCCAATGGCTCCGTTCAGATAGACTGCACTGCTGGCCTTGTCTTACAGATTCTGGATAACACGGATGAGGTTTGCGTTGATATTGTAAAAGTTCATGGTCGCCCAGAGTGCAGCATGCCACTCCCTGTCGAAAGCCTTCTTGAAGTCTATGGAAACATGGTATAGGTCTTGCTGGTGTTGGAGGTATCTCTCACAAAGCATTCTAAGGTGGAAGATCTGTTCGGTTGGGCTGCGTCCTGCCCTAAAGCCTGTCTGTTCTTCGGCTATAACTGCCTCTGCCTGAGGTCTTAATCTGTTTAGTAGGATCTTTAACATTACCTTGCTAGGGTTGCATATCAGGCCAATGGTGTGATAATTATTGCATTATTGTCTATTTACATCGTGGCAAATACCTTTGGTTAATTATTAACCTTTAAATAGATCCTAGGCATTTTCAATGTGATAGTTCACCTCTTAATTTTCTTTTCAAACAAGACATAAGGCATAATTTACAAACCAGTGTGATTTCGATTCTTATTTACAAAATAACAAAATACGTAATTGTAGCACCTTCTGCGATCGTATAGTGGATTTTAAAATGAAATAAATTTCTTCCTTTCACACGAACTTTAATATCAAACACAATTGTGCAGCCAGTCCAATTGTATGATTTAATAAATAATAAAAATAATTAATTTCTACTAAAATAACTGAGCTTGCTAAATTCAATTTTTCTAGTTCTGATCAGCCCGCAAACTGATTCGAATCTCGAATGCAGCCCTATTTATCCAAGTCGGGGGTTGGACATCGCCTGTCAATCTGAGAGTGACAGCATCCCCAAATGACCAATCAATCACTTTCAAATTTTCATGTGTAGTACGTCAAAATCAACTCCAAAATCCAGCTCTGGCCGGTTTTGGATATTTTGGCGTAAACAAGGCACTGTTGCTTAAAGTCAAGGCAAGCTTTTGCACTCTTTTTTGAAAGAGAACCAACAAAATGCTGTGGACTTAAAGGTTTGTAAATGTTTTGTAAGTACAGACTGTCGAGTCATGTAAAAGTCGGCACATAAGTATCGAGGTATATCAAAGTGTTACATACCCCCATTACTATTTTAAGAATTCAACCGAGGTGTGTATCACACCTAGGTTTAATTCTCTTGTGCAATACGGTTGGACTGGCTGAGTAAGACTAACTATCATAAATGCAATACAACATATTACAAATCAAAAGATAAACATATCAATAGTCAATAACAGTTCCTAATGTCTTGTCAAATTACACTACACTAGAGTCGTAAGTGTTAATTGTTCATCTGATTGTCCAAGTCCCAAATGATTGAAATTGTATCGCTCGCCCTGTTGTCCCGATCGATCGAATCGTAAGTGTTGGTATCATCCCGAGTGTCCCAATCGAACGTAATTGTAGGTGATTTGTTCCCAAGTGTCCATATCGAACGAAGACCTAAGTAGTTTGAGTATCCCAATCGAACGTAACTGTAGGTGAGTTGTTTCCAAGTGTCCATATCGAACGAAGTTCTATGATGTTAATTACGTTGATTTCGTTGTCCCGATTGTAGGTGTCCGACAAAAGGGACACAACTTCAACATCAGCCAACAGTCGAAACAAATAGAGTTACTGCACGTTGTACAAGTATTAATAGCCCACGTTTCCGAACTTGCACATATAGGGCAGTCAAACTCCTTTAGTGGTGGTAGATTAGTGTTTATTTGTATCCCGAGATACTTCTGTTCAAAATGTGGTTCCTTGAGCGGTTTCCACTGATTGACAATGGAATTGCTAGTATTCACTGGCTTGGGTTGATCCATATCTGTTCAAATAAAACATAGTTTAAGTCAATGATTATACTTAGTCACTATACTATTTACAATAAAGGTTGTTCTTCTGAGTGTTCTCTCAACCCATATAAATGTGTTCCTTAGTTTCCCCCTGGACTAATCCTGTCCAAGAGAACAAACTTCTTCTTCACGATGTCGTCTCGTCTCGGAGGTTTCTCCTCGGCATCGCTGATCACTACGCATTCGTCTTCTATCAGCGCATTGTCTGCTCGCTTAGCAAAGGACACCGTTTGGTTTGTCATCAGACGTTTCTTAGCTTTGGGATTTTTCCTAGCAAGGCATACACATTTTGAAAACAAGACAGAAGCTTTGTTTCTACAAATGCAGGTTATCAATACATAAACACAAAATATAACTGACATACCAATCACCACATATCCCCAAATCGGAAATCGTTTGATATTCATTAATTCCATACCACTCATGGAGTGGAGTTCACCAAGTAATTTCTTTAATGGAAATTCCTCTAGGTTAGCTAACTTGTTCGGAATGTTAATTGTTTTATTACCGATTGGTAAAACCTTACTTATATCATCCCACACCCTTATGTCCGTAATATTATAATTTTCGATCATAATCGTAGCTGGGCTAGATACAGTTTCATTACTTTCCCCTTCAAAGTATCCCATCAAAGAGAAATAATCGGATGTAACTTTGCATGTTTTAGGCAGTTTTAGGAAACCGAAAGGTGGATCAATCTGAATCCTACTGTTTGATTGCTTGTCACATGATTTGTGGAAAACAGTTTGCTTCTTTACAATAATGAGATAGACATCATTTGACAAATAGTGTGCATTAGGTAACATTGATTGATGAATCCAGATTTCACAAAGTTGCTTAACCTTAGTTCTATCTTGATTGAAATTGCTCAACAGGCAACTTCGTGCTACGTTTACTTTCCTTATGGGACTTTTAAGATTACAGATTCTCATTCCTGAAGTGAAACATTGTTTTGCTTGGTTTTCATCCAGTAGAACATAACGTGACCTATCTAGGCTGATGGCAAAGTGACTTGATTCTAACTTGTAGTAGGCCAATAAATCCTTATTTTCATTGTCAAGCCTGGTCCTTCCTAGCAAAGGGACGGGTAAGGAATAAGCCCTGAAAATATCAAATTGCTGAGAGTACTCGACCAATGGTATCTTAATAGAAATAACTATATGTTTACCGTCAATGATTGATGAGCATTTAAGAAATTTATAGTAATCAAACAAATAAGCATGAGGATCTCGAGGTAGCCCTACAGTTTGAGGCAGTCGGTCTTGGATTCCCAAAAGTATCCTTCTTAACAGGTCGGCTGGTATTGTTGTCGGGGACAATCTTTGCATGGCCACAGCCTGTATTTGAAGCTGGAATTGAGTGTAAAAGTACATAGATCTGTCCAATGCTAACCCTATCGTCTTGACTAGTCCGTCGACCTGAGAGTAAGTGCCAATTATTTGTTCTAAGTGTAATAATTTGTACTCTAAGATGTTAGAAATGTTCTGTACTTCCACTTCAAGGTCAGCCAAAACAGTAATCAGGTCATTAATTTTCTGTCGGTTTTCTTGAATTTCAATTCTAGAAACATTCAGGACAGAAAGTGATTTTTCAACGATGTGCGTGATATCTTTCTGATTGTCAAACAGTCTTCGTATGTTTCTTTGAATGCCCGAGACGTCCGAGTCGGTGACTATTCCAAACAAATCACTCATCAAATCACCCACAAAGCCAAAGACCTTTCGCTTTACCCTGTTGGCATGATCTATGTGTGGTTTGATTGATTCAGTCTTTAATATCTTAAAGTCATTAAAACTGTCTTGTAAGCTTGTATGAATAGTTTGGATATAGTCAATACCCCGCGCATCCCATGCAAACTGTGTTTATATGACAATGCAGTCGGATACATCATTGGTAATTTCTTGATTTCTATCAAGTCGTCTACTAGTCGTGTGGTGTTGTCAATGTCATATGTCAATTTTTCCAGGAACCTTTCATAAGTGCTTAGGTCAATGACAAACGAGACTATCCATTTAGACCTAGACATAGAAAAACTTCCTACTTCATGAAAAAATACATTTTCGTGCAACAATGCATTTGCACTTGCTATATAGAAAGGAACCCAAAGACTAAGTGTCTTCATCTCTCCTCCCTGGAAATATACAATGAGATTTTGTTAATAAATCTCCCACAACAGGCAATTCCTAAGACCTAGTACGAACGAACGAACGAACGAACGAATATTTTATTATGTAAAGAAAGGCCACCGGCCCATAATACAATATTACAAATTAACAATACTTACATCACAGAGTTGTGTTGTCCCTATTATATACATTCTATATACGAAAAATGATAAGTTGGTGCAATACTATTGTATGTGTATAAGAGCTTCATATGCATTTACAATAGTCTAGTAATACGAAGTTACACCCTCGTGCTTGAATAACTTATCAAGCTTGTTATCATAACAAATTACAGGTCTACGAAACCCCTAATAAAAAATAAATACATAATTCGAGACTATATAATAACCAAGTGTCACGTTCACCTGTCACAAACAATTATTGTGCTGAACTTTAGTCAAATTACCAGTCTCTTAAATCAACGGCGATCACTGCTTGAATAGGTGGTCTGGATCAATTATTCCAGAATATCGAATATCGAATATTATCGTACCAACTTAAGTTGTTCACCTAGCTTATGATGCTGTCAAATGTCTCAACAATTAGTCAAGAAAACTGTCTTAGGTTATGTAATGCCCATTTTCTATTCCGCGGCGACTGCGGTTTAACAACAATATATACATTTTGTCTATTTACAACTGAAGCCTTTTTCAAATTGTTAATTGATTAATAATCAATTTCCATCTCATTATCGGATGGTCCGGATGCTTGATCCGTAAAATAAGTTTCAGTACTTGAGTCACTGTACACGTCATCGTCAATAACCATGTTCGAGTCTTCCTCTCTCTCTTGCTCACTCTCACTCTTTGAGGAATCGGTGGACTCGTATGATAAGGCAGGATTTTCCTCCCTTTTAACTTGCCTATTTCTAGACTTAATTCGGTTAGCTAACTCAAGAAGAGGGATGTCATCTTCACTAGAGCTACCTGACCTATGTTTTCTTTGCCTTTCTGCTAATTTAACTAGAGGTGCTCGAGGTGCATCATCACCTTGCTCAGATTCGGAATCACTGTTACAAGGTGATATTACTAACCTAGCTTTTCTAAGTTGCCTACCTTTATCCCTTTCCTTTATTTCCCAGTCGTCGACATTAGCTCGCCTTAAGTGCCTAACATGAGTTTCCTTAATTGACCCATCTAACTGGTTTCTGATCACATATGTCAAAGGTGACTTACGCTTGACCACTCGAAAGAATGGACACCATTTCCTGTCTAATTTTGACTTACGGATATGTTGTTTAACGTAAACAGGGTCTCCTATTTCAAAATTAGTTTCCTTTGCATTTTCATTGGCGTATTTTGCATTGCGTTGCTTTGATTTCTTAAGGTGTTTGTGGACAAGCATAAAAGACTCATGTTGTTTCTCAAGTGCTACTTGACATGCATCTTCACCGTTATATCTCTGCCTAACCCTTAACAAGTTGTCCAGTGGTATAATTGGGTCACGGTTAAACATGAGAAAATGGGGGGAGAACTTTGAACTTTCGTTTACTGAGAAGTTAATTGCGACACAGCTTTGATTTAGGTAAACATCCCATGTTTCCGGGTTTCCTTGCATTTTCTTTGACAACACGTCAATCAATGTTCTATGAGACCTCTCGCATCCGCCGTTCGACATAGGGCTATAAATAGAAGAGGTTATATGTTTGATACAGAGTGCAGCTAGGGTCTCCTTGACCTTTTTGGATACAAATTCCTTCCCATTATCTGTTAAGAGAGTAACCATGGAGCCAAATCTAGTGAATATCTCTTCAACCAAAATTGTACAAATGGTGTCACTACTTTTGTCAGGTATGGCAAAAGCAACGATATAAGAGGAATAGAGACAGACAAAGGTAAGGATAAATTTGTTGCCTGACAAAGTCTGATTATAAGGCCCCATTATGTCTGCCGCCCATTTGCAACCAGGAAAGGTTGGGATGTCCATTTCACCCATTGGAGGTCGAATTGCCCTTAAGTTTCGTTCTTGACATGTTACACATTTGGACACGAAATCATTGATCTTTTTGTATAAATTTGGACAGTAATACTTTAATTTTATGTTATCATATGTTTTGTCCATTCCCAAATGACCGAGATTATGATAACTTTCAATTATGGGAACTAGATGTTCAGGCAGATACAGGCGTAACCTAGGTGATCCATCCACATCCGATATAAAATAAAGGATGTCATCTAGAACAATGTGTGTTCTTTCTAATGTTTTATTCAATTTGCCGTTTGCTAGCTTTTGAATCAGATCTACAAGGGTTGGATCCTTCTGTTGCTCCTGAACGGTGTCAAGTTCAGTTAACACCGGTTTTTCATCCATGTCTAACAATGGAAATTCAGGTGTTATGTACTTAGAGGGATCAAAAGCTGAAGAATCTATCATATTTACCGAATGGCCCTCTGGGTTTTGTCCCGTATCTTGTTCTGTGCTTTCTTGTCTATTTGGGGGGGGGGCGACTCATTAAATCTGCTATGTGATTCTGTTTACCTGGCAGGTACTCTATGTCAATATTAAACTCTGCTATCATCATTTGCCATGATGCTATTCTCCTATTTTTAAATTGACTATTGAGCAAGTATTTTAATGGCATATGGTCTGTTCGGCATAGTATTTGTGAACAACTTACCCAATGACGTAGCTTGTCAAGTGCATAGAATATTGCATAACATTCCTTTTCCACAGTACTATAATTGATTTGACATTTTGTTAATTTATGGGAGATAAAATAGATAGGCTTTTCAAATGTTTCCTTTCCATCTTCGTGCTCTTGAACTAAAACTGCACCCAGGCACGTATCCGAACAATCTGTATACAAAATAAATCGTTTGTTTGGGTCAGGGTAAGCTAATAAAGGTATTATTGCTAAGCAATCTTTCATAAATGCAAATGATTTCTGACATTCATCATCCCACTTAAATCTAGCATGTTTTCTGGTAAGAGCTACCATTGGTTCACTGACCTTTGCAAAATTTGGAACAAAACGTCTATAATAGGATGTCATAGCCACGAAGCTACGACACTCTCGAACATTAGTCGGAGGTGCCAATGAATTGATACTTTCTACTTTTTGGGGATCCGGCCGTATTCCCTCAGGTGATACAACAAAACCTAAGTGATTTGTTTCTGCTTTCATGAATTGACATTTCTTTAAAGACATTCGTAATTTGTGTTTTCTTATTGCAGCAAAGAGCTTTTTGATGTGTAGTAAGTGTTCTTCCATATAAAAGGTGCAAAAATCTTCTAAACCATCTAAAGCTAAGGT
The DNA here is from genome assembly GCA_963680895.1 of Fragum sueziense. Taxonomy (NCBI): domain Eukaryota; kingdom Metazoa; phylum Mollusca; class Bivalvia; order Cardiida; family Cardiidae; genus Fragum; species Fragum sueziense. The sequence goes on from OY804592.1 coordinate 7,244,928, forward strand.
CATAAGTTCACAAAACCAGGCCGGGCTGTTGCGTAAGCCGTAGGGGGCTCGGCAGAACGAAAATTGGCCCCTGGCACATGAAAATGCCGTATATTGCCTGCTATTAGGTTCGACACCAACAGCAAAGAAGCCAGACTTCAAGTCAAAGGTGCTTATAAACTTTGACCCTCCCAATTTTCCAAGTATTTCATCAATTGATGGAAGTGGGTAAACATAAGGTTTTGTTCGTGAATTTAATTTCCGAAATTCAATGCAGACACGTTTGCTACCATCTTTTTTATCTACGACTACAATGCTTGAACTCCAAGGACCCCTGGACCTAGAGATTATACCTGAGTCTTCCCATTCGCGGACAGTCTTGTCAACTACTTCTTGATCTTCAAGTGACAATTTGTATGGTTTTATTTTAAATGGGGTCTCATCAGTTAATTCAATTTTCATTTGGACTAGATTGCTGGCCAATACATCTGAATCTTTAAAAGCAAAAACATCTAAATTATCAAAGACCAAATCCTCAACTTGACTTTTATGTTCAGGGCTTGTGTGTATTTGTGACCTAACTTCAGCCAAAGTTGGCAAACCCTTTTGCCGTTGATCTTCTTTTTTATAAATACTATTTATTGATTCTATTTCAAAATTATCTCACAAAGCACATACCCTTCCCACCACAATACCTTTTCTTAAGCGAATATGTCTATTTGTATAATTTACCAAAGATACTGGAAATTTCCTTGACTTTCCCAATTTAACAACTGCATCATTTATTTGAACCCCAGGTTGATCAGCTAAATCATGGGTTGTCACTGAATGTACCAAATATTCTGAGCTTTGATTAAGATCGAAGGTACCATTTACCTTGGCAGTACACATATAAAGTGTGTTTGGAGCTAAAGTGACTGATTTCGACAGTCTACATATGGAGTTTACGTGTATATCTGCTACTAAGGGCACATATACACCCTTAACACGTAGGCATGCTAAATCAAAGTATACCCTTACTCCTTGGGAAGTGAGTCAATCTTCCCCCAATAGCATATTTCTATTTATTCCATCTACTACAAAGAATGAGTGTGATAACTTTAACCCTTCAATTCAAATTCAATATCTACTTTACCCTTCAGAGTCAATACATTTCCGCTAACAGATTCTAAATGTGCATTTGCGCTCTGTAATTTTGGTTTTATTGGCAAAGAATTATAAAATTTCCAATTGATTAATGATGTTGAGCTACCAGAGTCAATTAAACAGCGAACCTTCTGTTTTTGTACTTTAATCAAACAACTATTTGGATTCCCGGTAAAGTTTATAGTGAATTTGTTAATGTTATTTTGTTTTTGCAAATTGTCCGTGACATCGGCTTCTTCATGCCGCGGACCTGTTAGTTTAACTGATCACATTCTGCATCCCAGTCTTCCTCGGGTGCAGGTGTATACAATTTTGGACAGTCCCTTTTTGTGTGTCCCGGTTTCCCACAATTATAACAATTACGACAATCCCCCCTATAATGGCCAATTTTCCCACAATTCCAACAAATTGGCTTTTTATTTCCGTCATCATCATCATTCTTACTTTTATAAAACTGTGCATTCATGTTTTCTCTAAGTTTTCTACATTCTCTCTTTGACCAATCACTTCTATGAGCACCCTTTCCTCCCTTCCTTCTCGCAGCGTCTACCTGCATAGGTTCGAAACCTTGCTCTCTAGACCCTCTCTCTCTTTCCGTCTCTCTGTCATATTGTGTGAACCTGTCGGGTTTGTCTCTTTGTCGTTGTAACGAACATTTATAAATTATCTGTTGCTCTTTAATAGCTAGAGCTAGTGCTTCATCAAAATTTGAAGGGTTGCTCCTTTCAATTTGCGCCCTCATCTCCTTATCGTATAGGCCGGAAAGGAAAATTGCTAAAAGCTGTCGTTCGATTATAGGTTGAATGTCCCGAGATTGGTCAGGGTAGGCCTTACTTGCGTGCCCTAAAAGTCGTTCCGCATATAAGGTTATTCCTTCTTCTTTTCTCTGTTTAACAGAGATAAGCATTTCGAATGCTTTTGATTGGTCCAGTACAGGAGAGAATCTCCTCATCAAATTTTCCTTCAAATGAGCCCAGGGCTGAGTTGGGTTCATGTCCAGATATCTTTTGATAAAGTCACTTACCAGCCCTGTGCTGTACTGGTAAGCTGTCAGTCTCGTTTTGGCGTCAGTTAAGTCATTTAGGAAAGAGACCTTTTCGATTTCTTTGATCCATTCATCAAATAGTTTCGGGTTACCGTCAAATACCCGAACCTGTAAATTAAACTGCGGAGGATGGGCCATCCCTTGGCGGGAATTTCCTCCCAAACTGATATTTTCTAACTTTTCCGTAACTTGTCTCGTACATGTCCTGTACAGGTCGCCAGTCTCGTCAAGAAGCTGCGTATTTTGTTGTAATCTTAAGGTGTTTTCATTCATTGCTTGAGCTAATTCGAGAGCCTCTGCCATCTTAATTTTTCTATCTGTGATTAAGTTCAGGTTAACAAAATAAGCAAGGGAAGTTTAATTTAATTCTTTGGGTTTTTTTGTTTTTTTTCTTAATTAATAAATACTCTATTAATTAATTATGTCAATTTAAATGTGTATTCTAATATTTTTCTCAAAAATATTATTCATAAATTTCTAAAAAAAAATATCTTATCCAAACTGTCAAACAATATATATTTTAATAAAATTATATATTGATCTCAAAAATATTTTTAAAAAAAATATTCCTAAAAGATAATAAAAAGTTTTATTCAAATTCTTAAACAATATATATTTCAATAAAACTATATATTGGTAATTTTCTTTATTAAAGTATCCTACTCAAAAATATCTTATTATATTATTATTTCACAAAAATCAAATCCAAATCTAAAATATTTTACAATATCTTTCTAATGGATGTGTATATCCTAACATTTAATTCTTGTTCCCCTAATGTGGTGATCAGTCAGTCGTATTTTGATCCCAAGAAAATCTAATATGCCTTGAAGAAAAAATAACAAAACCAATATAAAATCTGAGACTAACCTGTTTGTCCTTTTCCCGCAACGGTCCAGATTTCTATCCTGGTCACGGCACCAAATTAAAAGTTGTAGCACCTTCTGCGATCGTATAGTGGATTTTAAAATGAAATAAATTTCTTCCTTTCACACGAACTTTAATATCAAACACAATTGTGCAGCCAGTCCAATTGTATGATTTAATAAATAATAAAAATAATTAATTTCTACTAAAATAACTGAGCTTGCTAAATTCAATTTTTCTAGTTCTGATCAGCCCGCAAACTGATTCGAATCTCAAATGCAGCCCTATTTATCCAAGTCGGGGGTTGGACATCGTCTGTCAATCTGAGAGTGACAGCATCCCCAAATGACCAATCAATCACTTTCAAATTTTCATGTGTATTACGTCAAAATCAACTCCAAAATCCAGCTCTGGTCGGTTTTGGATATTTTGGCGTAAACAAGGCACTGTTGCTTAAAGTCAAGGCAAGCTTTTGCACTCTTTTTTGAAAGAGAACCAACAAAATGCTGTGGACTTAAAGGTTTGTAAATGTTTTGTAAGTACAGACTGTCGAGTCATGTAAAAGTCGGCACATAAGTATCGAGGTATATCAAAGTGTTACATAATCTAATTGGCAGGGTTGTATGTCCGGTTCAACTAGATATATGTTCTGAAATTCAAAATAAGTAATAAGAGTTTGAATGGCTGACGAGTACCACTAATGCTTTTGATGTCCATTAAGGTGAAAGCTTGGCAATAATTTATTACAAGAAGGATATCGTCGTTGTTATTGCAAAAAAATGTATCTACAGCTTGATTAAAGCTTTAAAGCTGTTGATACGAAGTTTCCAATATTACCGAAGACATCACGGTCCGTATTTCCATCAATCATTTGTATGCAACATTGTACAGAATGTTTGAATTAAGCAGCCGACATTTTGTCATTTGCAACATCGCTCCTTGCGTAACAACGCCAAATGCTAATGTCCAGGAAAGGACCAATCGCCTTGAAGGAAAAGAGACTTATATGTCTATCTCTTTCAAAATTAATTTATGTTTGATGAGAAGAAAACATAAAGAAATCATTTAGAAGTCACACTATTTACTGCCACAAGAAGACATTTGTGCAGGAAATTTGGAAACACAACTTGGTTTGCGAAATGAGAAGAAACACGGGTCATGGTCTTTTAATGATAATAAACGAATTTACGATTACCTTAAGAGAAGCAAATCTTAAATTCATTCATTATTGTTTAGAGACCGTAACCTGTGAGAAGAAGTTCGCTAACATCGAATACATGTGAATAACCCTTTCCCAAACGGCAATTTCCATTTCAGAAGCTGCTGCAGACGACAAATATGCCTTGTTTAAGACAGTATAGCACAGAAAATATTGAGGTAAAAGGAGAAACTGCATGCTGGTTATCAGCTGTTTCTTCTCTTGCCTCAAAAGTTTCCCAAGCCTTTTCTATTAGGGACGTCAAAACCAGTTTTGTTTGGGAGCGGGTTAAAATCGATGGTATATGCGTATACATAATATTTCGTCAACATTGGCATAATAATTATGAAGTTGGAACTACACGTGTCCAAGTGATTGACATTCTAAAACAAAAAAAAATATATATATTTATTCGATAACATGAATCATTCATGAACATTTTCTAGAATATTAGCATTCTTAAAAAAATCTAGAACGCTTTAGAGGTTTAAATGATAGTCATACCCGTACATTAGGCTGTATATGTCACCGACAATCCTATTATCACCATTTGAAGATTGTTTTGACAGACTTTGATAAACACAATCACATGAACCGCAAATTTTAAATAGTATTTTCATTGTGAGGAGTCACATAATTTTCATATATATTGAGAATAGTCTGGCAGCCACAGCACTTGATCTACATTCGAATATTCGCGGATCTTATCGTTTCTCAAGAACGGCTCGAACGTATTACAGTGGCCGGCATAGGAGAATTTCTCCCATATTGCCCCGCAAGCATAAGAACGGAAGCAGACCAAACAGCTACTTAAATCTACGCCAGAAAAATATTTGAAACAAACAGCGTTCAAAAGTCGATTGTATCCTCATAAATGTGAAAAAAAAATTATCAGATAAAAAATTGACGTGATTTACCGATTATTGACATTATATTTCACTTGAATTATAGGGTTAGCTAAAGGATTGATTTGTTTTTATGACGTCATTTATGCACGTCTACATTCACGTTCGATATGGCGGTCACTGTATTACGCTCGAGATCATGTTGCAAACACGTTTCTAAACGGCAAATGGTTGCAAAAAGTCTCGAGGGTCGCGATTGACTTGACCTAAAGTTGAATACCATAGAAAAATACCAAACAACATTTTCTATGGTATTCAACTTAGGGTTTGGCCACAAATAGATTTTGGCTGCCGGACTAGTAGCCATTTCACTCGCTAAGCATTTTAGACTTGAAAAGCATTATACGGAATAGCAGATACATTTATCCTTCGTCTAAATAGTACTATATAGATTACAATATAACTGAGCGCACAATAAAAAGCCGAAATGGCGGCCAGTACAAAAATAAGCTGATAATTCCCTGTAATATCCACGGTTAATCCCCCGCTGTATCCTCCAAGGATCTCACCAATACCACCTACACAATTACTCACAGCGACCGTAATGGCAAAATTCGCGACTCCCGCTAGTTCTATTTGCATGGCGGGAAGAAAGACGGTCACCAACCCCGCTGATAATCCACGAAGTACCATGCAAAGCACCATAATCCAGTATTCTGGAGCTGCATATACATGTATCGTGTAATGACTTATAGATAAGCCAATGAATGCTACAGTCAGATAAACCTCTGGCCTGGCATCTTTGAATATCTTTAATAGCAGTGTTCCGACAAACCGTCCTGCAAGTCCCGCACCACCATTCACTGATAACAACGCGGAACCTTCTTCAAATGTGTAGCCTTTCATCACAGCTAAATCAGCGGAGAACAGCTGCTCCACGGGTCCAAATAACAGGAAAATGAAATATGATGACACAAAGAAATAGAATATTGGGTCTTTGAATAATGAAATAGAGGCGACTTTATTGTCTTTGATATTTTCAACACCCAAAGACTTGGCCATGAACGTAATTACAAGCCCGCATGGTATACAGTTAAGCACTGTCATACCACTCAAAACTAACACAGCACCGTTCCAATAATAACTCTCAACCAGGGCGTATGTCAAAAACGGTATCAGAATCTGGCCAATGGTTGAACCGAAGTTAAGAATAGCCAGCGCGAACTTCCTATTTGTAGAGAATATCCGCGAAACTGTAACGTATGTTGCAAGTGCGTTACAACTCATCGCAGTACCAAGTACCATGCCGATCAATACAATAAGTGTAGCTATATTTGTACCAAACGAGCTTCCAATAATAGCAGCGGTGCCTATGATAGAAGCGATGATAACACAAAACCCGGGATTGAATCGATCAAATACCTTGGCGAATATCACTCCGCCACCTGGAAAAAGATATAAACACAATACCGAGAATCATAATATGTAAGAATGTATGAAGTTTTCATAAACACGGCTAAATAAAAGATTTAAAAATAAAGAGCAACTTTTATTCATTGTTGCGAGGTAATCCCAGTTAAAGTGGACAATTGACTAATTTTTTTCGTTCTTTTTTCATTATTTGTACCGATGAGAATGAAAATACAAAACGACCATCCTTGTATAATTCCTTTATTGTAGAAAGTTGACTACTTCCAACTCTTCTAAAATGCACCTAGCAACCTTTAATTTTCTCTTGAATTGTTAAACAAAAGCAATGAGTTATTCCCTGAAACGATATACGGAAATCAACAATAGTTTAAAACTAGTCAGACCCGAACGTAACTAGAGATTGTCCCGTACGTAATACCCTTTCTTTCCTTACCATCACAGCCTCTATTTAATTACCTTTTCAATCTAATAACAATATTATAAGGCAATATTCATTTGGCAGACACTTTGTCAAAAAATATAATGAAATGAATTAATGAAAATAAATACAACCCTATAAGCCATCTGGGTGTGTTGTTTTAGCAATTAAAACTTCCTAGCCAAATTAATTTCAATTTATAAAAGTTAAGTTGTTCGTATTGTTATGACACATGAGGTATGTGTAATAACTATTTAACTAAAGTGAAATGTTATCCAATTTGCTGGACATCCTCTGATGGATCCAATATACGAAAACGTACGGGACACTTTTTATAAAGGTAAGAAACGCTAAGATAAACTATTTTAATGCATCAATCTAGTGTAATGTATATGAGTATGAATATACTCCTATATATCAACAAAAACAGGCATATCTTGTGGAACTCTCCTCAATATTGGGAAAAAGTGTGAGCACTTGTACAGTCTATTATGTGCATTAAAAGTCTATTTGCTTAAACTGGAGTCCTTAAGAAACCCAAAACACATAAATAAAGCAAAGGAAACCATTCATTTCAGCAATTTAAAATCTGAAAACTAAAAATTGCCTCGAACGTTATGGACGCGTACGTCACTTTTTAATGTGTATTCAACTTTATTTGGCCTGCTGCATCAATGCTATCATAGTATGCGGCATAATTCTTTTTATCATATTTTAAAACACCTCGAATTGTGATGTTACTTGGAGAATTGAACTATTCATAGCTACACATTTTTAACTACAGTTACTTTAGTTCTTGCCTCGTACGTTACGCGGTTAAAATTACGGTAAATTGTTTAAGAATGATGTTGATTTTTGAAAAATATTGACAAAGGTATATCAAAATGCGACTTCATTTTGGTAATATATATTTATACTAATGTGCATTACGCTAGATTGATGCATTAAATGTAGATTTATGTCAGTGTTTCTTACCTTTTAAGAAAGTGTCCCGTACGTTTTTGAATTTAGGAGACAACGACTAGAGGCTGTTCTACAAATTTTGGATTACATTTTTAATATAAATCTTTGTATCGTTTTGGGGCTCTATGTTTTCTGTACAAGATTTGGGCAGTTCTGTTAGGATAATTCATTGTTGAAATTGACATTTTTGGTTTGAAAGTTAGAATTTATACAAGGAGACATCGGCTTTTCGTACCCCTAGTTTGATTGTCGCATGATTTCCATAAGAAATGGTGTTCTTACGAACGCAAATTATAGATAAATATTTTAGTTATATGTGTTGGATGAAAATAAATGTGGTGGGCATTTATATAATGTTTACTATTTGCAGCTGATACATATTAAAGGCCGGAGACATCGATTGTCCCCTTTAACTTGGATTGCGTCTTCAAGCATAAAATATAAATCGTAATTCAGGGTAAATGGTTCCAGTATTAATTAATGATTTTATTAGCAGTCTTGGCACAGGGCTGACAAGGTCGAAATTATATATTGTTGAAGATATATATATCGCTGCTTTTCAACATAAAAATCGTAACTGCAACAGTAACGAGGTTTTTGTTGAAAAGCGACGATAAAAAACTGACTAAATGTTTCTTGTAGAGATAGATAAACAACAAGAGTGCCATGGTCACAATATACGCCGCCACTTTTAAAACTTGAGACAAAAAAAAATGACATTGACAAGGATTTATAAATATTCACTGAAAAACCTGTAAAAAATGGTGTTCACAAAAAGGTTTTTATAAATATCCAGTGAAAAACCTGGAAGGAATTGCGTTCACGAGGCTGAAATATCATTAAGCCCCAGAGACTAAGATTGAAGGGGGCATAATTCAGGCAAAAATCAATGAACCATAAAATCCTTACTTCATGCACATCTATCAATTAAGGTAATAACATTCACCAAGTTTCATAAGGATCCAGTCAGAATCTTAGGAGGAGTTGCATTGACAAGGCTGCAATTTTAATAAGCCCCAGAGACTAAATTTTAAGGGGGCATAACTCTAGAAAAAAATCAATGAACCATAAAATCCTTCTTACATGCACATCTACTAATTGAGGTGATAACATTAACTAAGTGATATTTAGATCCAGCCAGAAACTTAGGAGGAGTTGCGTTGACAAGGCTGCAATTTCAATAAGCCCCAGAGGCTAAGATTGAAGGGGGCATAACTCTGGCAAAAATCAACGAACCATAAAACCCTTCCTTCATGCACATCTACCAATTGAGGTTATAACATTGACCAAGTTTCATTGACCAAGTTTCATTAAGATCCAGCCAAAAACTTAGGAGGAGTTGTGTTGACAAGCCTGCAATTTCAATAAGCCCCAGAGACTAAGTTTTTAAGGGGCATAACTCAGGCAAAAATCAACGAACCATAAAATCCTTCCTTCATGCACATCTACCAATTAAGGTGATAACATTGACCAAGTTTCATTAAGATCCAGCCAGAAACTTAGGAAGAGTTGCGTTGACAAGGCTGCAATTTCAATAAGCCCCAGAGACTAAGTTTTTAAGGGGCATAACTCAGGCAAAAATCGACGAACCATAAAATCCTTCCTTCATGCACATCTACCAATTGAGGTGATAACATTGACCAAGTTTCATTCAGATCCAGCCAGAAACTTAGGAGGAGTTGCGTTGACAAGGCTGCAATTTCAATAAGCCCCAGAGACTAAGTTTTTAAGGGGCATAACTCAAGCAAAAATCGACAAACCATAAAATCCTTCCTTCATGCACATCTACCAATTGAGGTGATAACATTGACCAAGTTTCAAGAAGATCCAGCCAGAAACTTAGGAGGAGTTGCGTTGACAAGAAAAGTGGACGGACGTACGGACGGACGGATGGACGGATGGACGGACGGACAGACGGAGAAGATGACGCCAATATACGTCCGCCTCCGGCGGCGTATAAAAACGAATGCTCACATAAGGTAGTCCCCATGTACACACTTTGTATCAAGGCAGCGTCGGCTCGCTGGGTATTTAAGGCACCAATAAGTTCAACGTATATAACACCAAAAGACACGGCTAGTCCGAATGCAACAAATTGTATATAAATACACGCAGCCATTACGATGATACTCTGTTTGGCTGAAGGCCCAAGAGGGCGGTTGTTACTTGGATCCGACTTAGAAACAGGCGTGGTTTCATCTGATGACGTGTTTTCATGTGTGACGCCTTTGATATGTTTATTCTCTGTACTTGATAGATGCATTTCTCGTCTCTATTCTAGCGACAAGAGTCTGAGAACGTACCGAGTCGTCTGTCTTCGTTCTGAAGTGGTTTTTTGTCAACTGCAAAATTGAAATGATATGAAAGGCATGATGCCGCATATTGCTTTTAGAATATTGCAATACAGGAATACAGGTCACACCAATTATATGTGTTATGTATTATCATTCTTCTCCGTGGCAACATTACGAGTATTTTTAAAGAAATACTGAAAATACATCGATAAAAAGTGAACACATATGGGTGCATGTGATAGTTCTTCAAGCAAGATCAAGGGCGGATCCAGACTTTTTTCCAGGGAGGGGGGTCCAAGCCCAAATATTTTTCCAGCGGGGGGTCCAAACCCAAATTATGGCTTAAATGTAGTAAATATGTAACGTTAAACTAAATGTATATAGTCAAAATTCAATTTTCGGCCAGTAACAGGGGGGGGGGTATATTCATATACAAGGAGATAATTTTGAACATTTTTGTCAAATATTTTCATAAGAAAGAACGTTTGCATTACTTCGAAATTCTAAACCGTTCAAAATGCTTATGTTTATATTTGGAATGGAAATGTAACGCAGTGCAGGAATTACTGGCACTTTTCAAATTCGCCTCTGGTTCTTTACTGTTAATGATGGGTTGCGTACCTTAAACAAAATACTATTGATTTTAAAAGGCAGTGTATTTAGAAAGATCCGTAAAATGAATGAATATCATTCTGTTTTAATCACTCATGTATCAATCTGTGATATCTTTCTCCGAAGGAACTGTTTCGTCTTTTCAAGTTTTTACAAACAGAACTAGCTTATTTTGTCTTGGTTGCAAATAATCCCAAAAACAACTGCAAAATCAACAGATATATCAAACCACCGAAACCTCTTCGGATGATATCTTTTAAATGTCATGGAACAACATATCCAACTAGCACTCCATGTTTTCCGTCATTTAAAATATAAAATAATAATAAAAAATAAATGAAAATGATAAAAAACCAAAACCATGTTGATGCTAGGTCTTTAGCATTTCTATAGCAATTTGTAATTGGCCCCGAGATTAAGAATAGAAAAATCACAACGAGAACAATATAGATGAAATACCTTAAAATACGGAAATGTCCATGAATGCAAAGCGTTTCATAGTTATAAAAAATATTACAGTTGATACATCGTCAGCTGATGTTACGAATAAAATATTCGTGCGCTTGCATTATGTACTTGCTTATCTACCCTTACCCAACAGTAAGCATTAACTTGTTCTGAATTAAAAGCTGGAGTAGATGACAAAACAGATGATGATGTTAAAGGATTTTATGCAAAAAATCACAGAATGTAATGAGGCAAATGAAGAAAATACCATCTATCTGAAATTTCCTCGTTTGTATTAATATTTGCTACAATGCATGCCGAAACCTCCATTTAACTTTTGAATTCCAAATTTAAATTTTCATATCTGCACGAAAAATCATTTAACCATTTCTTCAGTAAGCCCTGTTTTTGGACATCTTTAAGAGAGAAAACATCACTAATCTTTTATGGAACAGGATAGAATGCATACACACATTTCTTTACTTCCGCCATTGATATTGTATCATGCAAAGATTCAAAGCAAAGCCTGTCGGTGGAAAGATAAAACTCATACCGACATGTTTTATGTCCCCTTTGCAAAGAATGGCTAAATGAAAGAAAAGGATATGTCAATGCAAAGCTTAAACTCAATCCGAGAGGTGTTTACTTACCCCTTTATATTTTAACAAGCCATCCTCCATCAATCCTTCAACAATCCGGTGGTCTACCTCATTTGCATATCAAACCACAACGAAACAGTATCCATGCACATATTGTCATATTGTCAGTATCTATTTGGCAAGACTATGCCACATGTATATTTTTAACTATCCTAAATGTTGATGTTCAATATATATAATAGCTAACTCAATTTAGATGAGAAAAAAGACAAACTAGAGTTCAATGACATATTAGTACACTATTCGATAATGAAACTTTTGAAGATGGGAAATACGCTAGTTTACTTGAAGACGTTTGGGAGGGAGAAGGGAGCTTATCGAGATTTGGAGAACACTGTACACAGGCGACAATCACGTGACTTTGTTATGATATATTTTCCTTACTTATGTAAACAAAAAAACTCGGTAAGAACACATTTTCTCAAATTTTAAATCAAATACTTAACTCTAAGTATTGGGATATGCACCATTCGATGCGTCGTAATCTCAGGTTTATTTTCATACAAAGATCTTCCTTCAAATCCATGTGAAAGCTGAGAACATTCGTGCAAAGTGCAAACATTTCTTAAGAAAATATATCATGGCATTTAAAAATACTTTGCACGAATGTTCTCGGCTTTGACAGGGATTTGAGGGAAGATCTCGATACCAAAATAGGCCAGAGAGTATGACGTATCGAATGGCATGTATCTCAATATTACGTGTTAAGTATTTGATTCAAAATTTGAGAAAATGTGTTCTTGCCGAGTGTTTTTGTTTACATAAGTGAGGAAAATATATCATAACAAAGTCACGTGATTGCCGCCTGTGTGTATATTACATGCCGGCCACATTCATAAATGAAGAAACTATGACATCTTTAAAAGCGAGACTAAGGAAGCACTTGCTTGTGCATAAATTACACCATCGTTTCAAGGTGACCATTTTGCGTTTCATACTTTCCCAACAACGATAAAATTAAGGCTTGTCCGATTTGAAGTCCGTTACGCACCACAAAATTCATGTAATGAAAAACAAGATAGTGGAAATACATGGAAAGACTTCAATGGGGTGCGAAAGTACTGGCGCTAGATAATTTCTTCTCTTTGCTTCCGACACTTTTCTGTTCGAGAACTATACGTAAAGCAGCATGTTTTTGCAAAAGGTGAACTAAAGGAAAGACAGTCACACGAAAGTCATAAAACAGTACATCATGTGTTAAGAACAGTGAAATTATGATGAAATTATTCAAGAATTATGATCTTTAACTATAACTTAACTTTTTTCCAAAACGGAAAGCTGTTCGAATTTCAAAGCTGTAACAGACGGCAAAGCAGTTATTGCTATACGTAAGATTAGAGTATAATAAAGCACAGAAGTATGGAGATAAAAGAAAAAATGTCGAAAATCAAAAGATGTGTGAAGATTAAAAGAGAAAGATATTCTACAATCTAAAAAACACGTTCAGCAGACGCTTTCCAAAGCTTTGATAAAAAAATCAAGGAAAAAGAAGAAAACTGCTGATCATCAGCATTTATCATTTAGCCTCAATACTCTTTGTTAGATTGCATACAAAAATTATATCTTTATCAATATGCAGTTCATCGTAGCGTATTATCGTCGTTTGGTAAATGGTAAATGTACTATCTTTATTCAGAAGCATACATTAGCTTACAGCCTGCATCAGTTTCACTCCATGCTTCATGTGCATGCACGTAAAGGAGTAAAGAAGGATAGGGTAGCGGTGGAAGGTATAAACAATTGTAATGGTATTATACGAGTATTTTCTGTAGACCATTTACACTTTTGAAATAGTAATAATTTAGAATTAGAAAGCTGTTACATGTGACTAAATTTGTGTTATTAAAGGTATACAATCCGTCATTAAAACACCTCTTTCTAGCCATACGAAATGCATCAAATAAATTGATTCACCGTGCTAGATTTCAAGATTTTGCTCCAAGAAGAAATTAATTTACGAAAATCATTTTACTTTATATTCATAAGGCAATGGAGGTAATTTTGAACATGTTTGTCAAATATTTCCATAAGTATGATTTAATTCAAAATTCTAAAGCGTTCAAAATACTTATGTTTGTTTTTAAAATTGACATGTAACAAAGTTTTGGAATTGCTGGCACTATTTAAATTTTTCCTATGGCTCTTTAGTGCTACTGATGGGTTGCATACCTTAATACGGGAAAATGAAAACGGAGGCTTGTTGCAGAAATGGCCAAATTAAATGGTTAAACTTTTTACGACACCGATCGTCCACCATTTTGTCCATATACCGGTCCATTATAGAATTTGTGACTGCTAGACTCGTTTCAATCCTATTCACTTCAAACGGCTATTTAATTTACCTAGAACTATCCGGTTATTTGTTTAAAGTAAGATATCATCAACTAGAATGACAATTATATCAAAACCACCCTTGCCATATATTTTGGGCATAAAAAATGGCAATCCGAACCTTTCCAGTTTCATTGCGTACCTTATCGTCATAAGCCAAACAGAAAGAAGTCATAGCACAGATTTCAAATATTTTCACTTTCTGTAGAGCTACAGATAAGCGGGGTGATGACATTCTAGATTTGGTATTTCCAAATCCAAAATCAAATGCTTTGGGTACTCATTCGAATCTGATGAATAATAAATGATTTACTGCATATAGAAAAGCCATCGTCCCTCTTATCTGTAGCTCTGCTTTCTGTCATGCTTCTTCCTATAATCATTACAGGAAATAAAAACGGCGGCTATAAATGAAGTTGAACCAATGTTCTTTCATGTCGACCATTTCGTAATATGTTTTTTTTTTTATATATATACGAGGGCTGATCAAAAAGTTCGTATAATTTGTTATTAAAATTTTAGTTTATAAAGCAAAACGTTTCATTTTGGAATATATTTTAGAATTATTTATTTCAAATATATGTTGTAAGTTTCAATGAGATTGATTGAAAAATGGTGTTGCTATGACTCTTTCACAGTAGGAGGACTCGGGTATCCGGAGCACGTCGTGACGTTAACGTCATTTTTAGTAACGTCGTTTGACGCTACATGATATTAACTATTTATAGCACATCATTACTGTTCCTTTGATTTGTGCAATTGTTTTCTTTATTTTTCGAAAACATTTGAACTGTTTCAAATATTCACTGTTTAACGAACCAATTTGTAGATATTTATGTCCTTGTACCATATCTAGCCAGAGAAAAAGAGGTGTTTAGTTGCTTTTCTCATTAAATCGCAAAATTATACGAAAGGCGTATTTTTGTATTAAAACTTTCTTTAAAAAACATACCGTTTTTAATTCAAATTTACACTTACTTACACAAGTATTGATATGAACAAAATGATATTTATATAATCAGAATATAGAATATGATATTTAAGGGGGAATGCTCCAGTTTTTCGGAACACTCGGCCATTACTGTAGAAAATTAAATGTTTCGTACCAATATGTTTCGCTACCGAATTTTCAATAATATAACACATACTTACAATTTACCATTTTCGACGATAAACGTGTATTTATTAAGCGAAACTGATTTCCTCAAGATGGAAATCGATTATTTAGAGCAAGACAGTCGTAAGTGTGTATGCAGCTACCACCGTTTTGCGTCATTTTATTCATGTGTAGCTGATAAAAATTGCTGTAATTCACTAATAAGTGCGCTGACCTATACATTTTCTTTTCGAATTATTACCAGGACATGTTGCTTAATACAATGAGGGAGTTTTATCAAATTCTATTAAGTAGAACTTGAAATATTTCCAAAAATATGCAATTTTTGACATAAAACACTCCGGCTTCGTTGATCCAACCGAACACGTAAGCATACTGTTTTATACATTTACGCGTTTATAATAGCACATATTTTGGGGTTTTTGTTCTTATTAAATGCAAGACGTTACTTTAAATCCGTTTTCGGGACTAAACGATGAATATACAGCATTTTATAAGCATTTTAGTGACCTTGGACAGGAGCAAGAAATTGTGCATTTTTTCGCTGTAGGGGTATGTGATACGAATGCCTATAAAATTCAAACAAGATCGCTGACCATCCATTTTTATTTTATTTTTCAGTTGGTAATAACATGTTATTTCAACATACAAAATATAAATAAATTCTATTATTGGGAAAAAATTTAGAAAACTGAAGCATTCCCACTTAAAAATATAAATGAATAACGAAGAATATATATTTTATCAGCGAGAATCTGAAATAAAGATTGGTTTCTAATATTTGATTATTGGTGTTCCTCATCCGCATTATTGATGTTCCTCGTCCGCCATAAGCTAGGTATCGAACAGATATATAAAGCTACTCTTATTAACATAGAACTCTATATTTCATATAAAAGCCGAACCGTTTTAGAATGCATTGTCTCTTATTCATGTAGCGACCGGTTTTCTATACGACGTCATTGACGATCGTCGAAATTTATCTACGCAATTCTTTTGCGTTCTTCTATTTGGTTGTCTTTCCGATTCTCTATCTCTCTTGTACAAACGAGACATGTCATTTTTACAGACTATGATTTGTTTATTATGTTAGCCTTGTAATATTTCTTAAATTAACTACATTTGGGTTTGCGTAAGAACCGAAAATAACAAAAACTAGTTTCAAAAGCCAATTTTCCCCAATTCGCGATGTCCCGTTTTTACTCTTTCTTCACATCGGCACGTCACACCATATCCCTAGCTACATCATTGTTTAACAACATTGGGCCTTGAAACTTTACCCAGTATCTGATATGATGTCTTTTCTCTAGCAGATAAAATATCGCAAGTTTTGCTTGCGCAAGTTTTGAAAAATATTCGTTTTGCGGAGCTTTACAAACATGATTTTACGGCGTGCTCCGGGTAGCGTTCCTTGACCCTTTTAAGGGTCGAAAAAATATCGTTAAAATAAATTGACACTTTTGATATTTTATCAAAGCGTCATTGATATAATAAAATTACACTTGTGAAAAAATAAATGCAATCGGATGAAAGGTAAAAAAGTTATGATGAAATTATACGAACTTTTTGATCAGCACTCGTATTGTTACCTGTTAATATGTGCTATAGGTAAATGACCTGGCAGAACATCGTTAGCCATTATTGAGGCACATACTTACAAGCACGAGTACCTGAACGGCGTCCTATCGCGAACAAAGTCCTTTGCAAATGACAATAACAAGTATATCAGTTTTGCACAAATCAAACACATGAATGCTACTTCATTTAGTCGATGTATTAATATTATGATTTTATCATTCTGTATTTTCGCAGATGACACAACTCGGGTTTTCAAAGAAGTCAGAAGATTTAGCGCGTTCTCAGACTCCTATTGAACGTTTGAAGAAGAACAGAGGCGAGAAATGCTTTTATCTAGTGCAAGAATTGAAGATATCAAACAAGAGCGACATGAAAGCATTTCGTCAGACGAACGTTCGCCCATTTTCAAAGAGGGTTCGAACATGAGCCGCTCACCAGGACCTTCCGCAAAACAGAGTATCATTGTGATGACTGCGTGTATCTATATACATTTTGTGGGCTTTGGTCTTACTACGGCTTTTGGTATCATATATGTTGAACTTATTGAGGCATTCAATGCTCCCAGAGCCGATGCTGCCTTGGTACAGAGTTTATACATGGGGACTATGTTGTGTAAGCATTAGGCTACTTCTTTTTTGTGTACAAGATACACCTCATTAATAGTTCTAATCGACCATTTCCTTCTCCACGTTTCAACGTTGCGGTAGATTATTGACACGTACCACGTTATTTCTGTCGGACATTTTTCTTTACTGTTTGCATTAATATTTAATAAACGCCATATTATAGATGAACATGCATAATCGAATAATAAACGATAATGCTACCCTTCTCAGGATACGATTATTACAAATATAGCAACATAAATAATAACAAAAAATACATTTTCATGATATTTCGAGAATTTACGATGAAGGGTAATACGTCATCACAACAAATCATCAAAAACGTTCAGGACGCATTTTAGAATCTTGACACATATTCATAATGGCAACCAGATTATAAATTAAAACAAGAGGGCCAAGATGGCCCTGTATCGCTCCACTGGCTTTTAGACAATTAAACTTCAAAATTCTTCAAGGAATACAGTAGAGGTCTATCCAAAGAAGATTCATGCTACGCCAGAATGAAATCCAATAAATGATTAAGGAGCAGAAATATTTTTAAAATTACACTATGTTTCATATAGCGAAAAATAAGCCTAGCCCACAGCTGCCAAGCTTTTCATCCAATCGTGAAGGAATTTGGAAGAGATTCATGCGAAGTTTGGTAGAAATTGGTCCTGCAGTTTTGGAGAAGGAGATTGTTTAACAATTTTTCCAAAATTCAATTTAATTAAATCTATTAAAATTTAAGTTCTACACGGATTTTTTTTACGAATTTAGAGGAGATTCATGCAAGGAAGACTCGTGTGAAAGTTAGTTAAAATTGGTCCAGTAGTTTTGGAAAAGAAGATTTTTCGAAAAATTAATTTAATTTAATTAAGCAAAATTAAAGTTCTACACAGAATTTATTTTTTTGAAGGAATTAAGAAGAGATTCATGCAAGGATCATTTCTGTAAAGTTTGGTTGAAATAGGTCCAATAGTTTTGGAGAAGAAAAATCTTAAAAGATTTTTCGAAAATTTAATTAATTAAAATTCAAGTTATACACAGAATTTATCTTTTTGAAGGAATTAGGAAGAGATTTATTCAAGGAAGATTTCTGTGAAGTTTGGTTAAAATTGGTCCAGTAGTTTTGGAGAAGAAGAATTTTAAAGATTTTTCGAAAATTTAAATCAATTAAATTAATTAAAATTCAAGTTCTGCGCAGATTTTATTCTTTTGAAGGAATTTGGTAGAGATTCATGCAAGGAAGATTTCTGTGATGTTTGGTTGAAATTGGTCCAGTAGTTTTGGAGAAGAAGAATTTTTCAAGATTTTTCGAAAATGTAATTCAATTAAATTAATTAAAATTCAAGTTCTGCGCAGATTTTAGTCTTTTGAAGGAATTTGGTAGAGATTCATGCAAGGAAGATTTCTGTGAAGTTTGGTTGAAATTGGTCCAGTAGTTTTGGAGAAGAGGAATTTTTCAAAAAATTACTTCAATTAAATTAATCAAAATTCAAGTTCTGCACAGATTTTATTCTTTTGAAGGAATTTGGTAGAGATTCATGCAAGGATGATTTGTGTGAAGTTTGGTTGAAATTGGTCCAGTAGTTTTGGAGAAGAAGATATTTAAAGAAAAAGTTTACGCACGGACGGACGGACGGACGGACGAACGACGGACATAGGACCATGACATAAGCCCCGCTGGCTTTCGGCCAGTGGAGCTAAAAATGGTCTTAAACTGTTATACATGCACATACGTGTATAGTGGTTTAAATTACATGTATGTCGTTGGCAATATTTAGAAAGTTCAGATTATCAAAAAATTTTAACCGTATGTACCCACAGAAATTCTTGTTCTTTCTTTTTCAGGCGGCGGAGTGACATTCGCTAAGATATTTGACCGTTACAATCCTGGGTTGTGTGTCATTGTCGCTTCTATCATAGGTGCGGCTGCTCTAGCTGGAAGCTCGTTTGGTACAAATATAAGCACACTTATTGTGTTGATCGGCGTGATACTTGGTATTGTAATAAGCTGTAACATACTTGCAACATTTGTGACTGTTTCACGGATATTCACTACGAACAGGAAATTTTCACTGGCTGTTCTAACATTTGGATCAACAATTGGACAGATTGTTATACCGTTTGTGACATACGCCCTAATTGAGAGCTATTATTGGAGCGGTACTGTGTTAGTTTTGAGTGGTATAACAGTGCTTAATTGTATACCATGTGGGCTTGTTATCACGTTCGTGGCCAAATCTGTGAACGTTGCAAATATCAAAGATAGCAATACTGCCTCGGTATCAATATGGAAAGATCCATTGTTCTATTTCTATATATTCTCGTATTTTATTTTCCTGCTATTTGGACCCGTTGAAATGCTATTCTCCGCCGATTTAGCCGTAATGAAAGGCTACACGTTTGAAGAAGGCTCGACTTTGCTATCAGTGAACGGCGGCGCGGGATTGGCAGGAAGATTCGTTGGAACATTGTTGCTTAAGCTATTCAAGGACGCAAGGCCAGAGATCTATCTGACTTCGGCCTTTCTTACCTATGCTATCGCTCATTACACAATATACATTGCTCCGGAATACTGGATTATGGTCGTTTGTATGGTGCTTCGTGGATTATCAGCAGGGTTAGTAGTTTCCTGTCTCCCCGCCATGCAAATAGAACTAGCAGGAGTGGTGAACTTTGCCATCACGGTCGCAATTAGTAATTTCGTGGGTGGGGTAGGTGAAATCATCGGAGGATACATTGGAGGATTAACGGTGGATATTACCGGGGATTATCAGCTGATTTTTGTACTTGCCTCAATTTCTGCTTTATATTGTGCAGTTAGCTATGTAGTGATATACTGCGTCTTGTTGAGACGAAGGCAAAATGCATCAGCTGTATTGTATAATGCTTTGTAATTTTTAAAAATGTCCTCAAGTGAAACATCCACTCTAAAGATTCGGAAAGCATATGACTCGTCCCAAAGAAAAGTCTGATTAGCAATATCAACTCAATTCCTTGTTGAAGTGTTTAAAATATTTCGAAAACTAGTAACTTGAAACAGTAGAAAATGGATGATTGTATAATGAAAAGATAAATAATGTAGACCCTACTTGAATTACATAAAGAGACTACGGGTTTCCAGGAATGACAATAATATAGAAATATTTTAAGAGCCAGATATCATGGAACAGTTGTGGACCTGTTACACTGAAAGGGACCATTCGGTGAGTCTATAAAATCTATACAAAATATGTGAAAAGTTTCAAATTCGGCAGTGGTCAAACAGATGAGTCATTTTGGAAATGACAATAAGAACATTAGAGTAAAGAGTACCGAATCAGTCTGTACGCTTACGGTGGATACCTTTCACTCTTCCTAAATGTTATCTTTTAAAGTGTCTGGTCATAAATTTCTTTGTTAACTGTGATTTTGACTAACTCTATGCATAATAATATTATTGTTGAAGAATTTTTTTTACAAGGGTTTAACGGAAATTGTTTCTTTGTCGTATATATCCATAGTATCACCCCGAATCCAATGCAAAGCTCGTGTTGCCGTCGTTACGAAAAGCTGAATAATGTTAGGTTCCCACTGCCGATCAGGTCAACTCCATCGCAAAAAAATCCCGATCACACTGGGCCAAATGACTACTGGACGAACAAACCTAAAGTCGATTTGATTGGGAGAACAGATGGAGCAGATTCAGCCGATGTCAAATTGATCGGGATGTGGTTGGAAATTATTCAAGTATATGTCGTGTCGAACGAGTGCAGGTTTGGTGAAGGATAAATAATCATTACGATCTCATTCGATCTCTAGACAAGATTGATTCTCCATCAGGTCCATTTTCCCCAAATCAATACGCGATCACTACCTGATCAATTTTCTACTCGATCACCCACGTGTATTTTCGAAATTTCAAATGTAATATACCCGGCCGATGAAGACCAAGTTTGAATGCCATGACCAATCCAAAATACTCATGTTGACCGACCGTGATCCGTGCGAGATCGCTTCACCGTATTTTATCAAGGTGATCTGGGCCCGTATTCACCAACGCATTCTAAATTTTAGAATTAGACTAAATCTAAAGAATTTGCTAAATTGGGAGTCTAATTCTAAAGTACGTATTCACCAACGCATTCTAAATCTAAATCTTGAGATAGCACTTTTTGAATATATTTGAATGCGCAAATCGTAACTCGACAGGCTCAAAAGGTCAGCCGGTAAGAAAAGTGCCATTCTTGTAAACATGACGAATTGTCTCACGCAAAATCTTCCACACGTCATGGGCAAAACAAACATGTTAGCCTACATTTCGTTAATCAAATAGCCTATTGTAAGAAAGAAATCAAAGAGAAATCAGCTCAAACAACAAAGAATGCAACTCAACTTTATAACTAGCTCTGAACCTTGGCCGGTGTGTTTTTGTGTGCACATGAGCGAGTGTGGATTGGGATCGGAAGCCCGAAAGGGTCCGTTTGAACAAAGAACAAAATTAACATGAAACGGAGAAAAACGTAGCAAATTTAACACGATCACGAGCACATACCATGATATTCTTTGGTATCTTATTCCCTCTAACTGCAACTTCCTAAATTCTTGACGTTATTTCTGTTTATCGGGGGTCGTCCATTTTCAAACAGTCTCCCAAGAAGTTGAACAAGACGAGTGATGACCGTGGCCAAAAGGCAAATTTCAAACCAATGGTACCCTGACTTATCACAAGGCATACCATTTTCTTGAAATAAGATGAATAACCACTTTCTGGATGATCTCTATCCCACCAAAATCCACAGAATTAGAATCCTCCCGGTTTGTCGTTCCGTAAACATTGCATCTCCAGAGAAACCAAAACGTCACAGATTGTGTGAATTACGTCACAAAAAGCTTTGAACTTGACCTTGGGTTTATATTTAGATCATTAATCGAGGGGCCTAAAGTGGGGAACTTTACGTCTGATTATAAGTGCTCTCGATAACAAAAAAGGATTTAATGGCACGGTCTATTTATCATTTTCTGATTCACAGACATGTGCCATATAGATCTATTATGGGGGTAAATATAAAACTGAGTTGGTGTACTCTTTAGTTAGTTATTGTTTGCTTTGCAATAGGCCTAGATATTACTGAAGATGGGACACGCTGCACAAATGATCGACGGTATTAAAAAGGTCAAAATCAATACAGTGCTTGCCAAACAGTCTGTCCTTTCGTTCGGTCAGTTTGGATCAATGCCGTCTCTTCGCTTCGGCTTTGATCCAACGGACCCTTAAAGAAGTTGAAGGGTGTCTACTATATACTCAAAATATACAGACCATGATGCTGGTTGCATAATTTGCCTACGCTCTATCAAAATCCGGAAACCAGCGCAGGATTGTGGCCGCTTACGTCGCGTACAAACTATTCTAAATTAAGACTGGTCTAAATTGCGTTGGTGAATAAGGAATTTAGAACTTTCTTGGCTGAGTAAAGAATTTAGAATTTAGACAAAGTCTAATTCTAAAATTTAGAATTTGTTGGTGAATACGGGCCCAGATCGGCAACTTGTAATTATTGTTGCATATAGTAGTCCGGCAGAAAAATGGCAATTTTTGACCGAACCTGGATTTGAGTACCATAGAAAATGTTTTTGTTGTTTCATAAAGCTGAGATATTGTAGTTATGAAAAATGGCGGGTATTAACCGGATACCCTTGAGCAATTTTCAAAAATCAAGATGGCGTCCAAGATGGCGGATTCTAAAGTTTTATGTTAAAAAAACATCAAAAGTGTTCTAAAATAGTCTTTGAAATGGCAATAATTTATTTTATTTCATTCATTTGAAGTGCTAAGAGCGTCTTAGATCTTTAGTTTATATATAATTTAGTAGTATTTCTACCAGAATATAGCGTTCTTGTACTATCTTACCCCACCCACCACATTTAGCATAGGAAAAATCTTCAAATATATACAGCAATTGACTATTTATTTAATTTTGCAAATGAACATTCTAAAACATAAAACTGCACCATAAACTAAAAAAATAAATGATAAAGTGTCTTTGAGAAATTGAAATGGCTTCCAGAATGGCGGCTTTTTCAAAATACTTTTTAAGACTTGTACATCATTTTTACACATTTTCTAATGGATTGGATACAATTTATACTGTGCTACAGATTGCAGGTTGTATTGGCTTTTACAATGCAAGATATCTCTTAATGTTCGTCAAACCCTATTGTGTGGGTACTTATTGTTTTCTCGAGACGAATAAAACGAGTACCCACAACATCGGCTTTGGATTTGAAACTGAAAAGAGAATGCCTTTGTGCCATCTTATCTGTTTACAGTATCCATGAAAAAGTAATTTCGTCTTTAGTAACCGCTAAGCCCCATAAGTTGGCTAAAAATGTCGAAATTTCCCTATTGTACACTGAAAAATTAAGGAAATGCATTTAAGTGTTTCCAGTATTCAGACACTGGCCTGCGTGGACAGGGGCTCAGCCCCCATATAAATTTGCTTCATATGGGCTTGAAAATGCAAGGTCATATCAATTTACCTTCTTACGCACTTATCTTCTACGTCAATTGAAAAAAAAGCTTATTGAAAACATTATTGTCCTTGATACAGCTTCTTTTTAAATGATCTTGAGACATCCTATAACAGTATGCGCTCAGCAAAGAGAATAATATGAAAAATAAATTGTGACCCATAATGCTATCAATAAAACAGAATTTTGAGAAAAGGATCAGAATAAGCAGACGTCATCCAGTGTCACATCATGTAATATCATAAGGTCTAGATCCAGAAAATTACCGCTGGGTGAAAAGCTTATATCCTAACCAGTCTACGCGGACTGCGTAGCCTGACCGAGGTCGATATTTTTCACACTTCCCAGACGGTTTCTTTTGAGTTATGTAACTACTAGTATTTTGCCTTTAAATGTACATTTAGTGCATAAAACATCGTAGTAATCACAATTTAGTCATTTTAAGTGCTTGTTTGGCATTTATTCTAAAGCCATTGTAAATTGATTGGATGCTCAAGTAAACATATCAATTGTGCTGATTTTCAGGAGGTAAGGTAAAGGTGCCTGAAACACTAAGGCTACACAGAACTGGTTCTCGTTGAAATTGAATTAATTTAATCTTATACCTTAAAAACCGAGATACATAACGTCTTCATGCATCTTCATACGTCAAATTTATCTCACAAGTGTAACAGCTATGGCAACATTGTCTATTTTGTTAGTCATTTAAAGTTGCTTGTTGCAGTCTATTACCAGCAACGACTGATATGTTGGACCAGTACAAGCACTGTTTGATAGATGTCGGCATAAAATGCTAGTGATCAACCGTCACCTTAAGGTTTACGAACTGAGAATGAAAACACCACTTTCTAGCCATACAAAATGCAACAAATTACATACACTTGTAAATACACTTCATGTAAGTTGATTCACCATGCCAGATTTCAAGATTATGCTTCAAGAAAAAAATAATTTACAAATATTATTTTATTCTATATTCATATGCAAGGGAGGTAATTTTGAACATTTTTGTCAAATATTTCCAGAAGTATGCATTAATTCAAAATTCTAAACCATACAAAATGCTTATGTTTGTATTTGGAATGGAAATGTAACAAAGTTTAAGAATTACTGGCACTTTTCAAATTTCGTCTCTGGCTCTGCATTTCATTCTCAGTTCGTAAACCTTAAATGAACCAGCTAGAGCAGACTGAAACCAAGTCAATCTAGGCAATGATGCAAGGTCTATTCTGTGCAGAAAACAAATTGATGGAAACAGCATGTGTTGTGTACGCTATCAGGAAAGTGTTTTAGGATGCTTCTTGGTGGAAAACGATCCCCTATCTCTCGTCATGTCTTGTGTGACGACTTTATCCTATTTGTGTGTTTTTTTTTTAAAGTTAATGAATGCCTAAGTATGCAATCATTTAGTTACCATTGACATTGTTCTATAGAACATTTTGGGGTGCACTAAACTTGACTTTGTGGTCTTTCAATGAACCAGTATTTGAATTTACAGGAATTTAACCAGAATGATGAAGATCGTCTAACAAAGTCTTCAAAAGTAGTCAGAGTTGACAAAGAGTTTATTTTCAGTGGTGGATAATTTATCAAGCGATCATAAACCTTCATTGTCAGGAATGTTATTGGCATTACAATTCTAAATATCCACCTCTGATTAGAGGTGGTAGTATTTTACACGCACATTATTGTCAATTTAACCAGTCATAGGCTTTCTATATGTTCTATATCCATTTCATTTTCATTCCCAAGATAAAAAAAAAATGTTGTTTATAATGATTGACAGACGTTGCATCTAGTATGCAGCAAAACCATGAGTTGTTTGGCAAAGAGTTTAGAGAGGGAAACACCTGATTTTCTGTCTGATATTATAGTAAAAACATATCAAATTTTGTATTAAGCTCTATTAAATGGATTTTGAATATGATTTTCTCAAGCCTGTTAGTTACGGTTCTATTAAGATTGGGATGAGTTTCAATTATTGAAAGTTGGAGTGGGTGGGGTAAAATATAGGATCTCTTCTTTTTTCTGTATGTAAATAGTGAATACATTAAGCTGCTGATACTAGTACATTAACATGTATTCACATAATATATCTTGTAATCATTCTACAAAAGTAATAGACAACCAAAAGACAATACACTGTACTTGTTATTTTGTATGAAATCGCCCTTTTCACCATTTTGGACGCCATTTTGGACGCCATTTTGAATTCTTAAAGACGCAATTTTGTCTGACTTATCATTGCAAATATCTATTTTCATAATCTTGATAAAAATCAGACAATTTATTTTAATAGAATAAAGGAAATTTTAACAGTATTATGCGAAACTTTATTTTTCAATGTAAAATGAGGTGGGTGGGGTAAGATTTTACAAATTTACCAGATATTTGTAGAAATTCCACTAGATATTGGAAATGTCACTGTATATTTTCCTAACAGGTACTTTCATAGCATTTCTGGACATGTTCTAACAATTCTATGCCATAAATGTATCCATTTGAACAGATATATGATCGTGTTCCATGACATTCGGCCATCTTGGACGCCATCTTGATTTCTAAGAATTGCTCAAGGGTACCAGGTTAATACCCGCCATTTTTCATAACTACACCATGTCAGCTTTCAGAAACAACAAAAACATTTTCTATGGTATTCAAATCCAGGTCAAGTGCTCTTTCTGCCGGACTATAGTATAAATCGCCATTCGCGACGTCGATCTTGACATATATTATTGAAGTTCGAAATGGCTTGCAGTACGACTAAATGCAGATTCAAAGGAAAAGTGTTCCAGTATTACATGTAATGTTTTCATTAACAATCTTGCCACAGAGCTATACCGAAATTATAATTTTTTGAAGAATAAGATATTGATACCTTTCAAATAAAAAAAACTCGTTGGCTTTTCAAGCTGCAGTAGCGAGGCTTTTGTTTAAAAACTACGATATTTGTCAAGTGAAAACGCTAATGAAATTCTCCGTGTAAAAGTGAATAAATAGATAAATAAATGCTCAAATAAGTAGTCCCCATGTACGTACTTTGTACCAATGCAGCATCGGTTCTCAGAGCATTCCTGAGAACATGAAAGGCACCAATAAGTGCAACATACATGTATATAACACCAAATGACACTGCAAGTCCGAATGTAACAAATTGTATATAGATACATGCAATTATCTCAATGATACTCTGTCTGACCGAATATCCAAGAGGTTGGCTGTTGTTTGAACCTGTCTTATATACTATGCAGGCATTTCTTCTGTTTGTTCTTTTAAACTTTTTTACCAATAAGAATACCAAAGTCTTCTTTTCTTGAATTTGCTTTGTGCCATCTGCAAAATTTGAAAACGCATAAAAAAGCAAGATGCAGTATATTGATTTTGAAAGAGTTGGCTACAATATATGTCGCACAAGTTCAATCTGTTAAACACAATATGATTCTTGTCCATTGCAACATTCAAAATGCTTTAACGAAATATTTAAAGGAATCGTACATCGGAGAAAGTAGAACAAACATATGTGATGACAATTTAACCTATTACCAGACAACGGCAATTTTGACTCCCATACGATAAAGGCTTTTGAAAACATTGGTGAAAATGAAGAAATTGCTTGTTTTTTTTACACAGAAAGGCCAAGAAATGAAAACTTTCAGTCACCTGAAATTCAATATCTTTGTATTCGATTTAGTGTATAATTTAGGCAATGGGTTAAGTAAGATTCCGTGTTCTCTCTTTTCAAAATGGTCTGGTTTATCCGTCCAGATGCGTGCTTTTCCAAACAAAATCTGTATCAACAACCTTTTTTTACCATCTAGCATTATAAACGACGACAAACATCATCTAACATAACAAACTATCATAACTTTTATGGATGGTAATCTTAAATTACAACGAGCAAAATTTCCAACTCAAAAATCACATTTTCCGTCTCCAAAAAGGATTTATAGATAGAGATAAACTAACTGGAAGGACGAGTTTTTTAACCGAATCTCACCCCATTCGAGTGAAATGATTTTCATATTACATTTCTTCAGTTGGTTAATCTATTCATTACATACCTTTTTTCGGGAGTTTTACCCTCATTTTTAGGGTTGTTCTTTTTTTAATTCTTATTTCAAATGTGATCTAAGGCGTCTTTATATTGCGTATAAATATATGTTCTATGTGTATTTAGAAAAAAGGCCGCCATTTCGTTTGAAAGATGAAGCGAGAAAAATATTATGCATATATCAGAACTTTTAATCATTAAAAAAGACAGTAATGAAAGGATAAAGAACGATCTGAATGAAATTTAAATCTTCTAGTCTACAATTTATCTCGAAATCCAGTCTTAAACAACAACAGCTTAGGCTAACAACAACAACAACTCACAGATTTCTGACAGAAAGAAAATACGAGATTTTCGGCCGAGAACTGTTGATTTAGAGGGTTTTAAGCATAGAGGATCATCTTGCGACATTTTTTATCGCTTCTGTGATGTGGCTTTTGGCTGCTTTGACCAGTCGTGAAAATTAACAGTCTCTGTTCAAGTGATTTGAATATGTAGCAGTGTGAATTCGTCGACTGGCTTTGTGATTTCCACTTTGACAGCACTGCCTAGATGCTTGGGATGTATTTACGCTTCTAATTTCTGTTTATTCTATTTTCACATTGAGTAAATTCTGCCTTAGGTGCTAAGACACAGCATAGTCTGGCTAAAAAATCGTTCAATGCAGTTTTAAGTGGTCACAGCAGCTGGAAATAGTCCCGGCTACTAGAGTGAAATTTGAAAATGTTATCGTCACTGCAGTGAAAATATCAAAATTTATTTAACTGAGAAATTCCAGGATTTCACTGCTAGAAATGTAATTGAATTATTTATCAGTTCTGTTATCGTCATCATTTTCAAACCAATCTTTGATCAGACCATAGATGTAGAAAAAGGGTAACTATTGGAATGAATATGAAATGAATAAAATGCCGAAAAGTATGCAAGTTTCTCTCTATTACAAACGTTGCAAGGTTACAATATGGTTATAAATGATACAGTTTATAGTTTATCAACTGATGACTGAAATAAAGTGTTCGTGTACTTGCATAATATATCGTTGGCGGAGAGTCAAAACCTCGTTACTACAGCTTGAAAAAGCTGGAGTTACGAGGTTTTGACTTCCCACCGACGATATGTATGTGCCCATTTACATCGTGGTAAATACTATTGTATTTTGTATTTATTGTAGGTTTAATTCACGTTTTTGAGGTCGCTAACATTATCAGAGGCCTAAAAAATACGTTATAGCCTGAGATCGAAGCTGGAAGGCGATAACCCATTTCGTGGGCCTCTGAGAATGTTAACGACCGAATTAACGTGAATTGACGCTATTATTGCATAGCATATGAAGAATTTACAAAGAACTATTTTAACATAAGACGAATAACTAAAAGAATGTGAAAATTAAGCCACATTTACATCGACAGATACCGCATTTTCCTGGGATTCGACTTGACATATATCGCGTGTGTACGATATCCATTACACGGGCTGTAAGCCTTTCATCGTGTAGCTATGTAGTCAATTTTTATCATAATTTTTACTGACATAATCCTCATTTTAGTTGACGATACTGTAACAATTCGACTAACGCACCACTTACATTTTTCATCATAATTAAATATATAATGGAGTATATTTTATGAAATGTTCAGAAAATATGAATCAATACCGTTAACATATTTTCTGTAAATTTCATTAAAATCGATTGATCCGAACATAGTCAATATTCAGGTTTTTCACTACGACTCAAATATGAAATGTCACAAAACCCAAGGCAATTTCAGAATTCAGTAGCATCAAAGCAGCGTCACCAAATAATGCTCATGTCTCAAACTACTGCTTCATAAGATTTGATAACATGCCTCCACCTGCTAAGCAATACTAGTAACCAGGTACACCTATTTTGGTTAAGAAATAATGTTTTATACGTGTTAGCATTGCATAAAATCATCAAATGTGTTACCAGACATTAGTTTTTCGCCTTTTTGCTTAAATCTTCAACAACTGTAACAGGAATTTAAAAGGGATGAATTAAGAATTATCCCGTAAAGATTCATGATCAATTATACTTTATCTATTAGGTAGGGTGTCTTCGTGTAATTTAGGCCCATGACGGACACAAAAAAATGTTAACAGAATGTCATAAACTTTACTGCTGTTACATGAATATCATGAATTTACGTTATCAGCTTGCGCGGCTTTTTTGCGACTTTTTGTTTTCTAGTCATTATATATGTACTGCAAATTTAATGATTTCTACTCAATATTTCTTTATGAAAATTACAGATATCATGCAATTGTCAATGAATTAAATTTGTTGAAAATGTGATGAAAATTGGTTCATTATATTTCAAGTTATTTCCAAAAATGTACGTGTTGCGTTAGATGTGTCTTTAAGTGTATATATCACCGACAATTCAATTATCACCATTTGAAGATTGTTTTGACAGTCTTTGAAAAACACAATCACAATTGAGAATACATGTAGTCTGGCAGCCAGAGCACTTGACCTATAGTTGAACACCATAGAAAAACACCAAAAAGCATTTTCTATGGTATTCAACTTAGGGTTTGGCCACAAATGGATTTTGGCTGCCGGACTTGTAGCCGTTTCACTCGCTAAGCATTTTACAATTACAGAGCATTATACGGAATAGCAGACGCATTTTGTCTTCGTCTCAATAGTACTACATAGATTACAATATAACTGAATGCACAATAAAAAGCCGAAATGGCAGCCAGTACAAAAATAAGCTGATAATTCCCTGTAATATCCACCGTTAATCCCCCGATATAGCCTCCAAGGACTTCACCTACCCCACCCACAAAATTACTCACAGCGACCGTGAAGGCAAAATTCGCGACTCCCGCTAGTTCAAGCTGCATGGCGGGAAGTGTCGCGGCCAACAATCCTACTGATACACCACGAAGCACCATACACAGGACCATGATCCAGTATTCTGGAGCTATATAAATCGTGTAATGACTCACAGCCCAGCCAATGAATGCCGATGTCAAATATATCTCAGGTCTTGTATCTTTAAATATCTTTAACAACAGCGTACCAACGAATCTTCCTGCAAGTCCCGCACCTCCGTTCACTGATAGCAACGCGGATCCTTCTTCAAACGTGTGGCCTTTCATTACAGCTAGATCGGCTGAGAACAGCTGCTCAACGGGTCCAAATAACAGGTAAATGCAATACGAGAACAAGTAGAAATAGAAAAGTGGATCTTTGAATATCGAAACTGATGTAGCTTTGGTATCCTTAATATTTGCAACATCAACAGATTTTACAACGAATGTAATAACAAGACCGCATGGTATACAATTAAGCACTGTCATACCACCTAAAACTAACACAGTGCCGTTCCAATAATAATTCTCAATCAGCGCGTATGTCACAAATGGTATCAGCATCTGTCCAATTGTTGATCCAAAAGTTAGAATAGCCAGAGCAAATTTTCTATTCGTAGTGAATAGTCTTGAAACAACAACGAATGTTGCTAGGACGTTACAACTAATCACGGTACCAAGTATTACGCCATCCAGGACAATGAGGGTGGCTATATTTAGACCAAACGAGCTTCCGACCATGGCAGCAGTGCCTATGATAGAGGCAACGACGACACATAGCCCGGGATTGTATTGGTCAAACACCTTGGCAAATATCACTCCGCCGCCTGGAAAAATTGAAACCAAAATTACAGTAGTTGTATATCGAGAAATATCTACACAATTATCACGATGGATAAACACGTGGTACAATATTTTCAGAAAATCTTCAATAATTTTGTAAATACTGGACCGATTTGACATTGAAGTTTATCTAGACCCTCTATAACTAAATACAGCTTTCAATAATGATTTCAGTACAATATAGATTTCAGTATACAATGTAGTTCCATATAAATTATTTTATGTATTAACATGGATCTTTTCAAGGAGCAAGCAACGTCGAAATTTAGCCTATAGAGTTATCGAAAATATCAGTTAAAACTCTGGCGAAATTGTTTGTTTAAATTGGTAGATGAAGGAGTCTCACATAAGGAAGTTCCCATGTACACACTTTGTACCAAGGCAGCGTCGGCTCTAGGAGCATTGAAAGCCTCAATAAGTTCAACATATATGACACCAAATGCCACGACCAGTCCGAATTCCACAAACTGTATATAGATACAAGCGACCATAAGAGCGATGCTCTGTTTCGTGGAAGGACCAGGAGAGTGGATATTACTTGATCCCTCATTATCTTTTGGTATGGTGTCATCTAATAATGTATTTCCGTTTTTGTCTTCTTTAAAACCTTCCCTTGTACTTGAAAGCAACAGTTCTCGTCTTTCTTCCTTATTAACCGTTCCATAGCCATAGGAGTCCGAAAAGGTTCTTAAGTCGTCTGCATTTGAAGAAAATCTGCTTTTGGTCGACATCTGCAAAATTGAACACATATGACAGACAATATATATGGATTGTGAAAAGGTGTGAAATGCAATGTTCTAGTTCATAGTGTTAAACCATATTTATTGCAGAGTACAAAGTACTTTAAATAATACTTTTCAAAATACAGGATATTGAGATAGGTCCGTGAAAAGTGAACGAACAGCTGTCATAATAATTCATGTAACATACAATGATCTTTTTTTCCGAAAGGTTTGGTTTATCACTTCCAATATCTTTTCCTTGTGTTTTCCCAGACACAATCAACAACAGTACTTTTCTTTACCTACGCTGCAAATCGTCCAGGACCGACAACTACAACATCACCAGAAATTCTTTAAATGGTATTTTTTAAATGATATATAGCAACAATTACAAAATTGCGCTAAATGCTTTCTGTCCATTCAACAGATAAAACAATGACATAACCATTTTGATGCAAGCTCTCCGGAATTTTTCCAGAGGAATTTGAAATTTGACCTGAGATTAAAAAGAAAAGAAAAAATGACAACGATCGAAGATAGATGAAATACCTTAGAGTATGGAGGTGTCCGTGCATTCAAAATGTATCATAGCTATAAAAACGATACCTGTACAGTTGATAAATGTGACCATCACGCTAAAAGGGACCTTATAGGAAGTGTGAAAAATATCGACCCTAGTCAGCCTGCGCAGTCCGCGCAGCCAGACTAAGGCCGACATTTTTCACTTCTATGTAATTTTCTAATTTTGGAATCTTTTCCCTATCTGACTATGATGTTCATTTTTCGCATTAGGGATCTGGGTAACCTGTGCTGGATCTGACAAGTTTGTCAAAATTTGGATTTCTTGAGTTCGGATAAGGTCCCTTTTAGCCTGACAGGTCACATATCATCTACAGATGTCAGATATAAAACATTCATGCGCTTGCATAATTTACATGTCTATAAACACTTTTCAAAATGGCAGAAAATCGGACTGTCTAAAAGCTGGTGCAGACGTCAAAATAGATGATAATGCAGTTGTATACTAGTATCAGGAGTTTTTACAGGATTAATTCACAGAAAAAATGAAGTAACATAAATAAGAACATGAATCACATAGTTAAATCTACTTGGTCGTTAGATTAAATCTATTTCGATTCGCCGTCGAGTTCCTGAATATATTTCTAAATTCCGAAGATTTGTTTACAAGTTTTTTCACCGTCGTCAAATTTGAACAGTGTCCTTTTTACAAGATAACTTTTGTGTGTGGAAAGAGACCAAATCCCAAAAGACATCGGTGACCTGAGGCGCGTTCTTTAAAGCGAGATTTCTTAATATGTTTTTGGATAAAGCGTTCTTTAGAGTAAGATTTTTACGATTCTCAATGGGAGGCGCGATTTTTCCATATACTTCGTGCGGAACCCCTTGGTTAACTCTGTAGTAGAAACATTGTAAGAGAGAATTTACCAAATTGATCCGAATGCTCCATGGTACCATGGTAATGCCCCATACTTCATACAAATGACGTCATCATGACGCCATTTGTATGAAGTATGGAGCATTTGGAACACCTCGGTCATAATCTAGTTCTTGAAAATGCTTTATCTAAAACATCTGAAGAAATCTTAAAATATCTCGCTCTAAAGAACGCACCCCTTGTAAAACCACACATGGCTACCATTCCAATCTCTCTTCCATCGCTCATTATTTGCTGTGCTTTACTACCAAACAATCAAGTTCTATATTCTACGATCTAGCGAATCTCGTTTTATCCCAGGGCCTGGTGGAATATCATTATCCAATAGTTTGCTGTAAAGTGGGTAACGATTTAAATATCTAATAAAAATTTCCATTTACTTAAACCTCAAATTACCGTCACTAACCGAAAAGTAGAATCGAATCCGAACATTCACTTCAATTGAATAATTATCATTGTTTGGATGAGTGACCGAGCGCGTGATCGCTATACGTGTAAACTTTAATGGAACCATGCCAAAATAACAACAGTGACTCAGTATATGACGTCACCATGTAGTAAATATTTCAAAATATGATAATAGGTTTACGACATAGTTTGACTAGTCAATATGAGCGATTAACCATTAGACAAATAGTCACTTATCTTTTTCCATCACTTTCAACAGAATCCGTTGTATGCTTCCTTCATTCAAGAAATATAATTACGTCATAATACACCGAAATCTTACCTCAACCGATTAAAGTCACGGTGGGTAATCGATATATTCCGAGCCACTGGCTCCGCACTTTAAGCATTATACTAGACTTCCGGTCCACGTACGGCTCCGAAGTTATTTGCAGATTTTGGTAAACAACAAAAGGTAGGTGCTGGCTTTTTTGCTTTTCTTTCTTCTTTGACTGACTCAAACCACAAAAATGGAATGCTATTCGATACCTACGATATTTTCCCCTTGAAAAACACACAGGATATTGAGCAACACCTCTTATTTTTTTCTGAATCACTTTCATTCCGAGATCAACTGTATAGAAAGCTAAAGGAGTCGGGTGATATCTTTCTGTAAAAGTTTATGTTTTGAACCTGTTCGACTAGGTGTTGCTGTTTGAAGTATGGTTATATGATAATTGAACAAGTTCAATGTCCCTCGAAATGGCACCAGAAAAAATCATAGAAAAAATACTGAAAAAGGGTCCGGCTCTGATTATGTACGATGGATATGATTATGTTGATTGGCTATGATTATGTACGTTGGCTCTGAAGTTGTTGACAAACGACTTTTCTTTTGGTCCAATGAATATTAATGAGGTATAATAAATGACTCTAAAGGTATGCGTGATCATTTACAGATGTCATGATTTTATTTACAGACGGAGAGAAGGAAATACCCCTGCAGTATTTATAACAAAGTATATACACGACAGGTGCCAAGTTCCATGAACACAAAATACATGGACAAAGTGTTGAACATACTAAGTGTACAGTGTGTGATAAAACGTTTGCAACAAAACAATGTAGAAGACGACACGAGGCAATAATACATCAAAACGTTAGACCATTCCCATGCGAAGTTTGTTCCAAAACGTTCGCGATCAAATTTTATCTCGAGGGTCACATGAGATCAGATCACGGGGAGGAGAAACTGATGTGCCAAACCCCGGAATGTGAGGAAACATTTGCGTACTCATGGTAACTGAACGAGCACAAAAAGAAATGTGGTGGTGTAAACCCGAAAGGCTTCGCCTGTCCTGTGTGTGACAAGCGGTTCTCACACGAGCGATCGTTAAAAGCCCACGACCAACCGGCACACAATGGCAAGAGGTCAGTTTGTGAGATTTGCGGCGAGGAATTTGCATACTGAAACAGCTTGAAGAAACACCTGAAGAGGAAGCATTGAGTCAAAAACTAGACATCGTCGCTTTTCAACGAAAACTTCGTAACTGCAGCTAAAACGACGATATCCTCACCGCAAATTTCACAAACTGATCTCTTGCCATTGCGTACCGATTGGTCGTGGACTTTTAACGAACGCTCGTGTGAGAACCGCTTGTCACACACAGGACAAAGACTTTCGGGCCTAACGTTTTGATGTACATTGTATTATTGCCTCATGTCGTCTTCTACATTTTATTTGTTCCAAACGTTTTATCACACACTGTACACATAGTATGTTCAACACTTTGTTCATGTATATTGTGTTCATGTAACTTGGCGGTTGCAGTGTTGAATCTAAAGGGGGGGGGGATGGCCAAATTGACCCCCTAAATCCAAAATTGCCCCCTTCAGAAGGTAGTCTGGTCCCATATGGCTCACTTAGGTCAAAAGATCCTAAAGTCTTTTCTGAATGAAAGCATGCAAATAATGTCTTAAAATATCTAAAAGGTATATTACCATGTATTATTGCCTAAAATGTGTGTTTTCAGTCTGTTATTGGCATTGGATAACAAGCAAAAATCAGTCTGATATTGTCAAAAACGGTCGTTATTCAGTAAATTCACGTGCATTATCGGACCGACTTTGCATTCACATATCCTCGATCGGGGATTCGTTGTGAGTGATTCAGAAAATTGAAAATAAAGCCGAAATTTTGTCATTTCCCTTTTCCGCGATGTAAATTCTTATAAGACCCCATTTCCAGTTTATACCCCAATAAATAGTAAACTAGGTCTCCCAGTGTAACCATATGTGATGACGTAATATAGTGACGTAGGTTTAATTCTTGGAATCAAAAGGTAAACAAACGGGCAGCTGACAGATTTTGAACTAAAAGTGGATTTCGTGGACATGGAAGAATATAAATTAGAATTGAGTGGTTGTGGTCTAGGTCAAATGTGATGGTAAGCCTATGTGTTTCTTGTTCTTCTTTTAGTTACTGCAATTTTTCCTTTACAACTTTGTTTTTTATCGAAATGAACGAATGTCTGAAACGAACCAGAGATCTACCTCGGAAGTTCCGACCTTTTGTTTTATTACTGTACCCGCACTGAAATGAACGTTAGAATATCCAGAGTATGTTTCCAAAAGAAAACTTAGTGGAATATTGTTACGATTTCGCCAGCCCAAATGAAGATTATGTCAGTAAAAATGCGATGAAACTTGACTATACGACGAAAATCTAACGGCCCGTCTAGTGGATATCGGACTTACTCGATATATGTCGAGTCGAAGGCCGGAAAACTCTGGTGTCTGTCGGTGAAAATGTGGCTAAATTTTCACAAAGTTTTTCAGTTATTCGTCTTATTTTATTACATTTCTTTGCAAATTCTTCATATTTTATGCAATAATAGCGTCAATTCACGTTTTTTCTAAGAGGCCCACAAAATGGGTTATCGCCCTCGACCTTCGGTCTCAGGCGATAACGCATTTTTTGGGCCTCTGAGAATGTTAACGACCTCAAAAACGTGAATTAACCCTATAATAATATACTGTTTATTCACATAACATGTAGTAATTCAATAATTTGTCTAAGTATTTGTGTTGAATGACCCCCTCGACTGAGAGCTGTGGGTCCATCGTACCTCCTTGAAGGCCAGGCTAGATTCAACACTGCACTTGATTGTCGAGCATATACTTTGTTACAAATACTGCAGGGGTAATTCCTTCTCTCCATCTGTAAATAAAATCGTGTAAATAAAAATCATGACATCTATAAATGATCACACATACCTTTAAAGTCATTTATTATACCTCATTATTATACCTCATTAACATTCATTGGACAAACAGAAAAGTCTTTTGTCAACAACTTCAGAGCCAACGTACATAATCAGATCCATCGTACATAATCAGAGCTGGACCCTTCTTCAGTATTTTTTCTATGATTTTGTCTGGTGACATTTCGAGGGACATTGAACATTGTTCAATTATCATATAACCATACTTCAAACAGCAACACCTAGTCGAACAGGTTCAAAACATACACTTTTACAGAAAGATATCACCCGACTCCTTTAGCTTTCTATACAGTTGATCTCGGAATGAAAGTGATTCAGAAAAAATAAGAGGTGTTGCTCAATATCCTGTGTGTTTTTCAAGGGGAAAATATCGTAGGCATCGAATAGCATTGCATTTTTGTAGTTTGAGTCAGTCAAAGAAGAAAGAAAAGCAAAAAAGCCAGCACCTACCTTTTGTTGCTTACCAAAATCTGCAAATAACTTTGGAGCCGCACGTGGACCGGAAGTCTAGTATAATGCTTAAAGTGCGGAGCCAGTGGCTCTGAATATATAGATTACCCACCGTGAAAGTAGTCCACCCCTAATGAGATTCGCATGGTGTCGGAATTATTCGGGTGCTGTTGAAAACATTCGGCGGTGGAACTCTCCATTGTAATATATTACAAAGTGGGGGATTATTACAAAACGGGTTACAATGTCTAACCCGTTTTGTAATAACCCGTTTTGTAATAAAATTATATATTTTCCTGATAACTACTATTTGCATACAATACTCAATGTTAGCTATTTTAATCATATTCAGAACAGCTGTGCGGACTTTAAATTGAAAAAAAAAAATTCAGTTTTGCAATGAAATTAACAAATGTAAGAAAATTATATAACCCAGTTTGAAATAATGTATTACAGAGTGGGGGATTACTACCAAACGGGTAAAAACGCCTAACCCGTTTTGTAACAACCCGTTCGGTAATAAAATTTTCGCATTGTTTTCAATAACTGATATTTGCATAAATTATGCTGTGTAACGTAATTTTAACACTTTCTGAACTATTGTACGTCTGTTAAGAAAGCAATTTTCATCTTAAAAAGAAAATTCCATCCTCAGATCATTGATATAACGCAGTTTATGATAAAATATTACAAAGTGGGGGATTACTACAAAACGGGTTACAATGTCTAACCCGTTTTGTAATAACCCGTTTTGTAATAAAATTAAATAATTTCCCGATAACTACTATTTGCATACAATAGAATGATTAAAATAGCTAACATTGAGTATTGAATGCAAATAGTAGTTATCGGGAAAATATATAGTCTTATTACAAAACGGGTTATTACAAAACCGGTTAGACATTGTAACCCGTTTTGTAATAATCCCCCACTTTGTAATACATTATCACAAACTGTGTTATATCATTTTTCTACATTTGATAATTTCATTGCAAAAACGAAAATCATTTCAATTTAAAGTTCGCACAGCTGTTCTGAGAATGATTAAAATAGCTAACATTAGGTATTGGATGCAAATATTAGTTATCGGGAAATTATATAATTTTATTACAAAACGGGTTATTACAAAACGGGTTAGACATTTTAACCCGTTTTGTAATAATCCCCCACTTTGTAATACTTTATCACAAACTGCGTTATATCAATGATCTGCGGATGGAATTTTCTTTTTAAGATGAAAATTGCTTTCTTTACAGACGTACAATAGTTCAGAAAGTGTTTAAATTACGTTACACTGCATAATTTATGCAAATACCAGCTATTGAAAACAATGTGAAAATTTTATTACCAAACGGGTTGTTAAAAAACGGGTTAGGCGTTTTTACCCGTTTGGTAATAATCCCCCACTTTGTAATACATTATTTCAAACTGCGTTATATCGTTTTTCTATATTTGTTATTTTCACTGCAAAACTAAAAATTATTTCAATTTAAAGTTCGTACAGCTGTTCTGAATATGATTAAAATAGCTAACATTGAGTATTGAATGCAAATAGTAGTTACCGGGAAAATATATAATTTTATTACAAAACGGGTTATTACAAAACGGGTTAGACATTATAACCCGTTTTGTAATAATCTCCCACTTTGTTATATTTATTACAAAACGGGTTATTATTACAAAACGGGTTGTAACAGAGCATCATTCTATCATAATGGAACGAAGAGAAAATGTGCTCTGTTCTTAAGAGAGTAGCTTCTGGGTAGAACAGTAATCCATGATTTCTCATCGTACCAAGAAACTACACAGTGAATATCTTGCGTGATAACTTTGTCCTGTTAAAGTGAATCAATGTTATAGTAGCATGCAACTTTCCTGATCGAAATGAAAAGTCATTTAGTTACCCTTGAAATTGTGTTATTGAACATTATGTATTTGAATGCACTAAGCTTTTCTTTGTGGTCTTTCGTGCCAGCATTTGAATTTGCAGGAATTTAACCTGAATGATGAAGATCTTCTAACAATGTGTTAAAAGGTTGCATGTCAGAGTTGACAAAGAGGTAATTTTCAGTCGTGGATAAACTCATAGAACATTTAACCTTAATCGTCAAAACTGTTATTGACATAAAAATGAAAATATCCATGCTTCTAATCAGAGATGGTAGTATTTTACACACACATCTTGTCAATTTAATCAGTCATGCGCTGTCTATAAATTCTATATCTATCTTTTATGAATTTGCAGTTATCGTTATCTAGTATGAAGCACAGCAATATGTTGTTTGGCAAAGAGTCTAGAAAATAAGAGACACGTTTTTTTCTATCTGATATTACAGTAAAAACGTTTTAAAGTTTGTATGAGTCTAAATCGATTTTATATATAAAATGATGAAGTTTGTAAGTTTGGGTTCTTTTAAGGTTGGATTAAGTTTCAACTATTGAAAATTGGTTTGGTTTATTGGGGTTTTACACCGTTTTCAACTGCTATGGTCATATCGGGGCGACTGGAGCACATAACCATGGATTCCTGTTGTTTCTCATACCAGTACTACCACAAAACCCGAATCGTTTCTCCAGCTGCTCAACCACATAGGTTCACGATATCGAACCATCGATGGGTAACATTTTGTCAGAAAGGGTATTTGTCGCAGGCGGGTATTGAACCTGGGTCCTCTCTAATGACCGACAGATGCACAAATAACTGGGCTATGGCCGTGGCCTGTTGAAAATTGGAGTGGGTGGGGTAAAAAAGATGATATCTTCTTTTTCTGTATGTAAATAGTGAACACATTAAGCTGCAGAGATTAAACATTAAAGTGACATTTCACATTTATTTCATTTTTAAGAGTATGTCTTGATGCAAAGATTGTTTATTCTAATGCGTAGAAACGCTATCAGTTTTTTGGCCTTGAAGAAGGCCAAATTTAGCATGTCATTTTTCCCAGGGCGTGCTGAATCGTTATCTTGTGAAAACGTTGAACGCAGATAGATAGTGTTCTTGCGCGATGAAAAGTAAATCGGAACTGGATTAGATCTATACTACTTTATGCAGATTTTTGACCCATGTACATTACAAAAGAAGTAAATACATACGTTGATAGTAGTAAAGGCATTTAAAATCGTAAAATGTTTACAATCAAGAAATCGATTGCAACATATATTATGCGCGGATCCATTCGCCGCCAATACTCAACGTTAAGTGGGTTTTCCCCCGAATCAATATCGTAAGCAATATCTAAATATAGATACCCTGCAGACGCAAGATTATGACGATGTATTATTGCGATTAAATCTTTTTTAGTCTGGTTTAAAAAGAAGATTAAAAGGTTTTCGAGAGGTTTTTACCTGTCGATGATAGAAATTTTAGTTATTTTCGGAAATAAAATGGTGTCCGATCTGACCCGAAGGAAAATTGATACGTCGGGTCTAACCGGACAAATAATGATTTTATATATTAATTATGTCACTATTGTATCAGCGAGTTCAGTGGTCGAGTGGTAATGTCTAAGTCTCAGAACACGGGGAACCGACGTTCAATTCCAGCTAATGGCGTAATTTTTTTTTTTTTTTTTTTTTTTATGAAATACTCGATGCAAATAAATATCTTAGATCGTTCATTTGTATTTCATCTTACCTAAAACCTTTCCAAACAAAATTTTAGATTGTTCCAAATTAATTATGCCCCCTTTCGAAGAAAATGGGGGTATATTGTTTTGCAAGTGTCGGTCGGTCGGAAGGTCGGTCGGTCGGTCGGAAGGTCGGTCGGAAGGTCGGTCGGTCGGTCGGTCGGTCGGTCGGTCCGTATGTCGGTCGGTCTGTCCGTAGACCAAACCTTGTCCGGAGCATAACTCGAAAAGCATTAAAGGTAGAATCATGAAACTTCATAGGTGGATAGATCTCATTATGGAGAGGTGCAGTGCACAAGAACCGTAACTCTGCCGATCAAAATTTTTGAGTTATTGCCCTTTGTTGATTTTATAACTTGATTCTTGTCCGGAGCATAACTCAAAAAGTATGTAAGGTACAATCATGAAACTTTACAGGTGGATAGATCTCATTATGGAGAGGTGCAGTGCACAAGAACCATAACTCTGCTGATCAAATTTTTTGAGTTATTGCCCTTTGTTGATTTTCAAACTTGATTTTTGTCCGGAGCATAACTCAAAAACTATGTTAGGTAGAATCATGAAACTTTACAGGTGAATAGATCTCATTATGGAGAGGTGCAGTGCACAAGAACCGTAACTCTGCCGATCAAATTTTTTGAGTTATTGCCCTTTGTTGATTTTCAAACTTGTTTATTGTCCGGAGCATAACTCAAAAAGTATGTAAGGTAGAATCATGAAACTTAATAGGTGGATAGATCTCATTATGGAGAGGTGCAGTGCACAAGAACCGTAACTCTGCTGATCAAATTTTTTGAGTTATTGCCCTTTGTTGATTTTCAAACTTGATTATTGTCCGGAGCACAACTCAAAAAGTATGTAAGGTAGAATCATGAAACTTAATAGGTGGATAGATCTCATTATGGAGAGGTGCAGTGCACAAGAACTGTAACTCTGCCGATCAAATTTTTTGAGTTATTGCCCTTTGTTGAGTTTATAACTTGATTCTTGTCCGGAGCACAACTCAAAAAATATGTAAGGTAGAATCATGAAACTGTACAGGTGAATAGATTTTATTATGGAGAGGTGCAGTGTACAAGAACCGTAACTCTGCCAATCAAATTCTTGGAGTTATTGCCCTTTGT
The DNA here is from genome assembly GCA_963680895.1 of Fragum sueziense. NCBI lineage: Eukaryota > Metazoa > Mollusca > Bivalvia > Cardiida > Cardiidae > Fragum > Fragum sueziense. The sequence goes on from OY804592.1 coordinate 7,287,763, forward strand.
TGATTTTTACACTTAATTCTTAACCTTGCCTATATCTCATGTCCTTTTACACATACAGCCTTTATATCTCACACATAGATACCTCCTATCAACATCGTTCAGATTTAACCATGACCTTGGACCTTGTGACCTTGACCTTGGAGTTTGACCTACTTTAAAAAAATGAAACCCGGCAAATATCTCATGACCTTTTACAAATACAGCCTTGATATTTCACACATGGACACATCTTACCAAGACCTTTCATAATTGACCATGACCTTGGACTCTGTGACTTTGACCTTGGAGTTTGACCTACTTTTGAAAAACTTTAATCTGGCCGATATATCATGTCCTTTTACACATACAGCCTTGATATTTGACGCATGGAAACCTCCGACCAAGACCTATCACATACGACTATGACCTTGGACCATGTGGCCTTGACCTTGGAGTTTGACATACTTTTAAATACATTAAACTGGGCCTATATCTTATGTGCTATTACACATACAGCCTTGGTATTTCACACATGGACACATCTTACCAAGACCTTTCACATTTGACCATGACCTTGGACCTTGTGACCTTGACCTTGGACTTTGACCTACTTTAAAAAACTTTAATCTAGCCGATATATCATGTCCTTTTACACATACAGCCTTGGTATTTCACACATGGACACCTACGACCAAGACCTTTCACATTTGACCATGACCTTGGACCTTGTGACCTTGACCTTGGTGTTTAACCTACTTTAATAATACATTAACCTGGCCTATATTTCATGTCATTTTACATATACAGCCTTGATATTTCACACATGGACACTTCCAACCAAGATATTTCACTTTTTGACCATGACCTTGGACCTTGACCTTGGAGTTTGACCTACTTTTAAAAAAACTTAAACTAGGCCTATATCTCATGTCCTGTTACCTATACAGTCTCAATATTTTACACATGGACCCCCCCCCCTACCAAGACCTTTCACATTTGACCATGACCTTGGCCTGTATGACATTGACCTTTGATTTTTACATACTTTTAGAAATCTTTAACATAGCCTTTATCTTATGTCCTATTACACCTACAGCCTTGATATTTCACACATAGACACCTCCTACCAAGACCTTTCACATTTGACCATGACTTTGAATATTGCAACCTTGACCTTGGAGTTTGACCTACTTTTAAAAAGACTGAAACCAGGCATATATATCATGTCCTTTTACACCTACAGCCTTGATATTTCACACATGGACACCTCCAACCAAGACCTTTCACATTTGACCATGACCTTGACATTTGGCCTACTTTTAAAAACTTTAACCTGGCCTATGTTTCATTTTACTTTTAAATATACAGCTTTGATATTTCACACATAGACACCTCCTACCAAGACCTTTCATATGTGACCATGACCTTGGACCTTGTTAACTTGACCTTGGACTTTGACCTACATCAAATGTAGGCTCTTGAGGGGGCATATATGTTTTACAAACATCTCTTGTTACGTAAAAGTGCAAACATAATTATTTGAAATAAATCTAGCTCGATTATCGGCCTGTCCGATCAGACCCGATGTGTCCGAAATAACCTGTCGTTGATGACTCATTTTGTTTTCCTTATGGTACCCGGTTTTATACGCTTAATACATACTTCTCATTACCGATGCCGGGGAAAAGGCTTAGAATTTTCTGATTGTGACATAAGATACAGTTTTTGTCTTCACCTATCTAAATAATGGCTGACGATCGCTTAACTGTCCGAAAGTACCCGACGTTCCTCTAATATTTAAAGAAACTTGTTCATTGCAAAATTTTCCGTAAATGTTCGTTTTTTCCACCGCGAAAGAACTATTGGGTCCATAGAAATACCGGAACACCATGGAACGCATAGTAATTACCGGAACATACGGAACGCGTCAGTGATTACCGATACACACTTGAAATATTTGGTTTTCCAATACCGTAGGTAATGGTAACGATTTGTTATTCTTTAATCTGTTTTAAAACTTAGTTATTTATATATCTATGTATTTGTATACATGTGTTAGATAGTTATGTTTTAATAGGCAGATTCATGATTTAATAAGGTTCTAAATGATATATTGTGAAGATATATAGAAATAACATCACGATTTGTCGGCAATTATTTAACTTCATTTAATAATCGAAATCCTTCTTACCTGATCCTTGATAATTTGGCCCCCATGATTCTAGTGGCCATCCAGTACAGATGATTTCTGTTCATTTTACTTTTGTTTCATACCATACAGATGATTTCTGTTCATCTTAATTTTGTTTTATACCAAAAATCTGCATGTGTTCAAATTTGTTCGAAACTTCTTAAAAAAAATAAAAGATTAAAATATTACTCTTGTTATTTTTCGTACACTTTCCAGGCCTTGAGCACTTTCAGCACTTTGATTATTGCTGAAGTTAAAGAATATTTAAACTTTATCATACCAATAATCTGCATGTGTTCAAATTCTTCAAGGCCTTCAGCGCTTTCAGCGCTTTGATTGAAGTTGTTATCTATAAGCAAAAAATATACCTTCGAAGTTGAGACATAAATGACAAATTCTATATAAATCTGAACTGTTATCCACAACAATTCGTTTAATTTTAGCACAAAAATATATATTTCTAGTAAACGGTATAATATTTTGGCTTGAAATTTTCAGAATTTTCAAAATTAAACATGCTCTTTCAGATAGAATAAAAATAAAATCTATGTAAAATAGTCGTGAAATGTCACTTTAACATATATTCAAATAATATATATTGATATATTTATATATCATTCTAAAAACGCTCCAAACAAAAAGACAATATTAGTACATTGTAGTTATTATTTTCTAAGAAATCACTTTTTCTGCCATCTTGGATGCAATTTGAATTCTTCGAAACGCAATTTTGTCCGTTTTATCGTTGTAAATATTGAATTTCATAATCTTAATTTAAATCAGCGAATTTTCCCAAAAGAATAAAAAAAAATGCTAACAGTGTTACACGAAACTTTGTTTTCAATGTAAAACGAGGTGGGTGGGGTAAGATTTTACAAATTCACTAGATTTTGGTAGATATACTACTAGATATTGGAAAAAACACCTTTTGTTTTCATCATTGGTACTTTCTTAACATTTCTGATTAACAATTTTATATCATAAAACAGATATATGGTCGTGTTCCATGACATTCGGCAATCATGGACGCCATCTTGATTTTTAATAAATGCTCTAAGGTACAAAAGTAATACCCGCCATTATTCATCATATCAGCTTTCAGAAACAACAAAAACATTTTCTATGGTATTTAAATCCAGGCCAAATGCTCTTTCTGTCTGTCTATCCGTAAGGTAGGGTAAATATATCAAACCTTTTTAAAATTGACGCAAAAATAAAAAAAAAAAATCATTTGCAAAATATTTGACCATAATTGAAATTATTTTATCCGTAGTTGTTATCCATGCCATCATGCACAATCTCCACTGTGAAAACAACACAAGCAATGGGTTACTTTGTCAAAAGCTGTTTAATGACACATAGTCACATACCACACGCTTAATTCATTAATTGTGGTGCCCGATAGCAAGAACAGAAACATGAAAACAAAGATACAATGTTATTGTGTACTAAATAAAAAATACATCTTAAAAGACATGGAACATAGGCCTATATATTTGTTTCTTGATTTGGATATGAGCAGGTATATTCCAATTAGTCTGTTAAAGACATCTTAATTGTCATAATTATTTGAAAGAGGTAAACGGAAAGTAACAAATCATTTTTTTAAACAAATTGTCAAAAGATGGTCGTAAGAGTATATGTGACTTTTGCGTATACATAATAATTCGTTATCATTGGGATAATTATGAAGTTTGAACTACACGTGTCCAAATGAGTGGCATTTTAGAACAAATTACAATACTTTTTCGATAACATCGAGCATTAATGAAATTTTCAAGAATATTTACAATCTTAAAAAGCTAGAATGCTTTAGAGTTTAGGCAGTTTATGTCACCGGCAATCTACTTATCACCATTTGAAGCCTTTTTAGACAGACTTTGACAAACCCGTATACAAGAATGCGATTTTATAGTCTTTTCTTTGAGAGGAGTCATATTATTTCCAAATCTGCCTAGTAGCTGTTTCAATCGCTGAGGATATCTAGTGGAGGAAATAGGTGAAAAATTGTGCATTTTTTGATAAAAGCATGAAACTTGGCACACACCTAGATGGGTCCAAAACAAAAAGATTTAGAGGTAGTGCCACGCCAGATTTGCCCTGTGATAGCGGCCATCTTGTTTTTCAAAATGGCGGCCAATATGCACCATTGAGGGCTAAGTAAACTTTTGTTGATTAAAACTATTTCTTTAAAACCACTCAAAATATTATATTCAATCGAAAAAGCAATAAACAAGACATGCTGAAATGTTACGTTGCTCTTATTTTTAGAAATGGCATTTTTGCCAAGATGGCCGCCATTTTCCCTTTTAGAAGCTATTTTATTAAAAGTTGGAAAATAATAGTTTTTGTTCTGAAGTTTTGTACCGAATTCATAGTTTTTATACATAAGAGACGTTGAAATAGAAAATTTAAAGCTAATTTGTGTTTTCATCTGTTAAATTTTTAATATGGCATCCTATATGACATGTGTCTATGAAGGATATTTGATCAAAACATCTGAATTAGTGAATATTCACTGTAATTCATGGCTGTTTCTTTGCATTTAAATCTAAAAGACATATAAGACCTCTCATTTAAAGAAGATGATTTGTGTTTAAAATGGTTTGCTATCCAATATGGCATCTGAAATGTCAGCCAGGTTAGCCTTTTCAGCTAAATATAATCTAAACCAACCTAAATACGAGATTTCGCTGACTTGCATTGTTTTATTCCAGATATTGTGCATTTTTATTGCCCAATTGATGCAGATTTATATACAAGTGGGTTTGATATCCCATAGTATTGCATCTAAAAAGGCTGCCATATATGATGGTATTTAAAATGTTGTTTCAAAAACCAATGGTATGTATCAAATGCCCGTTTCTTATAGCTAGAAGGCACTAGAAATGTTTTTAAGTGATATATGTGTTTGCAGTGACGAAGCTGCCAATTTTGTCTATAAAATGCATCTAATCGAAAAATGAAAAAAATAATGTATTCTTGAACCATTATTTGGCACTGGATTAATCTTAGATAAATAAGGGTTGCCACTCTAAAGCAGTGACTATGTGCATTTGATTCTTTGATATTAATTAATATAACAACTATTGTATTTTCACAAGTAGTAAAGGAAGAATTCAATACAACCTGTATGTCATAAACCATCAATTTTAGCATATTTGAAAAAATCATTTTTCCATGGCCATTCGGAGAACCAAAAACGATTAATACAAACCGTTAACTATAGAAAGAACATATCAATTGATAACGATGATTTGTTTTATCAGCCAATCGTTTCAAGTCAGCCTGTCTGTTAACGATCTGGAACCATAATGGATTTCGGTTATTATCGCCGATGATCGGGTATTTACGGCACTCGGTTATTTCCGTGAAACGCACTTCGGAAAGATTCGATTTTGTTCTCACCTCGGTTTACTTTCTCGTAAATATTAATATATATCGGCCGTGTAAGCTATTTAAAGTGTATTTTTCTGCATAGATAGAGATAATTCTCGTATTTCTTGTTGTTAGTAGCATGAAAAATGCTTAAATATTATCGTTCTGAACACTCTGGCGATTGCACGTATATTAAACGTACATTCATTCCATTAGAAAAGGAAATACATGAAAAATACCTTTTCATGTTGTATTCTATAAATAGCAACAAAAAAGAAAGTGAAAGTACAGCGGAATAGGGAACGATTTTATCCAGTTAATCGTGCCGTTATTTCGGACATACAATAGTAATTCGTTTGAGCTGTTATGAAATCTCGTAGCTACGGCTTAAATCAGGCCGTAGTTACGATATTTTATGACAATACTGACGGTTTATCAAAACATAACTTTAAACCCAGTCTATTGCTAGTACAAAATCCATTGCTATTTACGCGAATTTTCTGTGGTTTGTTCAATTTCAACATTTCCTTTGATAGATATTTTGATATTTTTATGCTCCCCGAAAAAATTTCGGGGGAGCACATAGTCGCCACGCTGTCCGTCCGTTCGTCCGTCCGTGTGTCCGTCCGTCCGTCCGTCCGTCCACAGCCATATCTCAGCAACCCTTGGAACAAATTCAATGAAACTTCACATGTAAACTCCCTGGGTCAATACCTAGGGACCTTTTTCTCCGTTTGTAAATTTAAGGCTGCGTCATGGAAAAAGGGGCCTTAGTGTAAAAATTAGTTTTTCTCTTATTTCTCATCATCTAATGGGCAGAATTTAATGAAATTTTGTGCTCATGTAATAAATAGGATGTTCTAGACCATATTCTATAAATAATGTGTGTACAAAAAGCTGTCATGGGAAAAGGGAGCTTAATGTATGATAGTTTTTATTTTGTGACAAACACTTATTCGGGGAGCATAATCCGTCTGTGACGGCTCTTGTCAGTAATTTTGGGGTTATCAAGGCTTTAAACGGTAAATTTAGGCATCGACAGTGGTGACGAACAGATTTACGTCAACTATTTTTGATCGTAAAGTTACGGAAAAAAAACTTAGGAAATTCTAATCATAGCTGCGAACATGTTTTGTAAAACGCACTTACGCAAAAAATTTGAACTTCCGTTCAAATCTACGAAAATAATGTGCGTAATTTCGTTGATAAAACGGGACCAGATCACTGATAGAAATAACAGAAAAACACTAAGAGAAACAGGCCCGTAGGAACAGGGGAGGGGGGCTAGAGGGGGCTAAGCCCCCCCAATGTTGGCCAAAAATACCGAGTTTTCTTAATTTTACACTGAAAATTTTGGGAAAATCCAAATTAGCCCCCCCCCAATATTCTGGACAAGGGCTTTAGCTCCCCCAATATGAAATTGCTTCCTACGGGCCTGAGAAATGAAGAAATAACTGTTTCAATAGGCCTATAATTGTTATGAATTTACTGATTTGGTTATAAAGAGCAAAGAACTGATATATCCTTCTCTTAACAAGTCTGGTTTTGACGTCCATTGTAGAAAACATTGAGAGAAAAGAAGAGGTTATTATCATCAATGTGTTATCATCAATGTGTCCCTTTTCCGCAGTGTTTTCTATTCTTTTGGACTGGTACAGGTTTTTTTTGGGGGGGGGGGGGGGAGGGGGGAAATGGGTTATACATATGTATGCACCAATACACTTGATTGATTCAAGATCTATACGAATAAATGCTTAAGACAAGGATTTGATATAGTATCAATATTGCGTCTTCTGCCTTGATTTTTTTTTTATTATAGTCCAGTCACAATATAATGACACATGTTTACAAATTTTACAGTAATAAACAAAAGGTAATCCTTGTTAATTTTCAGTTCAACGTTGCATGTCTTGGTTCAAAGCTTGAAGGTGTAAAGGACCTGCAAGATTCGAACCATCACATGCAAATTTACAGTAGTTATGACTTTGCTATTGCGTGTTTTGCAAGGGAATATTTTGTAAACATGTGCCATAATATTGTTAATTAAAGGACTATAGGTATGTAAAGACCCGGTAGTACATGACACCAATTTCAACCCTCTTTCACCCCGCGAGTCTTATATCACGGCGGGGAATCACCTGACATAATAGTTTCGATATTTTCCAACAATTCTGTCAAAAGATGACCGATTTGAAAAGAATGATTTAAGCAGAGACAGCGGGAACACTCCATGACTTTGCTGAATGCCAAGGATAATCTTTGAAAAATCAGCTGATATGAAAGTTATTGACGACCAACCAAAACTTAATCTGGTCGTCAATAACGTTTTTATCACTTGATTTGTAAAAGAGTTACCACCCATCTGATATCGGGCGTTTTACACTTTTTTCTGTTTCAAACCGATTTCAAATTGGTCAAGTATTTACAAAATTATTGACGATTTTCTGAAATTTAGTGTCACATGATTCCCCACCGATGTATATAATGCCCTTGTTTTGTTAACAATAGTTTATGTAGTAACTACAGGGATATCTGGCAATGAATATTTGATAAAAATAAGTTCTTTATATAAGTTACTATAAAAAGTGATGTGTTGTTACATTTAACCTTACAATGAATATTTGATGGAATTGAATGACCTATTTTGGATAATTTTGTCCATGTTTTATGCGCCCCTACTAAGTTTGAATTCATAAAAAAACAAAATTTAACGGTAACTTTTTCCCATTCTTGTTTTATTTGCACAAGTATAAATTAGAGATAATTTTGGTGTAGGTCTCATACCGTGCCAGTCAATATTACAAAAATTACAGATCAAAGAAAAATGTTCATTTTTCTTAAACATGGAAAAAATTCAGTCGCAAAATCATAAACCTTATGTACAATCATATGTTTTTTTCTCAATGTTGTTTTTCATAGTTTTGTATTTAGCTTATTTATGTTACATACATATCTATTGTAGCATACAAGCTGAAAAACTCAGATATTATCATCTTCTGGGAAAAAATATGAGATTTACGGAGTTGGTGCTTCCCCTTTTCCCGCCTTTTTTTGTAAAAGGGGGTCGATAACTAAAAAAATATATAAAATTCCAAAATATCGGTAAAATTGTTTTAAGTTTCATTTTACCTCCGTCTTATATCATAGAAATAATATATAACAATACTTTTTGTATTTTCAAAAGTGTCTATTATGGTTCCAGATCGTTAAATGTTTCATTATAGCTAGCTTTCAAATTCTTAACGTACTGGGCCACAAATTATCATTTCGAAAGGAGTTTGCTCTACCTGGGTATCTCTAGTCCATTCAATCTTGTTACAACTTATCTAGAATGGGCATCTAACATGGAAACTGGCTTCTTCCTCATTTGTAGCTGCTACTATTGAGGCACTAATAGATAACCTATCACCAAGTTCTCTCCAGCCCTCCTTGTCGATGTCTTGACACCTGGCTCAGCTTCAATCATGTCCACGCTGTGATGTTGTCTTCCAAAGTTTTTTGTCTATCTTTGTTCGTTCCCTCCTAACTATTCTCTGGGGCAGTGCCTGGGTAAATCCATGACTTCCTACGAAACTGTAGCTTTTTAGTTTATGCAGATTAATTGTGGTGAGTAGATCTTCAGCGAAAAAACTGATTGTATTATTTAGTTTTTGACTTTCTAATAAGTTATGTTGTCCTTGAAAGAGGTACTAAGCCATCTTCCAACCATCTCATTTCTATGACATGAACCGCTTTTAATGTACCGGTATGCTGGAATTATATATGTTCTGCAAGTTTAAAGGGGTGTACAAGGGAGTGCGTGAGCTGAGTTTGATGTCTTGTTATCCCGAAATAATGTTTTTTGATTTCTTTTGCAGCTTAAAGACAAACAATCTTGTTAGTTTATATTATTTCTTTTGTTCTATGTGACTTCTTGTGTGTAGAATCTGGACCAATTGCTGAAATGGCTACTGTGGAAGCATTTCTGTTACAGATATTAAAGATATGGTAAACTGGCGAAAAGTAGAGCCAAATGCCACAAACTGACTATAAATGTTTAGTCTGCCAAAAAGGGCAATATTGACTGACTGACAGATATCAGTGTTGATGAAGTTCGTAGTGTGTTAACATATATGTAATGGTGTAATTCTTGTACTCAGAATCTCTTCAAGATAGAGTATAGTAGAACAATATTTAAGTAATCGACTTCCGGGAATTACATCAAGTCAAAGCTACACAAGGCTTTATCGCCAAGTTGGACTGCACATTGTCTTATGCAACAGTTCGCTCAGTTCATATCTTATGTACTAGTTCTAAAAACACCTTTACAAGCACTTTTTTGGTACCTAAAACAAACTTAAATTTTGCCAGCTCTTGATTAGATAAAGTCTGTGTTTAGTCCTCAAACTTTTTTCAAAGCTATCACCCTCCTAATCAGTCTCTTTGCTATATATGGCATTACTTTTTAGTGATTACACATACTGGTATTTCAACTACTCCTTAGAGTCATTACTATCACTACAAAAGGATCTACTGTGATATACATGCATAACTTTGTAATCATTACAAACTTGTCAGATAAACACATTTATTGCATGTGGAAGCTTTTGGTTCTGTCCTTGACCAGTGTGTCGAAAAGTCGGCTTCTAAAAGGCTTTTAGCAACCATTAACAGATACGGCTCATCCCGATTTAAATAGCACACTTGATTATCTATCTATATCAGGAGATCACTCCCAAGGAAAGGAAAAAAAGGTTTTCATCAGTCTAGAACACAAACAACTATATTACTTTAGATGTGTATGACATTTTTGGGGGTCTTTTCAATTTATGCCGACACTCTTAGATAAATCTAGATTTAATAGTTTAGATACATAACAAAACCATTCAGAAACGACAGTAGATGATCCTAGAATTGTACAAGTTGCGTGCATAATTATGTAGTATTAACCATATAACAAGGAAGCTGAAGTATACTGATATTTGAACAAGCAACCCACCATGATCCTGTATTTAGGATGTCTACGATGTCCTTTTTCAAGATAATTGTTTGTGACACTTATCGCAGATTCTTTAGGAATGCCACAATAAAACAGCCTTTTTATATAGGATCAATACATCTTAAGTTGAAACTCATTATAATCAGTTAAGGTTTGTTGCATTCTAGTACCCATTATAGGTAAGTAAGTTCTTTTTTCCATGTCCTGACGGAACAACCTTTATAAACCAACACGACAACCATTTTGGAAGCCATAGAATGATATCAAACACTTTTAAACACAAATTGACCTTGTTCGAAATGACAGATCTAGTGATTTTACGTGACAAAAAAACGCCTTTAATACAGGTAAATGACAAAAATTATATTTTTTTCTAAAAGGGCCAATATGACGACCATTTCTGGTGCCATCTTTAGTATAAAACCCATAAAAATTCAAGTTCCTTACTGAAAACTAAGAATTCATATGCATTTAAAGCAACATAAATATATATACTATGTATCAGGTATTTATCATTGAGATTTTTCTTCTTCTATTGATTGAAAAAACCGTATTAAAACTAGAGTGGCGGCCATCTTGATGCCATAATGGATACAAATCTATTTTTTCCAACCATCAACTGCATTAACATAACAGTTTCCAGTTGAAAATGTCAATGACACTTGTTTAAATTGTTGGTATTGCAACATGTTCTTGCAGTTTCGATTAGACATTTTTAAAGCATAAATGGCATCCATTTTGGGAGCCATATTGGACAGTACATTCATCATTACGGACAAACTGCTAGACTTAATTCATTCATGTCAATGTCTCTAGAGTAAAATACAATAGCATGCGATACAATTCATTAGAGAGAAGACGCTTTTTTCCATGCTGTAATAGAACAGCTTTGAAAGGCCAAAATGGCGGCCATCTTGGCAAAAAATGTTGCCATTCTTAAAGATGATTACAATTTTAGTTGCAAAAATTGTTCAGAAGTATTTTTTTACAATTAAATATGGTAGATTTAGTGTTTCAAAGAGATAACTTTGGTCGGCAACAGAGTGAATAGCCCTCTATGACATGAACCATCCGCCATTTTGAAAATAAAGATGGCCGCCCTCACAGGCCAAATCTGGCGTGGCACTACCTCTAAATCTTTTTCTTTTGGTTCCATCTAGGTGTCTTCCAAGTTTCATGCTTTTATCAAAAAATGCACAATTCGGCCAAAAATTGTTACCATGAAGCTCCACTAATCATACTTACAAAATATTGTAAGGAATAGCAGACGCATTTTGTCTTCGTCTCAATAAAACTATATAGATAACAATATAGCTGAAAGCACAATATAATGCCGAAATGGCGGCCAGCATAAAAATTAGTTGATAATTGCCAGTAATATCTACCGTTAAACCCCCGATATAGCCACCGAGGATCTCCCCTATCCCACCCACACAATGACTCACAGCGACGTTGATGACAAAATTAACCACTCCCGCTAGTTCTAGTTGCATGGCGGGAAGTGTGGCGCCTATTAACCCGGACGATAAACCACGAAGCATCATACAAAGGACCATGATCCAGTATTCTGGAGCGATGTATATCGTGTAATGACCGACAGCCCAGCCAATGAATGCCGTTGTCAAATATATCTCAGGTCGTGTGTTGTTGAAAATCTTCAACAGTGCCGTGCCGATAAATCTGCCTGCCAGTCCCGCACCTCCGTTTACTGATAACAACACGGAGCCTTCTTTAAACGTGAAACCTTTCATTACGGCTAGATCGGCCGAGAACAGCTTCTCAATGGGTCCAAATAGTAGGTAAATGAAATATGAAAACAAGTAGAAATAGAAGAGTGAATTTTTGAATAATGAAACATATGTGTCGTTATTTTGTTTCGTGTTTTCAGTCGTCACTTGTTGTTGCATTGCGAATTTAATAATAAGCCCGCATGGTATACAGTTAAGTACTGTCAAACCACTCAAAATTAACATAGCACCGCTCCAGTAATACAACTCAATCAGTGCGTATGTCAGATACGGTATCAGAATCTGTCCAATTGTTGACCCAAATGTTAAAACAGCAAGCGCAAATTTTCTATTCGTAGTGAATATTCGTGACACGGTAAGGTATGTAGCAAGGTCGTTACAGCTCATAACAATACCAAGTATCACGCCGTCCAACACAACGAGGGTGGCTATATTTGTACCAAATGAGCTTCCAACCAGAGCAGCCGTGCCTATGATAGAAGCAACCACGACACATAGCCCGGGATTGTAGCGGTCAAACACCCTGGCAAATATCACCCCACCGCCTGGAAAAAAGATATATAATACATGTTTATCATTACTTCATTTTACTCTCAAAAGAAATAATGATCATGTCAAAGAATTGAAAATGAATATTTTTATTTTGCGTTGCAACAGTAATCCTAATTTTTGTGATGCTATATCGTATCATAGTAATCCCTCTTTAAGTTCAATATTACTAAATGAAGAATTTACAATAACAAGAGGGCCGTTGGTCCTAGGTCGCTCGCCTGAGATGGGGTTTTTATAACAGTGTGTATTGGGGTTTTACGCCGTTTTCAACTACCAGGGTCATATCGCGGCGACTGGAGCACCTACCCATGGATTCCTATTGTTTCTCAAACCAGTACTACCACAACACCCTTACCGAGCCTACAGCTGCTCGCCCACTTAGGTTAACGATTTCAAACCCATTGGTGGGTGACAATTTTGTCAGAAAGGTTTTATAACAGATCAGATTTCTTACAGGTAATGCAATAAAGGGTCAAAGATCATATGAACCCCGCTATGCGATTTCAAACCATAGAAAACCCAGAAAACTACCTTAGTGCAATATCATATGTAACTCAAATATGAAGTTTCATCCAATTGGGCTATGTGGTTATGGAGAAATTGCTTTGGACAGATGGAATTAAAATAAAACATAAAGACTGACAAACAAACAGAAATTTACAAATTGACCTAGATCTATGACCTTGAACCTACCTTAATATATATTTCAAATAGAACATCTACTCATGATAAAGAACACATTTACCCATACATTTTTTAGCGAGCCGGGACTTTATGTCCGGGGAGCTAATGTCACAGCCCTAGTGTCGGCGTCGGCGTCAGCGTCAGCGTTGGCGTCGCGTCTTCAAAAACTTTAACCTGGTTTATATCTAATGCACTATTTGAGATACAGCCTTGATACTTCACACATGGATACCTCCTACCAAGACCTTTCATTTGGGACCATGACCTTTGACCTTGACCTTGGAGTTTGACCTACTTTTAAAAAACTTTAACCTGGCCTATATCTCGGCCATTTTCACACAAACAGCCTTGATACTTCACAAATGGATACTCCTCAGCAAGACCTTTCATTTAGGACCTTGATCTTTGACCTAGTGACCTTGACCTTGGAGTTTGACCTACTTTTCAAAAACTTTAACCTGGCCTATATCTCTTGCACTATTATAGATAGAGCCTTGATATTTCACATATGGATACTTTGTACCATGACCTTGACCTTGCGACCATGACCTTTGACCCAATGACCTTGACCTTTGACCTTGGACTCTTTTTTGTGACAAGCTCTCGTATAGGCGAGCTATGTTTTCCGCGGACAGCTCTTGTTAAATCCATGCATAAATGTAGATGCTATGCCCCTGATAAGCAGATTTTTACAAGAAGTCCCCTTTTTCTGTGACAAGGCTTCATATTAAAAAGCAAAGAAAAGTACCTCTTAGCAATATCATAAGCAATGCAAAGTTTTGTCAAATTTGGCTCTGCGGTTATTGAGAAATTGCTTCTGACAGATTTCGTGTAATTTCTCTTTTTCTGTTGCCATGGCAACCAGAGTTTGTTTTTTTTTATATAAATTGCAATTCTGTTTGCAATTTTTTAAATGTGACCTCCTAAGGAATATATCTGCCTATAATTTTTGGTGGAAATTAGCCTGTTAGTTTAGGACAGGGGCGTACCTGGGGCCAAAATTGAAGTACTCCCTTACCAAAAAGAAGCAGGGGGTCTGGGGGCGCAGCCCCCCCCCCCAGAGGGTTGAAGGGGCAGAACCCCTCTAGGGTGTTCAGGTGGCGAAGCCCCCTAAGAAAATTGGAATGTAAGAGAATCATAGACCACATCAGGGAACATTTTAAAGTAAGACTTTTAACATTTTTCCATGTTTTCCCAACATTCATATGAGCATAGAGTTACTGGAGTGTATGTTACTTCGGTAAGAACGGCTTTAAATGAACATGTTACACTTTTGGGCCACAGAAAAAAAAATTTTTTTTCAACTTCGAGGTACTCCCGGGAGTATGGGAGTATGCCAGGGTACGCGCCTGTAGGAGAAGATATCATTCAACGATGTCATTGAGATTTGGTGGAAAATCTCCTTTTCTGTTGCCATGGCTACCAGAGCTTTAAAAGGATTTCAATTATTTTAGCAATTTTTAAAAGGAACCTCCTCAGAAATATTTCTGCCAAGTTTGGTTGAAATTGGCAAAGTAGTTTAGGAGGAGATGTTGTTCAAAGAAAGTATTGAGAATTAGTCAAATTTCTCCTTTTCTGGTGCCATGGCAACCAGAGTTTTTAGTCCATTTCAATTCTTTTAGCAATTCTTAAACAGGACCTCCTAAGGAATATTTTTGCCAAGTTTAGTTGAAATTGGCTTGGTAGTATAGGAGGAGATGTTGTTCAAAGATAGTATTGAGATTCAGTCAAATTTCTCCTTTTCGGTTGCCATGGCAACCAGAGTTTTTTATGGATTTCATTTCTTTTAGCAATTCTGAAAGGGGGTCACCTAAGAAACATTCCTGTCAGGTTTGGTTGAAATTGGCCAAGTAGTTTAGGAGGAGATGTCGTTCAAAGATAGTATTGAGATTCAGTCAAATTTCTCCTTTTCTGTTGCCATGGCAACCAGAGTTTTTTATGGATTTCAATTTATTTAGCAATTCTGAAAGGGGGTCACCTAAGAAACATTCCTGTCAAGTTTGGTTGAAATTGGCCAAGTAGTTTAGGAGTAGATGTCGTTCAAAGATAGTATTGAGATTCAGTCAAATTTCTCCTTTTCTGTTGCCATGGCAACCAGAGTTTTTCATGGATTTCAATTCTTTTAGCAATTCTGAAAGGGGGTCACCTAAGGAACATTCCTGCCAAGTTTGGTTGAAATTGGCCAGGTAGTTTAGGAGGAGATGTCATTTAAAGAAATTGTTGACGGACGACGCACGACGGACGACGCACGACGGACGACGCACGGACGCCGGACAAAAGGTGATCACAATAGCTCACTCGAGCACCTTGTGCTCAGGTGAGCTAAAAATCAGAATGGAAAATTTTGACAATTTTTTTTTTCAAACAGTGTCGAAATTACATACATGTAGTCTTAAAGAAGTAGAAATCGATTCAGTTAGCATGTAAAATACCAGTTTAAAAATACTAATTTGAAAATGTCTAATTTATTACAAACAAAACTCACATAATGTAGTCCCCATGTTTACACTTTGTACCAAGGCAGCGTCCACCCTCGGAGCATTGAATGCATCAATAAGTTCAACATATATAACACCAAAAGCCAAGGAAAGTCCATATGCTACAAATTGTATATAGATACAAGCGATCATTACGACGACGCCCTGTTTGAAGGAAGGGCCGGATGGGCGACTGCTGCATGGTCCATCATGATATATGGGAATAATTTCATCCGATGATGTACTTCCAAATTTGTCTCGTTTAATATCTTCATGTGTGCTTGATAGCAACATTTCTTGTCTTTCTTCCTTCTCAAACGTTTCATAGCCATATGAGTCAGAAGAACTTGTTAAGGCGCCTGTCTCGGAAGACAATCCTCTTTTCGGCATCTGCAAAATATAACAGTAGACAATATTATATGGATTGTGAAAAGTTCGGATTGCGATGCACAAGTTCCCTGTTTTAAACCATCTTTATGGCAAATTTGAAATCACATTAAATTAAATACTTTAAAAAGACATGATATTGAATGAGTTCAGTAAAAAGTCAATGAATACCTGCTATCGTTTTTCATGTAACATGCAATGAACTTTTTTCCCGAAAGGCATGGTTGATTACTTCCAATATCATTTATTCCAATATCATTACTTCCAGTGTCATATTTCTTCATGTTTTTCCCAAACACTTTTTTTCTGAATGAACAACAGTACTTTTCTTTACCTGTGTTGCAAATCGTCCGGGGACCGACAACAACGACATCATCAGAACTTCTTTAAATGGTATCTTTAGCTTGATATCGAGAACAAAATGTTAAATCTATGTATTATGTCATTTCAATGAATAAAAAGTACTAAATACTTTTGGTTGCAAGGTATTCGGCATTTTCAGAACAACCTTTAATCGGTCCCAACATTAAGAAGAACAGACAAAATAACTACGAGAAGAATATATGTAGATGAAATACCTTTAAATATCGAGGTGTCCGTGCATTTAGAGTGCACCATAGATATACAAAATGATACAGTTGATATATCACCAGCTAATGTTTTAAATAAAACATTAATGTGCTTACATAATTTATATGGATATAAACACTTTTCAAAAGGGCAGAAAATTGGACTGTCTAAAAGCTGATCCGGACGACAGAATGGATGATAAAACAGTCGTATTGTAGGATTTTTTATTGGCATTAATTTATGGAAAAAAATTAAGGAACGTGAATAAGAACATGAATCACATACAAAAATCTACTTGATTGATAGATTCAATCTATTTCGTGACGCTTTCGAGTTCCTGAACATATTTCTAAATTCCAATTCCGAAGATTCATTTACAAGAGTTTTTCGCCGTCGTCAAATTTGAACAGTCTCATTTTTACAAGATGAATTTATTTTAAATGTGGAAAGAAACCAAATCCTTGAAAACAACGGCGACATAGTGAAACCACACATGCCTACTATTCGAAACTCTTTTCCTTCGCTCATTATTCGCTACGTTTTACTACGAAACAATCAAGTTCTATTCTACGATCTACAAGAATCTCGTCTTATATCAGGGCCCGGTAGGATTTATTATCCATTAGTTCGCTTATAAGTGGGTAACAATTTAAATATCTAATATAAAATAAATTCCATTGGCTAAAACGGCAATTTACCGTCACTAAGAAACCGCAAGGATGGGTTGCAATAAGGGGTCAAAAAATAGATTTTCTTTAAATTTCATGGATTGATAGGTTTACATAATATCTTTAATTTGTATGTGTAAAAAATCTGGTTTCGGCTTATTTTTCGAGATATGGGTAAATAAAGTGGGTGGGGTAAGATGGACTGAAACACAGTAGGGGTCATTCTAAGTCACTTATCTTTCTTATTTTTAGCCCCAGATGCGTGAAAATTTGCATGCGTGTCTTGTGATATATGCGTGAAACATTTATTGGCTTACATTTGATATTCCATGTATATCTTTTCCGTAATACCCATTCTTCTTTCATTCGAAGAATTTCGCTATTTTTTAACGACCAACTTTACCAAACTATCTCCACACGTTTTATTTGAAACCCGATTTCTATGAAACTTTACAGTTGTATTGTCCAGATATTGATATAACTTTGTGTGAAATTTGAAAGAAAAGCGTTGGCTCGTTGTTGAGATATTTGACCTTGACCTTCAAAATAACATCAAATTCGGGAAAGTCCATTAAAACTACGCATTGTTGGGAAAATTGTTAGGGTTGAATGGCATGTGACAGCCTATTCATAAAAGAATGCATTTCACATATGATTTGGTTTTTCATTGTATGATTTTACCGTAAAAATTGATATACTCAATATAATAAACTTGGTCACCTCTCAGAGTTACCCGGTTATTTCATCTAATGAAATCATTGTTTGACAGATATTTGTTTAAGGCCTGTCTATAGGCTACATTTAACATTATTTTCTTTTTGTTGATATTATATAACGTTATATAAATATTTAGCTTTAGTTAACTAATTGTGAGCACATTTGGTCATTTAGTAAAATCATTCACAATGCGTCTTCATTATAACCATATAAGAAATACAATCTGAAAATGATCAGTTTTCTCCTAGCAAATTGATAATTCTTGTCCATCATGAGATGAGTGAATATAAACTCTTAGACAATTCAAGTTGCATATAAAGCTTTGGTAGTTCTAGCAATCTTAACATAATGCTAATATTTAATTTCACTCACCTGTTGTAGTAACATTAATCACAGCGCTTTCCGCGTAGACATGTTTCATGTGCAATATTTAGTTTGATAAGAAAACTGAGAAGTAAAAAGAATTTCTTTTCTTTCCCATTCTTCCAAATGGGTTGTACGACACAAAAAATTAAATAGTGCTACGAAACTCATTAGGAACAATAAAAAGAAACCATGCTTCCAATCCTTATGAATAAAATTGGCGCTTTAAGTATCACATTTTGGCATTTTCCGAGTTTTGAAGTCATTTTGAAGGTCAAGGTCAAATATCTCAACAACGGACCTACGCTTTTCTTTCAAATTTCATACAAAGTTACATTAATATCTGGACAATACATCTGTAAAGTTCCATAGATATCGGGCTTCAAATAAAACGTGTGGAGATAGTTTGGTAAAGTTGGTCGTTAAAAATAGCGAAATTCTTCGAAAGAAAGAAGAATGGGTATTACGGAAAAGATATACATGGAATATCAAATATAAGCCGATAAATGTTTAACGCCTATATCACAAGACACGCATGCAAATTTTCACGCATCTTGGGCTAAAAATAAGAAAGATAAGCGACTTAGAATGACCCCTACTGTGTTTCAGTCCATCTTACCCCACCCACTTTATTTACCCATATCTCGAAAAATAAGCCGAAACCAGATTTTTTTACACATACAAATTAAAGATATTATGTAACCCTATCAATCCATGAAATTTAAAGAAAATCTATTTTTGACCCCTTATTGCAACCCATCCTTTACCGTCATAAATCGAAAAGTAGAATCGAATCCGAACATTCACTTCAAATGGATAATTATCACAAGAGCAGATCCACGATTTTAATAATACTAACGTTATAAGTGAATGGTTTAAATGCTAGGTAAAACTCATCAAGTTTTAATTAGATCTAGTCAAAGTTTAATTTCACCATATTTTTCAGAGGGGGTCCAGCATATTCCGCAGTTGGGTCCGGACCTCCTGACCCCTCTAGATCCACTCATCTATCATTGTTTCAATGATGAGTTACCGAGTGCGTGATCTCTACACACGTGTAGACTCTATGGAATCATACCAAAATTACAACAGTGACGCAGTAAATGACGTCACAATATAGAAGATGGTACTTCAATTTTGATAGCGTTACGACAAAAGTAGAGCGATTTACTCTGGTTTACTCTCTTAAAACAGAGCACATTATCTCTTCATTCTATTACGATAAAATAATACTCTGTACCCTCGTGGCCATTTCACGTCTAATCTCGGGGCCTTGCGGGATTTCGGTATCCAATCGATGGATGTTAAAAGCAAAACATTTGAAAAATCTGATACAAATTTTCATTAGCTGACGCTTCAAATTACCGGCTTCAGCCACAAATAGAAGCGACGTAATGTATACGTAATCATACAAGATGAAACTGAATGATTTTGATTCGATAATTCAAATATTACCGGCTTCAGCCAAAAATAGAAGCGCCTTAATGTACACGTAATGATCGTACAAGATAAAAAATACAAGATAAAACTGAATGTACAAGATAAAACTGAATGATTTTGATTCGATAATTCACATGATGTGCTATAATTAGATTATGACGACCAAATAGGCGGTTGGTGTATCAAAAACGGCAGAGGTCATATTTGATGGTTTAATCAATAGATTTAACATAACATAACATAGTTTTATTTACGCATTTAGGCCTCCGGCCCATTATACACAAACATATTACAACAATATATTTCATGAGTGATGAATACATTGAAACAAATAGGATATCTGAAACGGCATGTTCGTTTACTAAGGTAGTAGTATAGTACATTATGTTACAAGTACATGCGAATAACAGCATTCATACGAATTCTGTTATACATGTACATATAATTACTCCTGGTTCGAACCAGATTCTGTTTTTCGTTTGAAAGCTTCTGCTACAAAAATTGCAAGTTTTTTAATATGAAAATCTCTGGTATCTAACATAATTCTGTAAAACAAATTAATAGATGGATGATCATTTTTCCATTCGTTCACAAAATAGATGTCTCTTAAATCATCATACAAAGGGCAATTGAGCAAAAAATGGACTTCGTCTTCAATAATATATGCATTACGCTTTAAGCACCAATCACAAAATCTGAACTCATAGTCTATATGGTTATTCTTCCTACTTCTACGTTTAATGAATGGCTAGAACATCGAAAGTTTGATAATGCACGTCGATTTACGTATAACATTTCCACTACAAGATATCTTTCGACCTCAAGCATTCAGTAAAAATGTTTGTAATATTTTGCTTTAGAGGAATTAATGATTTTTTCTGACATCAATTGAAATGAACAGTCAATTAAACGCTGTTTGATTTTTTTTTCAGAAATGATTCGGAATTGCCCACTCTATTAGAAATCCAAACGATACCAAAACCGTATTCAAATAATAATTGTTTTACTTTTGTTGCCCATGTTATTCTTCCGTTTTCATCTAAGTTTTTCAGCATTTCGTAACATTGCTTTGGATATCTATTATTTGTCATTTCAGTCAATTTAATCCAATATTTTATACAATGTAACATATAAGTAATTGCGATAGGGTATCTACCACATTCTGTTAAAGCAAAAAAAAATCTGCTGTATTTTGATGAAGACAACATATACATTTACAAAAATCGACATGGATTTTTTCGATAGATTTACTGTATTCAAATCCCCAAATTTCTGAAGCGAAACAAAGAATAGGTTTTACCATCGAATCAAAAAGTTTGAAATAGTCTGATATACTAAAGTATCCGAATTTTCTTTGGGATCTGTAAATGCTAAAGTAAGCCTTTCTGGCTTGAGATGCCTGGTTAGTTTTTAAACTAGACCAACATAAGCGTGATGTGAATAGCGCACCCAAGTATTTATAGCTGGTAACTATTTCGATTTCTTTTCCGTCATAGAACCATTTTTCGTTCCTTTTTAAGATGCCGCCTTTTCTAAAAACTATTATTTTAGTCTTATCCAAATTAAGATCCATTCCCACAGATTTACAAAATTCGTGAACAGATCTATATGTTTTTGAAGGATTAAACCTGTATCTACCATACTCGAAACGTCATCGGCGAAAAGCAATGCAATAATAAGGTCGTTGATAAAATGTCGAAAATTATCGGGGAACTTCCACAACCTTGTCTGGTTCCCCACATGCATGGTATAGAATCTAATAACACATATTTGATTTTCACTTTGCAATTTAGTTGTTGATACATATGTTTTAAAAATATTTAGGAACTTTCCCCCAATGCTTTACGTTGTAAAGAGTCCCACAATTTTTCATGGTCAATGGAGTAGAAAGCTTTTTTAAAATCTACGAATAAACAATAAAATATACCACCTTTTTTTTTATAAATAGGCTACTTTTGTGTAAGCGACGTAAAGTAAATATATTGTCAATAATACTGTATTTTTTTCGAAACCCGGCTTGGGCTTCATTTAAAACATTGTTTCTTTCAGCCTATGTAGAAAGTCTACTTGTTAAAATATTTATAAAAACCTTACATATACTATCTATAAGTGAAATTCCTCTGTAGTTATTAGGATTATTTGTTGGTCCACTTTTATGCAATGGAACTGTAATACTTGTACACCAGTCTAAAGGGAATTGTCCTGCATCATAGATTTTATTAAAGTGACATTTCAGAATTTTTGTCATCAATTTTACTTTTATTTTTACCTGAAAGAGCATATTTCCTTATGAAAATTCCGAAAATTTCAAGCCAACATATTGCGCCGTTTACGAGAAATTTATATTTTTGTGTTAAAATTGAACAAATTGTTGTGGACAACAGTTCGGATTTATATGCAATTTATCGATTTTGTCTCAACTTTAAATGCGTGTTTCTCGCTTATTTTCAACAACTGAAAAAAACTAATAGTATCTATACTCATTAGAACAACCAATCTTGGCATCAAGACATACTTTAAAAAATTGAAATTGGAATGAAATGTCCCTTTAAAGAGTTCAGTTAAATATGGCAATATAATGTCACTTGTTTGCTTGAAAAACTCAATACCTAGACCATCAGGTCCAACCGAACGATTAGATTTAACTTTTTTAATACTCTGTAGAATTTCCTGAGATGATATATATTCATTTAAACTTAAATCGTTACATTCATGTACAATATTAGAGAGTAAATTATTCTCATTGTATCGCGCCTATGGCGCGATACATATTGTGGTATACATATTCTAATTTTAGAAATTACGTCATGAGCGATAATTATTTGTACTTGAAAGTCGTATATATAACCTACACATAAACTGTTTACACGGTATAATTTTTCAAGCAGTACTATAAGTATACATTGAAGTTCGTTTAATCTCAGACCACGCTGAAAATTCGTGTAAACGAAATTCTAGTATAGTTTTATACTTTGCATAGCAATGGAAAGTCCCTACTTCCGGTTTGCCCATGGTGGACATGTATTTTTCCTATCCGTTTAAATGCAACGCATTTATCCATACCATTTCGGGTTGGACTAAAACACGCAATGGACCTGTTTTTGGCGCAAAGGACGCAAAGGACATGAAGGTGACGCAAAGGAGATTTATATCAGTCCAAACTCCTTAATCATGATTTTTTTTTTATCGCATTAGATTGTTATATTCGTGTATTTTACGATTAAATCTAGTCAGTAATCTTTGTTTTGGGTCATAAAGTGTCTGATTTTTGTGTTGAATCCGATTTAATAGGCTACTCACGGACGAAAAGGAGCTGGCTGCGGCGCAAAGGAGATTCATATAAGCCCAAACTCCTTTATCATTAATTTTTATCGCATTTAAATTGTAATTTTCACATATTTTAAGATCATATCTAATCCATAATGTTTATTTTTTTGACAAAAGGTGTCTGTTTTCTGTATAAATTCCGATTTTCATATGCTAATCACAGGCGAGAAGGAGCTGAGTGGCGCAAAGGAGATTTGTATCTGTATAAACTTTTTAATCATAGATTTTCGTCACAATTGATTGTAACATTTATGTATTATTAGACCATAGCTATTCAACAATAATTATGTATTCTTTAGAAAAAAGTGTCTGTTTGTTTTATTAATTCCGATTTTCATAGGCCATACTCACGGGCGAAAAGGAGCTTGCGGTGGCGCAAAGGAGATTCAAATCAGCATAAACTCCTAAATCATGAATTTTTATTGCATTAAATTGCTATATTCATGTATTGTAAAATCATATCTAATCAATAATGTTTATGTTAGAACATAAAGTGTCTGGTTTTTGTATTAGTTTCGATTTTCATAGGCTATACTCACGTGCGAAAATGAGCTTGCGGTGGCACAAAGGAGATTCATATCAGCCCAAACTTCTTAATTTTGAATTTTCATCGCATCAAATTTTTTTAGCCCAACCGTACCATTTCGAATCGCAATAAGAAATCAAAGAACGAGAAATACCTTACTATTGAATGACCACTACATGTTGAATTTGGACTGGTCAACTTGCATTGTTACAAGGGATCGTATTATCTGACTAGATATGTATATTGCTAGTAGAACAAATGGGTTTTCTCAAGCGTTTTTCAAAATTGCATTACAATGTGAATTCCTACTTTCGGTTTGCCCATGGCCTATCCGATTCACTGCATCGCTTCCTAAGAAATCAAAACACGAAAAAGACTTACCCGGTAAGTATTGAATGAACACTGCGTGTACAATTATGGATGATTCGATTTCATAATTTCAAGGGATCGTCTGAACTAAATAGGCATGTGTATAACTAGTAGAACAAATAGGTTTTCTCAATTTTTTTTTCTAAAAATTACAAACTGTTAGGGGTTTTCACATAAAAGAACAACCCAATTTTAATGTCTCAACAGTTTTTGACTGGATGGATTTCAAAACCTTTCAAAAGAATACTTTATGCGCAATCAATTCGCCGCCACAATCAAAACTTTAGTCCTGTACTTTTTGTTACACTCTAGTATTAATCGTTCAAATTAACCCGAGATATTTGCATATTCGGGTCACATTGGGTCACGATTGTATTGAAATGAATATTTATTTACCGTTAAATACTAGTCTTTCTTCGTGCAGAGTCTGTGGTCTAATGGTAAGTATCTCTGACTTCAGACCTGACGGTCAAGGATCGAATCTCAGAAGGTGACTATTTTTTTTATTATTAATAAATATTTTTTTCTACTTTTGCCTCAATATTTTCCTTGCTCTAAGGTACAACTTCAATTCACAAATAAACTCATTTTGTCGTCTGCAACTACTCTCAAGGGGAATCAGTCCTAAATTTGGCAGTTTGGGAAACCAGCTCTCATTATCATAAATATCACAGGATCAGACATGGAAGATACCGACACAGCAGACGAGTGCCATATGGACACTGGGCAGTGCTAATGACACTGCTGACGAGATGTAACTTGGATGTTGAATGCTATGTTTGAAATGAAATGATTTAATAAAATAATGAAATATACAACTGAAACAATAGAAATTTTAAATAAATATAAAAATAAAAATAAACACAAAGAAAGTATTGTTTGACCAGATTGAACTGAGACTCCTTGCATATTCCGTTAGTATTC
Organism: Fragum sueziense; assembly: GCA_963680895.1. Taxonomy (NCBI): domain Eukaryota; kingdom Metazoa; phylum Mollusca; class Bivalvia; order Cardiida; family Cardiidae; genus Fragum; species Fragum sueziense. The sequence continues at coordinate 7,313,041 of OY804592.1, forward strand.
GGGTCTTTCCGTATTTTCTACATTGTGACTATAATCTCAGTAATCTGTATAAGTACTGTTATACACCTCGCAATATCCACCGAATATTAGTGGCCTAGTGTGTAAGGCGACTTTTCTGTAAACCATAGGTCCATGGTTCGAATCCCAATAGCACTTATGTTTAAATATTTTTACTTTCAATATTTATTTTTTTTTTCAAATGCATGCATACATTTAGTAAACCCCAATCAGTTCACTTGAATCCTTTCACTTTAAGTAGTCATTCAAGAAATGTCGAAACCGTTTAGATACAGGTAATATAAAAACGTGTTTGCAGATGTCGCAACTTTTTTAGACAACTGGGGGACCCAGAACCTCTTTTCCTCGCTTAACCATCAATAGGCTACAATTGGAGTAAGCAGGGTTAATAACTTTTTGATTCCAGAGAAGCTGCGAGAGACCAACACATCAGCAACGTTCAAGGGAAGATTATAAATGATAAATGAACGAATAAAGATTATGATAAAAAGGGAAAAGATATTTAGTGAACTATAATTATTGTGAAAATTAAAAAATGAGTATTTCATCAATCAATTACATAATGCATTAATTAAGTATTCCATTTCATAGGAAAAAGAACGAAAAAAAAACTTAACAAAAGTTTCAACAGTAAAATGCTGGGTTCGATCTTGAGTCTCTGTGATTGAAAGTCTACAGTCTTTCCACTGCGCTAGTTCTTTGTTCAATGAAAACGTGCAGAAATAAAGTTAACATTTTTCACAGCGCAGGGTATAAACACGCGGAAACTATCGAATACGCCGATGAATGCCGGAATACGCTTACGGAAAACGATGAGTCTCAGGTAAATTTGGTCAAACAATATATCAATTGTAAAATTAAAAGATGTAAAGCACATATAGTAAAAAGAAGAAATAAAAGATTCTGGTTCGTTTCGAACCTTGATCCTTCATATCACGAGCCCAACGCCACATAGCCAATTTAAACTCTACACGAAAATAGAATCTATATTTCAAAGGTATCTTATCGTTTAAATCGATAATACCTGAAGCGTGAAATCAGTATGCAAATATCTCAAGTTAAAATGAACAAGCAATAAATCTCCTCGTATGTGTCGCTCGTTCTTTGTGTTTTTTGTGTGTGATAAGTACAAATATAGGTCCCGATTTATGACCTTGCAGAGATGATCTGCCGGGTGAATTATTGAGACATATTCATGGTATTGCTTGTATTGTGTTACAGCTTAAATCCTAAACATTAGCAGCTGGTAGTTGTCACTTTATATGGCATTTCTGTATTTATCTTTTTTACATTTAATTTATTGCAAAAGTAATAAGGATCATATCCGTGGCATTGCGGCTGCTGTGCGTTCGTTCATCTATGTCTGTTATCATAAACATTTCCTATTCCTGCTGTTATCAAAGTATTTTTTAGATTCCATAGACTAAGATTAGCGTGCACTCTGATCTATTCAACACAGTCTGTTCTCTATTGAATGGTTATACGAAGAACAAATAAGCCATAGTGGTAAAAATGTTCCGGTTTGGAAAATTTACTTGATACGATTTTTATATTCAGAAGGCTAATGGATAAACAAGTACTTTTTTTCTATTTAATTAAAGTATTTTACCTATTCTGACCAAAGGCTAGCGGGGCTTATGCCACGGTCCTGTTTCCGGCGTGCGTTCATGTGAAAACTTCTCCAAAATTACTAGGCCAGTTTCAATCAAGATTCAAACAGGAATCTTCTAACATAGGAATCTAACAGGAATCTTCCTTGCATGGAGCCTTTCGAATTGTTTTTGTTTTCTTTTCTTTTCTTTTCTTTTTTTTTCGAAAAATATTTTCATAGTGAACTGTGGTTACTATGGTGCACTTTCAATTTATTTGTGTGTGTCTTTTTTTCCTTCTTTTTTTTCCCAAAGAATAATTTCACGGAGAAACGATTCAGGACCATCTTGGTCCTAATTCCTTGCTGAAATATTCGGTTTCTTTTCTTGTTTAAGTTAATTTTAATCCCCATTTATTCAACTGCAACATTTAACACTTTTGTATTTGCTTACTTCCCCTCCTATGTTGTTTGATTAATGTATAATCTGGCTGAACACACAAAAATAGACTAGATCTAGCACCAGCATATGCTGACATGCAATCCTGTTTCGGTTTTCACTGCATGTTGACTTAACCAGACACTTGTACCATCAATAGTTGAAGGTTTATATAAGTCATTAAAATTTTCAAACCAAGCGGTATTACAAACAGAAGCTGATTTGTCATTCCTTTTGGTATTTGTGCGTATGAGATTCCAAAAGGATTTGGCATTTTTGCGTGATTTAACCAGATTTTGTCTATTTTCGCGTTCAAACATGAGGCGAGATTTCTTATATTTTGCTTTGAATCTATTTCTCATTATTTTAAAAGCGTAAAAAGTCACAGTTTTCATTAGTGTTTCGGTTTTGGCTTTGGAGAGTAACTCTGGTAGAGACAGACTAACCACTTACCGTTAAACTAGTAACCACTTATCTCTGTCTCTCCCTTTCAACAAAATCCACTGTTTGATTCCTTCGTTCAAAAATAATAAAATTACGTCATAATACACAGATATCTTACCCCATCCATTTAAAGTAGTCCACCCCTAATGAGATTCGCACGACGTCGGAATTATTCGGGCGCGATCGAAAACATTCGGCGGTGGAACTCTCCACCGCCGAATGTTTAAGACCACGCCCGAATAGATTTGGATACATATTACATAACGACGCCGCTAAAAAAATCCGATGTTTTATGAATTTCAAAATGGCGACATTACGGGTTCTACCTTAAGATTGCATTAGACTGGGAGATGACGGAACTTTACTTTTTATGAAAATGGACAGTGGTTCTTGCATGAATTTCTATCTGGGAAAGGGAACAGTACGTATTAGATAGAGGTTGTATAGTTGCATGATTCTACGGGAAATAAATATTCAGCGCATTGAAAGTTTATATCGCGTAGAATCTACTATACAGACGATATCTGACTAAGTGTTCGCTGCCGGTTCATTCGAGACTGGGCGTGGCTATGTATAGACGTCACATACCGGCAATCAAGCCGGCAATCTGTTTGTGCGTATTATAGCGGCGAAATTTTAAAGTATACTGCAATTTCATTGTTCCAAAAGGTAGTTCGAACACTGAAAAATGTTGGCTCTATAATATTTCCGTATGATGAATTACTTGCCAAATATCCCCAATCGAGGATATTTCGGTTCAAATTACGTTGCAACATTGTGCGTTTGTGCATAATATTACGTCATTATTTCAAGGTTATAATTTAGCGTTATATGGCGTTAGAAAGTCATAAAGAAGAACAACTAGTTTACGAACAGTGAAACCACGATGAAACTAGGTTAGACTTGTGATCATTAATTCATTATATCTTTTCCAAACAGTAAATAATTGAACAGTTCATTTTCTAGCATACTAGCCTACTTGTTACAGACGACTAAGTAGTTGTTGCTACATACACTAGAATTTGTGATTACATGTAAGTAATTCAAATATATAGAGAGAACGGCACAAAATAAAGAAAAATACTCCAAAATCTAGAAAAATCTCCCTAATTAGCGTTTACTACTTATGCCTCATTATTGTCAGTGTTAAATTATACAAAAATCATAATCAACATGCCCATTTTATCGTATATTTGTCGTTTGGGGAAAAGGTTAGATGTACTTTTAATATATTCAGAAGCATGAATATTTTAGTCGTCAGCTTATAGACTGCATCAGTTATCAATTCGTTCTAAGTGTGTACTAATGTTAGAGAGGATAACCTAACGGCGTAAGGCAAGTACAATAGGGAACGATTTTATCCAGTTAACTCTGACGTAATTTCGGACAAATTATACGTAGTATTTCGTAGGTGTTGTTATCAGATCTCGTAACTCCGGCTTTATTCAAGCCGTAGTTTCCAGATTTTAAAGCACCGACGGATTATTGATATACAACGGTAAACCCAGTCTATTTTTGCACAAAATTCATTGCCATTATACAATACGTACCTGTGCTTTATAGCTCATGATAAATGACCTGTCAGAACATCTCTATGGGTAAGCATGTGCTGCTCTGCCAGGCCATCTATCTCGAGCTATATAATAAGAATATGTTTCCAAACGAAAACATTTTAGGCTGCTCCAATATTAGATCTGTGGCACACGACAATACGGATGATGCTGAAACTGGTAGTTCAGTAAATTACAGCACAGAAATATGTTATGACAGAAGAAGAAAATGCTGCTTATCAGCATATTCTCGTTTTGACTCGATTAGTGTCTGGTTTTAGGGACGTGAAAATCAGGGTTTATTTGGGAAAGAATTGATTAAAGTTTTTTTTGTATCACGGAGATCTCCCGTCATTCTCTCCGTCTTTTCGCCCATTAGGCTACATATTTTTTACCGCTAAACTCTTTCGGACAAAGTTCGAATGAGCGTATCTTTCGATTAAATTGCTATTTTGCTGGAATAAAATCAAAGTCGAGAATGAAATGGTCTTCATTTTCCTGTTGTTGTTTTTTTCTAGAACCAGTTTCAATTTTTATTTGATTTCGGTAATGTTTCCTGCAAATCTAGGTGTTTTTCATGTACTAATTTGAGTTTCACTTTACAACAGTATTTTCTCTGTAAATGTACTGGTGCCTTGCTGAAAACAATAACTTTTTTCGGTTTCGCACAAACAATTCAAGTGTCTATTTTAGCTAAAGGTCGAGAAATTTTTAAGTTTAACATTCTTTCTTTTTTGCAGATGACACAACGCGGGTTTTCAAAGAAGTCAGAAGACTTTAGCGCATTCTCGGACTCCTATTGCTATAAAACTTTTGAGGACGAACAAAGGCGAGAAATGCTTCTATCTAGTACAAGAAATGAAGATATCAAACAGGAAGGATACAGAAGTATTTCGTCAGATGAGGATACACCCATTTATAACGAGGGTTCAAGCAACAGCCGCCCTCCAGGACCTTCAACCAAACAAAGCATCATCATTATGGCCGCTTGTATCTATATACACTTTGTGGGGTTTGGACTTGTCGTTGCTTTTGGTGTTATATATGTTGAACTTATTGAGGCATTCAATGCTCCTAGAGCCGACGCTGCCCTAGTACAAAGTTTGTACATGGGAACAACATTATGTGAGTTTTCTAGCCCTGCTTTTATTTATCCAATTTCCAGAAGATATTTCAATGATCGAATTATTATTCACTTAGATCTAATTCTTCCCTTAGTTATGTTGGAATAAACGGCGAATTTCACTGAAATGAAAAGGCAAAATGAAAAGGCCATCTCAAATAAGTAGGGATAAAGATAAATATTGAGATTACAATTGGAAGTTGTTATTCACTAGTCCTTCATAGATTAATGTTTGTCAATAAGAAGTGAAATGATGAAATAACATCCATGTATATTCTTGAAGTACATTTTGAACAATCACGCCATTTTTTGCTATACCTTTTTTCGCCCAGAAGTCTTAATGGCATGTACGAGACATAACTAGTTAGAGCTCCTGATACTACTCAGTGTATTAGGAAACACGGAGTAGTATCAGGGATAGTAACCAGGGAACCGTATTATCAACGGTCGTACGATTAACTTTTGCGTATTTACTTGTACCAACAAAATTGATTGGTCCAATCTGATTTCTCGTGCAATCAGATGTCTTCTTACATAGTTTATACAGAAACCTGGTCGTAAGATCGTTGATAATACGGGTCCCAGTATAAGCCCGTGTATGTGATATAAGGATTTCGGGGTACATGTATGTAGGTTGAAAACAAAGCATGAAAGGGTTCTATCCCTATTTCTTCCTTTCCAGGCGGTGGAGTGATATTCGCCAAGGTATTTGACCGGTACAACCCCGGGACATGTGTGATCACCGCGTCTATCATAGGCGCCGCTGCTCTAGTCGGAAGCTCATTTGGTACAAATATAGGCACACTTATTGTGTTGATCGGCGTGATACTTGGTGTTGTGATGAGTTGTAACGTCCTTGCAACATTTGTGACTGTTTCACGGATATTCACGACGAACAGGAAGTTTGCCCTGGCTATCCTAACCTTTGGGTCAACAATTGGACAGATTCTGATACCGTTTGTGACATACGCGCTGATTGAGAATTATTATTGGAATGGTGCTGTGTTAGTTTTGAGTGGCATGACAGTGCTTAACTGTATACCATGCGGTCTTGTTATTACGTTCGTGACCAAATCTGTGAATGTCGAAAACATTAAAGACAATAACGCCGCTGCGGTAGCAATATACAAAGATCCATTATTCTATTTTTATGTATTCTCGTATTTCATTTTCCTGTTATTTGGACCCGTTGAACAGCTGTTCTCCGCTGATCTAGCTGTGATGAAAGGTTTCACGTTTGAAGAAGGCTCCACTTTGCTTTCAGTGAACGGTGGCGCGGGACTGGCAGGCAGATTTGCCGGAACCGTCTTATTAAAGCTATTTAAGGACGCAAGGCCAGAGATATATCTGACTTCCGCCTTTCTTACCTGGGCTATCGCTCATTATACGATATATGCGGCACCAGAATACTGGATTATGGTCCTTTGTATGGTACTTCGTGGTTTATCAGCAGGGTTAGTTGTTGCTTTCCTCCCCGCCATGCAAATAGAAATAGCGGGAGTGGCGTATTTCGCGATCACGGTCGCTGTGAGTAATCTTGTGGGTGGGGTAGGTGAAATCCTCGGAGGCTATATCGGAGGATTAACAGTGGATATAACAGGGAATTATCAGCTGATATTTGCACTGGCCGCCATTTCGGCTTTATATTGTGCGATCAGCTATGTAGTAATATACCTGGTCTTATTGAGACGAAGGCGAGCTGCAGCTGACGTCCTGTATAGTGCTTTGTAACTTTCCACGACGAGCAAAACACTACTCAATAGTCAATATGTTTGGAAAATGTGTGACTCGTCACGAAGAAAAGAATTACAAAAGCATTCTTTCTTGTCGAAGTGTGTATCAAAATCTTTTGAAAACTGACTTCAAACAGTGAAAAATCGATGGCTATAGTGATATAAATGATGCACGAGTATCTTTTCAAACTAAAACAGTTTATAGATTCAACATACGAGAAACGTATCCGACTCATCAGAGGTCAACTTGGTGTTTAATTAAAAAATAGTGAACATCGAATATGATACATAAAATATCCTTGATTCATGAAATCATTTTAGAACGTCGAATTTCTATTTTGGACAGCCTGTGCACTACGTACGGCCTGAATATGGGCGATAGTTTATATACTTCAGAGATGTTTTATTTTAACGCGACCGGTCAATGTAAGTGTTGAATGTTAACGATTTTGCAACTGCATGCTTATCTCATTGTTATTAAAAAATATTTACAACTGTTAAATTTAATGTGTTTTTTTCATCGTTTCCATCCAAAGAGGCTCTTACCAAACATGCCATGTCGAATTCAGCCGGGATGTTGATCACCAACGAGTAACGTCCAATTCCAAGTTAACCCTTTCCCAAACAAGACCTTGTTTTGACGCCCCTAATAGGAAAGGCTTGGGAAACATTGAGGCAAAAGAAGAAACTGCTGATGATCAGCAGTTTCTCCTTTTGTCTCAATATTTTCTGTGCTATATTTTACTCAAATCCTATCTTTTATAACATCCATTTTGTCATTTGAGGTAGTTTTTGAAGAGGATCACTCTAAAATTTTCACATTTGGGAAAGTGTTTACCTTTCAAATTACACAACAATCCATCGGATTGGCTGACTGCCTGTCGCGTTATTCTGCTTTAGACAATAGATTTACGATTAGTGTTCGACCTACATTCTGGACCAATGAAATTGCAGTATATTTTGAAATTTTACCGCTCTATTCCGCATACATGGGATGCCGGCCAGTTTATGTGACGTCTATACATAGCCACGCCCCCGTCTGGAATGAACCGCTAGCGAACACTAAGTCAGATAGAGTCTGTATAGTCGATTACGCTATATAAACATTCAATGGGCTGCGCTCGCGTAGAATATACTATACAGCCTCTATCTAATACATAAACGTTCGTAAATACGGTCCCTGGTTGGGAGGCCGCGGCCTTAGCGCAGTTGGTAGCGCATCTGACCCTCATTCGAGAGGTCCCGGGTTCGATACCCGGCCGCGGCTAATACCCTTTCTGACATAATTGTCACCCACCAATGGGTTTGAAATCGTTAACCTAAGTGGGCGAGCAGCTCGAGGCTCGGTAAGGGTGTTATGGTAGTACTGATTTGAGAAACAACAGGAATCCATAGGTAGGTGCTCCAGTCGCCGCGATATGACCCTGGTAGTTGAAAACGGCGTAAAACCCCAATAAACTCAAACTCACTGGTTGGTGTTTCGGTTGTAGTTGTCAAGCATGGGCGGATCTAGAGGGGGGGGGCGGGGGTCCAGACCCCTACCCCCTGGCATTGGCCGAAAATTAAATTTTTACTATATAAATCTAGTGTAACGTTACATATTTACTACATTTTAAGCAATAATTTGGGCTTAGATCCCCCCTGGAAAAAATTTTGGGCTTGGACCCCCCTGGAAAACCCCTAGATTCGCCCTTGTCGTGAATCGCTAACTATGACTTGGGTAAAACGTGTAGCGCTTTCCAGAACAACGCCTTTTGAAGAATCTATGGATTACGACTATATAATACATTGAGAAGAAAAGAAGAATACGTCTATGACAATCATTCAAAACAAACAACTTTCAGTTTCGAAGAGTTTAAAATATGGTTTCGGAGAACGAGACAAGACCCTCCTAAGTGAACAACGACAACAAGTACAAAAATGGTAATAATTATAATATTAATGATGGTGATGATGATGATGATGATGATGATGATGATGATGATGATGATGATGATGATGATGATGATGATGATGATGATGATGATGATGATGATGATGATGATGATGATGATGATGATGATGATGATGATGATGATAAATGTTTTTATTTACTTGGAAATTGTCGTGCAACATCTTTGAATTTGGACCAGTCTAAAATCTTCCCGTCTGGTAATGAGTTGAATAAGAGAAGAGTCGAACTATTGAATATATTGTTCCTAATATAGCCCAGTAAGGAACGAGCTAATATTACCAATGATATTACCAATATTTAGGTGTTAAATCGATTTTCGGACATTTGAGATATGGGTGACAAGAGATTATTGGAATAGCGTTATTTCGTAAAAGAATGGAATTTAAATGTTGAATTCTAGTTTGTTTTTCGGCTGACAAAAACGTTAGGAGTAACGTTGTTTTCACGAATTCTGGATTTTAAGACTACTTTTTTGTATTTTTAGAGTCCTCTCTAATTTCTTAGAGGATACTTCTATGTTATTAGAATATCATATCTATTTATGGAAACTTTAATTTTAATGGAAATATGTTGGTCTAATTTTCTTAAGACAAGATAATCTTAATTGAAAGAAAAATGTGTCGCGAAAGTGAATTTTAAATGTTATTCCGAGGGAAACTTTTCCACATAGACCTTCGTCACAGATATTTGCAACAATAAAAACCCGAACACAGCCATTCAATTCGACGTTCAAACATACGAGTATTCCCTGAATTTAAAAGGAGTGTAAAGGAAAAAATAGTAATTTTGGAATTCAGAAATAAAGCTCAGGAAAAGCTCAGACAATGCTGGGATCTAACATAGAACCTCCACAACCAACAAAAGTAAAGAAACTAGGACTAACGGGCAGCGCTTCTTCAGAGTTCGCAAAGCGGTTCATGACGAAACCTACACGGCAACCAAAAGTGATAGACTTCAACGCCGGGAATTTACAGGCCGACAAGAAACGCCGGGGAATAAATGGATTTTTCCCGCCAATGAAGTTGAGAAATTCTGCAAAGGAGCCGAAAACAAGTTCAAATGGAGATATTAAAATAAATGTAGAGGTAATAATAGTGCTGTTTTGTTTTTCTACTTCTTTTTAATCTTTGTACCTACAGCTTACTTAAAGTTTTTTGTTGTTGTTGCTGCTGCTTTTGTTGTTGTTTTTGTTGGGTTTGTTTGAAAAAGCAGAAGAAGTGCAGAAATATAGTGTTATATAATACAATTTGTCTAAGGAATACATTTTGTAAAAGTAGTGAAAGACCAAACTATTGTCAGTATATGTAGACATAATTCCTTGGCTATATAATTGCATAATCCGAGGGGGTTACAATGTACTTTAACCCTTTTTTCAGAAAACCTAACCTACTAAACATATAGAACTATTTGTACAATAGTTCTATAATTATGGCAATAGTATGCAACAAGTGTAAACATAAACACATTCCAAATCCTATTGCTTATTGTGATAATATGATTAAACGTAACGTAATAAGCAGCGGCTTTTCTCAAGAGATATTTGTTAATATGGCGAAACATAAACCCGTACGTAGCCATTTAGTCAATTAAAAATTGTCGGATTTGGATATTTAAGAAAGATAAGAGTAATCCATATCTCAATTGGCTTAAATTAGCCCTTTTCCAAACAAGACCTGGCTTTGAAGTCCCTAATAGAAAGGTCTTGGGAAATCATTGAAACAAAAGAAGAAACTGCTGATAACCAGCAGTTTCTCCTTTTGTCTCAATATTTTCTATGCCATATTTTACACAAATCATATCTTTAATGACATCCATTTTGTCATTTGTGGCAGTTTTTAAAGTTGATCACCCTAGAATTTTGTCGTTTGGGAAAGGGTTAAGAATATTAGGTAAATTAAGGAATCCTTTGCTTACGACAACGACACTTTTGATCATAAAATACTAGTAGACAATCCAAGAAAACATTTTCGAAATAACTTTTAATGGACCAACTTGAAAGTTGTTGCAGACGGCAAAAATAAATCCAACTTGGCGATTTTTTTAAATTGTTGGACAATGTGGTACAAAGGTTGTGAAATGAAGCGAAACACGGTATTTCATGTTCTGTAATATTTGTTCATTAAAACCAGCCGTGTAATCGAATGATTGATCGGTGAATTACGTATACTCTTAAATTGCTATTAAATAAAAGTAGTGAGTACATATATTATGGTATTCCGAGTCTTCTCTGATGAAAATTCGCTCTTTGATATTTGGTTGTCGCTATATTCAAATAGCGACATCCAAATATCAAACAGTGAATTTTCATCAGAGAAGATTCGGATTAATATCATGGGTAAAATGTCATTTCAATGAACATTAATAAAACTATGTTACAATGTTTGTAATGATGGAGTTTATTTTGTTACAATTCTTGTAGGAATTATCGGAGACCAAACACCGGCTAACGGAAGTACCCCTTCAATTCGCCCTACAGGATAACACTTAGGGTACTAATACGTAAGCCAATTATGCGAAAGAGATATGATTTTAATTATCAAATCAATAAATAAATACGGATATCGCTTTTCAAGACGGCCAGGACAATCATTATAGATTATCGGTACAAGAGATGTACATATACGAGGGTCATCCAATAAAAAGCGAGACTGTTGTCATATCTCAAAAACTGTCTGACAGAATTTAATGAAACTTGGCACATACATGACCTATTATATTAGCTATGGAAAAATTGCACCAAATGTTGTTATGTTATTACGTCACGTTTATGACGTCACTTCCTGTAACACAAACAATTGTAACGTGGACGCGTCTCGTGCGGCTTGGCGGAAGACAAAAATGTGCATGTATAAAAAATGCGTTATTTTAGGGCAACAATAGGACGGAGATATTTCAAATCTAACTAAAAATCATTTTTGACAAAGCTTTGTCATGTACAGCTATTTTCTGGAGGGTTCCAAAGTTTAATGACAAACGGATTAGTGGGTAGAAGCAACCCACCTTTGGTCGCTAAACAAAAGCGTAAAGTGAAGAAAAATATCCAAAAAAAGACGATTTTTGTCCATGTAAATCAGAGCATATGGTCTGACAATTGGTCCTATCTGAGAAAGCAATCAATGTACAGTATTATTGTATATTTTAATGCCTGTCTTGAGATATGTCTTTTACAAGAAGCGACCAAAGCTGAATGAACGTACGACTTTGGTTCTGCATGACGTCAAAAGGTAGATAGGGTGACGTCACTTTTGACGCTCTATAAGTGGAATATTTTAGTGCAATCTCAAAATTTTCTGTACATAAGTCCTCCAGACTTTAATAATTGTTCTAAGTTAAAAGAATGATCGCGATGCGTGTGTCTTGAGGATTTAAATGCATTGGAAGTAGACGTGGCCAGTCTAATGTGACACATTTACTCTGGTTGCCTAGCAACCGAAATTAGAAGAATTTCCCGCTGATTGAAATCTGTCATTATAAAGGGAAGATCTTATATTGAAGGAATATAGGGACTTTGAAAGCATATAAGTCAAGGTATTTCTGCAATAGGAACAGTCTCACTATTTATTGGATGACCCACGTATTAGCCAATATTTGAATTTCCCTTTCCTTGGATGTTTCATCTAGATATTTCTCAAACCATTTTATTACAATCACTAGATTCGACACCCTTTCAAAAATATATAAGAAAGCATTGGAAGAAAAGAAGAAAATACTGATGATCAGCATTTTCTTCTTTTCTGTCAATGCTTTCCATGCTGTTTTATGCAAACTTTCGAACATAAATTGACCTTTATTTTGCCTTCTGCAACTCAGTTAAAAGTGGAACTTTTCCTTTTATAAAGGGATAAAATTAAGAATAAAACAAAATAATATGAAGGGCTCGTTTACAAATGACGAGGACAATTATAGATTATCCGGTAGACAATACAAGAGATGTATTAACCCATTACTGCACAGTGACACCTTTTAACTCCCCCATAAGAAAAGGCCTGGGAAAACATTTTGGAAAATGAAGAAATTGCTTGTGACAAGCAATTTCTTCATTTCCCACAATGTTTTCTACCAAATAAGATCAAAAGATTTTAAATTTCTTAAAATTGAAAGTGTCATCTGCAACATTTTTGAATTTGGACCACCCTAAAATTTTGTCGTTTGATAATTGGTTAACCAATATTACCTATTTTCCCCTAATGTTTTATGTAGGCTTAGGATTAAATAAATTATAATATAATGGTTCATTTGCACACGACGGGGACAATTATAGATTATCCGGTAGACAATACAAGAGATGTATTAACCAATATTTGCTATTGACAATGGACGGTTGTGTGTATTGACAGGCACATTTGAGAACAAGGCGATCAACTGGGACCGCAATCCTTATCCCAACATGTCATGGGGCCTGTTTCATCAAGACCTTTAAGACGTGTTTTTGACTTACCAATGTCTTAAAAATCGCTTAAAACAACAATCTCATAACCCGGGTCTCGATATATTGGCGATACGCGTTTCTTGCCCTAAAATTGTCATTAGACACCGGTAAGTCAAAAATACGTCTTAAATAGTTTGATGAAACTGGCCCATGATCTTCCAAATTGATTGCTCGAACTTAAAATTTTACGTCCAACATAATAGTTAATGTCATACCGACACAGGACTTAAGTTGGAAGCCTGGGCATAAAGACGGACCCGTGCGTGGCGGAGAATCGAATCAGGGTTGCCTTGGTTAAAAATCAGGCGCACGGCATCTGCACCAAATCAACACCCATTCCAAATAATGCAAATTATTGTTATCCCTGTTGATTTTATATTAAAATTAGATCTGCAAATACAGCAAGTGTAATAAGTAACTTCCAGAAAATGAAATGTCTTGTATTTTTATTTATAATTGAATTACCCCCACTCAATCGGCGTCAAGACTGTTGCAGTTTCCTAGAAGCAAAGTCGAGAATTTTTCTAAAGCTGTACTTATATCCCTATCCATGTTAAAAACCAAAATGTACGTTCAAAACTAAAAGACACTGTTCATAATCCAGCGGTGAAAAAGTTTGACGGGGTCGTTGGGATGAGCGTCACTTAGCAATTGCTAATGAGCATATAAAACGCACTTAATGCATAATAATACATTTTATTTGACTAGATCTGGAGACGTAAAACGTTATGATTATAGCAAGCTTTCAAATTGACGTTTTCCCTCCCAAATAGATCTAGTTTTCACTATTATTTTTGAATCCATTGTCTGCATTGCATTGTACACAAATTGAATTTTAAATGAGATTTAGCTAACGAAGTGCATACTGGCAGTCGATATTCAGGCAACTGACTGTTGGACTGTTTCATATTGAAAGCCGCTGCAGACGACAAAAAAGAGTTTTATAAAGATATGATTCTTGTTATATAGCATATCATTTTTAAAAATATTAAGAAAAAAGGGGAAAATGGTTTTCATGTTTTCTGCATTTTCTCCTTTTGCCTCAATATTTCCCAAGCTATTTCTCTATATTTGGTCTAGTTCAGGAAATAGTTTAGCGTTTATTAAGGTAACAAAAATACTTTTAAGAATTTGTTTACATGTATAACATTTGATTACATTGTATATGATACATAACATTTTGTTTAAAAGCCATTGATCCCACATGAAAATGATACTTTTGTTCATTTGAACCATTGACCCTTGAAATGACTAAAATAGTTTCATGGTCTACCTAATCAATTTATTCTAGGTCAAATGATTATTGTTTCACAATTATTTGTATTGATTTCTGAACTATTTAGATCGAAATAATTTAGAAAACAAGAGTTTTTTCTCTGAAAATTGTTATGAAACCAAAACTTTATATTGGAGTTTTTTTATCTACTACTTCGACATTTAATTTATCAACCCTTTCCCAAATGACAACATTAATTTTTAGGGTGACCAAATTTGAAAGCTGTTGCCGGAGACAAAATGGATGTTACTAAAGATAGGATTTGTGTATAATATGACAGAGAAAATACTGAGACAAAATGAGAAACTGCTGGTAATCATTTTGTTCTTTTGTCTCAATAAATCCCAAGCAATTGACACTGATTCCTACTGTCCTAAGCATGCAATCAAGAAAACAGCGGGTATCGAGAGCAGCCTGCGTTAATACACAAGCCTACATAGCCAAGTTTGACCGGAAAGGGGGTGTTTCACGAATAGGAAAAATAACATGGGAGTCTGCCCACGCTCGGAATTTAATGAAATTTGGCGTGAAGTTAGTACACTAGATAACGGTTCATATTCATGAAATGTTTCAAATCGCACATTACAGAAAACAATTTTCTCGGAATTATAAGTTTTCACCACGAAAAAAGAGGCTACCCTGATCAAAACAGTGTGCAAGAGTTCTGGTTGTAAGTTTCATCGCGTACTATATTCTAAAAATAATGCCCAGTAGTCCGTGATCCTGTATGAAACAAAAATACATATAATCATGTACAAAAACATGTTTTATATCAACTGATGTGAGGGGGTAACCCAAAAAATTCATTGTTTTTAAATATTTTAAGCCAATTCTGTTCTAAAATTTTCTTTGTTCCAGTTTTTGACAAGATTTGAAAATTATGTAAAAGTTGCGCACAAATATACTGATGATTATCGTGAAATATCGAGATAAAATAAAACCGGTAACATGTTGCTTTTGAAATTTCCGCCTGAATAGTGCACATTTCCAAGAATGGAGAAAGTTAAGATAATTTAAAAAATGACTTTTTCAAATGTTTTGTTTAATTTTTGGTTATTTTAGTTTACCCGAGGACAAATCAAGTTCCAAAACATTTTTTCGGTCATTTCCTGTCTTCTGTCCGTGTGTGTGTCTGTCTGTTGGCATTTTCTCAAAAATTCTTTTTCTCCCAATCTAATAAGTAAATCTTTTTGAAACTTGATAAAAAGTATCATTGGGTTAAAGGAGTACAGCTCTGTGTATTAGAATTTCTTTTTGTCATAAACTTTTATTGCTGTGGCAGCATAAAAGGGGCAACATTTCATATAATAAAAATAAGCTCTTTTGCAAAGCTTTACACAACCATGAGGTTTTAAATTGTGTATGTAAGTTTGCTAAGGGGTAGACTTCAAAGTTGGTTACAATATTTTTGTCCAGGGTCACATTAGATCTTGTCCCAGGTGTACCTCCTTTACAAAAAAGAGAGGAAATTTTCTATAAAAATCATTTTAAATGATTCAAGTCAGCCGTGATTCATGAAAGCTAACAGTAAGAGTTATTTATAGATCTTTTAAAACATGAGAAAGCAAATCAAAAAAAAAAAAAAAAAAAAAACATCGATTTCTCTGATTGCATTTGATAATCGTGCAAAAGTGAAAATATTATTGTAATGCATCAGAAACAGATAATCCAGCTCCCATGTGATTATGAATGGCTATTGATAGCTAAACAACATATTAATCATATGACATCATTGAAATGTGTGTAAATTGTGTATCAATACAGGTTCAGCCATGGTACAGAAAAATAATTTGAGGACATAATTGCACCCTGTTTTATCCCAATAGGGCCACGTTTTGAAATAAGCAAGCACATTTTCAACTGTGTAACTGAAAAGATATAATGCTGTAACAGCCTTTTACTGAATCAAAGGGGGCCTTCCATATCATGTTAGTTCATTTGTGGCGCTTAGGGCATAAACATTTGGTTATTTATTGGTTACCTGGAAGGGCAGCTTTTGATGCTTTAAAGTGACATTTCAGAATTTTTTGTCATAAATTTTACTTTTATTTTTATCTGAAAGAGCATATTTCCTTATGGAATTCTGAAAATCTCAAGCCAAAATATTGCGCCGTTTACGAGAAATATATTTTTGTGTTAATATTGAACAAATTGTTGTGGACAACAGTTCGGATTTATATGCAATTTATCGATTATGTCTCAACTTTAAATGTGTGTTTTTCGCTTATTGTCAACAACTTCAAAAAACTAATAGTATTTATATTGTGCCGATTTTCGTTTTTGCCTATTTTCGAAAATCGGCAAATCCCTGCAGAACTCATTTGCCTAATTTCGAAACTCGGCGAAATAGCTTATTTATAATTATTTTATTGTATATCGGGCCATTTTCTGTGCAGAACTCATCTTCAAAATATCCGTTTTCAGGGAGGTATCACAGTTAGCACTTACAAAATCATTTTGAGCCGTTTTTAGTCCAATAAAAGTTCGGAACGGAACAGCTAAAGTTCCGTACCGAACAGAACATACGGAACATTCTTCTTCCGTTTGCGCGGAAGTTGATTCGTACTCTAAGCAATTCGCACATTATCTTTTATCAGAGACATAGATAAACATTATATTATATGTCTCTGCTTTTATCAATTCGTTTACACGTTCAGCAGGACATCAAATTTATAGATAATATTGCCATAAAAATAATATCTAGACCCGATTTCATTTATTTATTCAAAAAGTTGCAGTTCCATATTTTTTCGGAGCCTGAATTAGATCCATTGCTTTGGGCTTTCTAACCACCGAAATTAAAATGGTTTCACTAAGTTAAATATCGGCATTTTAGAAATGGTTCTTTTAAAGCAAACAAGATTTATTACGAAGCCTTTCATCTGCTAAATATATGTGATCTACCATAGATCTGCATGCTTATGTTAATTAATTTGATATGTTCTAATTTCATTTAGACTTTGAAGATAACTAAATCAAAATAGTGAGCCCACCATGCTGGCCAGAACAAGCGACCAAACCAGCCGAACAAACCTAACCTTCCCACCGTGCTGGCCAGAACTAGCGACCAACTCAGCCAAACAAGCCGATCCTTCCCACCGTGCTGACCAGAACTAGCGACTGACCAAGCCGAACAAGCGGATTCTTCCCACTATGCTGGCCAGAACAAGCGACCGACCCTGCTGAACAAACCGATTCTTCCTATGTGCTGGCCAGAACTAGCGACCAACTCAGCCGAAAAAAACAATCCTTCCCACCGTGCTGGCCAGAACAAGGGACCGACCAATCCGAACAAGCAGATCCTTCTCACCGTGCTGGCCAGAACAAGCGACTGACCTAGCCGAACAAGCGGATTCTTCCCACTATGCTGGACAGAACAAGCGACCGACCCAGCCGAACAAACCGATCCTTCCTACCGTGCTGGCCAGAACTAGCGACCAACCCAGCCGAACAAGCCGATACTTCCCACCGTGCTGGCCAGAACAAGCGACCGACCCATCCGAACAAGCAGATCCTTCCCACCGTGCTGGCCAGAACTAGCAACTGACCTAGCCGAACAAGCGGATTCTTCTCACTATGCTGGCCAGAACAAGCGGCCGACCCAGCCGAACAAACCGATTCTTCCTATGTGCTGGCCAGAACTAGCAAGCAACCCAGCCGAACAAGCCGATACTTCCCACCGTGCTGGTCAGAATAAGCGACCGACCCATCCGAATAAGCAGATCCTTCCCACCGTGCTGGCCAGAACTAGAGACTGACCTAGCCAAACAAGCAGATTCCTCCCATAATGCTGGCCAGAACAAGCAACCGATCCAGCCGAACAAGCCGATACTTCCCACTGTGCTGGTCAGAATAAGCGTTCGACCCATCCAAACAAGCAGATCCTTCCCACCGTGCTGGCCATAACTAGCGACTGACCTAGCCAAACAAGCGGATTCTTCCCACTATGCTGGCCAGAACAAGCGACCAACACAGCCGAACAAGCCAATCCTTCCCACCGTGCTGGCCAGAATAAGCGACCGACCCATCCGAACAAGCAGATCCTCCCCACTGTGCTGGCCAGAACTAGCGACTGACCAAGCCGAACAAGCGGATTCTTCCCACTATGCTGGCCAGAACAAGCGACCGACCCTGCTGAACAAACCGATTCTTCCCATGTGCTGGCCAGAACTAGCGACCAACTCAGCCGAACAAACCGATACTTCCCACCGTGCTGGCCAGAACAAGGGACCGACCCATCCGAACAAGCGGATTCTTCCCACTATGCTGGACAGAACAAGCGACCGACCCAGCCAAACAAACTGATCCTTCCCACCGTGCTGGCCAGAACTAGCGACCAACCCAGCCGAACAAGCCCATACTTCCCACCGTGCTGGCCAGAACAAGCGACCGACCCATCCGAACAAGCAGATCCTTCCCACCGTGCTGGCCAGAACTAGCAACTGACCCATCCGAACAAGCGGATTCTTCTCACTATGCTGGCCAGAACAAGCGGCCGACCCAGCCGAACAAACCAATTCTTCCTATGTGCTGGCCAGAACTAGCAACCAACCCAGCCGAACAAGCCGATACTTCCCACCGTGCTGGTCAGAATAAGCGACCGACCCATCCGAGCAAGCAGATCCTTTCACCGTGCTGGCCAGAACTAGAGACTGACCTAGCCGAACAAGCGGATTCTTCCCATTATGCTGGCCAGAACAAGCAACCGACCCAGCCGAACAAGCCGATCCTTCCCACCGTGCTGACCAGAATAAGCGACCGACCCATCCGAACAAGCAGATCCTTCCCAACGTGCTGGCCAGAACTAGTGACTGACCTAGCCAAACAAGCGGATTCTTCCCACTATGCTGGCCGGAACAATCGGCCGACCCAGCCGAACAAACCGATTCTTCCTATGTGCTGGCCAGAACAAGCGACCGACCCAGCCGAACAAACTGATCCTTCCCACCGTGCTGGCTAGTACTAGCGACCAACCCAGCCGAACAAACCAATCCTTCCCACAGTGCTGGCCAGAAAGAGCAAGCGACCCAGACAAACTAGTTGATCCTTCCCACCGTGCTGGCCAGAACTAGCGAACAAACCAGCCAAACAAACCAATCCTGCCCACCCTGCTGGCCAGAACTAGCGACCAACTCAGCCAAACTAGCCGATCCTTCCCACCGCGCTGGCCAGAACGAGCAACCGACCCAGCCGAACTAGCAGATCCTTCCCACCGTGCTGGCCAGAACTACAGAATGAGAAATGGATCTTATACTATTATAATCATTCTAATAAGTACGCATGATTCCGCTTACAGTACGACCTCGCAACGTAATGATGACATCAATTATCCTGTGACCTAATTCTATCAGAAAATTCAGATAAAATGTTGCCGTATTGCTTTTATCACACAATTCTGACTGAATTTTTGCATGAAATCAAAATAATTAGGCTTCAGAGGAGATTGATTCGCCCCTCCCCGAACCCCCGAACCCCTCTGAATCTGCCAATGTCTCTGCAGCCTGATTATTTCATTTCAATGCAGAAATTCCGAATTGAATTCAGCCAAAAATGTGTAATATATAGGCGGTGGCGGGGGGTGCTGCCCCCATAGTTTAGAAAAGGGCCCCCTATGCCCCCATAATACACCCACCTTTCCATTCACTTTAACAATTGCGCCCCCCAATATTGTCAACCCTCCTACGCCACTGCAATACTGGGCAAACGAACCTCTCTATTTGTAAATTCGAATCCCATCACAGACATCCTTGATCCGCCGCAGCAACGAGTACGTAGGAAGTGTAAAAAATCAGAGTAAACCTTACAAATGGGCAAAAATAATCAGTTCGGACGTCGTTTGATTCATTATCAATAAATCACTGAGGAAAAAACGACAATAAATCGATCGAAATAGTTCTGCATGGCAGTTTCGCAGTAAACCGTAAATAATATTAACATTTCGGGCGTTTGTATGATTCATTTATCAATAAATCGTCGAAAAAGATCGACAGAAATAGTTCTGCATGACACACGGAACTTACTGAATCATAATTTCGAAAATGGATGGCCAATTTCGAAATTGGGCAAAGTTCCGTGCCCAATTTCGAAATTGGGCATGCCCAATTTCGAATTTAGGCAATAATCTTAAAATCGGCACAACATTTATACTCATTAGAATAACCAATCTTGGCATGAAGACATACTTTAAAAAAAATGAAATTGGAATGAAATGTCCCTTTAACGTACATGTTCTTAGCGTCCTTTCAATTTCTTAACATTTGGCTTGACATTTATTACATGTCATAGTCTCACAAAAAATGGTGCATAGACATTGTCACCAAATAGTAAAGAAAACTGACAATCTGTATATGTATGCCTATCTTGGCTTCCATACATGTAATTTTGTAAATAAAAATAATATTTATATTAAATCTATTATTTTTTCAATGGGTTTTTGGGGCATGAATATTGCTGTAGGTTTGTACTGTATGCTACAGTTGATTTTACTGAATATACAAATGTTTTTAGGAGTACAATCAAATTATTACTCAATACAAGTTTTGGACGAAAACATCACCTTCATCAATTAAATGTATTATAATTATGACATTGTTACCGGTTCTGGATTTCTATATGATTTTTCTCAAAGTAATTTGAAATATGTAGCATGTTTTTGTGATAATATGGAATCTTGACAAAGACTCCAACATACTTAACTTTGGAATTCAAGTTTACTCTTTTTCGAAATTTTGCAGAAAAATATGCATATTTTCATGAATAATTCAATAAAAAACATTCATAATAATTTACTCAAATACCTTTTCTGGTATGAATGTAATGCCTTTTGTGTCTCGGATCAAATTCAATTGATAGATCTTGAAAATACACAAAAATAAGGTTTTGGGACCCATGAAAAAGGGGTCATGTTTCATGTCACAGTGGGAATAAGTCAATGTGGCTTTTTGGAATCCAGTTTGGATTATCTAAGATACTAATTGCATTTTCATAGCTTGTATATGGTCCTTTATCACCATGCAGAATTAAAAGAAAATTCATGCGTGGGCAGATTCGAGACACCCCCTTTGAAAATAATGAAATGTATTTGCTATTAGTCTACATGTATATGTACTTCTGTCGCAATACCCATTTAAGTTTTGCGAAGGACCTTGCATACTAAACATGTCTGGAAACAAATGACGAGCAACAGTTGCGAGAATCGGTGACCAAAGAAGTTGCAAGAATCAAATGGCGGCCTTAACGATACAAGTTCTAGACAAGAAAAAAAATCTTAATTAACTCATCTGAATATATTTGATAATAAAAATAATAAAGCATTTCTTATTTGTGTTCTTGTGTTGAAATTGACAATAAATGATTAAGTTGTGAAAATAAGGGCGTAATTAAATGAAAAGATAAATATAACGATAAAAAACAGAAAAAATACTCGACCGCTTCAATAATGTATGTAGGTCTACATTTGTACCTCTATTATCCCTTTCCCAAACAAGACCTGGTTTTGACGTTTCTAATAGAAAAGGTTTGTGAAAACATTGGGACAAAAGAAAAAACTACTGATGACCAGCAGTTTCTCCTTCTGCCTCAATATTTTCTTGACTATATCACACACAATTTCAATCTTTATTACCATCCGTTTTGCCGTCTGCAACAAGTTTTGAATTTAACTACCCTTAAGTTTTGTCGTTTGGAAAAGGGTTATACAGTATCTCAAGTAGCTGTCATCTATAGAACTTAGAATTCTGTTTCCCAAATTAGTCCATTCTAAGAGAAGCAATCTCGTGGACAATTTCTTAGTAGCGATAAGATATAACATTCAGGGAAGAGGGAACTTTCTGTTCTAGCAGATTACAAAGTGTGAAAATAATGCTGTAGTAATATGCAATATCAAAATTTGAATTGCCTAGGAAACTTTTAAAGGGGCATAACATTTCAATTTCATTTTTTAAAGTATATCTAGATGCAAAGATTGGTTATTCTAATGCGTAGAAATGCTATAAGTTTTTTGAAGTTGTTATTTACAGGCGAAAAATACGCCTTTAAAGTTCAGACAGAAATGACAATTTCCATATAAATCTGAATTGTTGTCCACAACATTTTGTTTAATTTTAGCACAAAAATACGTATATCGTTAATGTTGCAGTACTTTGGCTTGTAATTTTCAGAATGTTCATAAGAAAATATGCTCTTTCAGATAAAATTAAAAGTAAATTTATGTAGAAAAATATGAAATGTCACTTCAACATAGATAGCCCAAATAGACTGCAAAATTAACGATACTTGCATTCCCGTCATACAAGTTATTGAAATATGAAAATTATTAATATGAAATATCACATCCTAACTAAAAACAATAGGAGTCTGAAAATGAAAAAAAAGGTGAAAAAGAATATCGGAACAAGTATATGGCTTTACCTAACGAAAGATTCCTGGATTGACCAAAAGTTGGAGATGTGTACTTTTATCATGGTTATCATTTCGATCCGATGCTAGCTTTGGAAAGGGTTTGGCCATTAGTTTCATGATCGCCACATGGTAAGAAAATCGTCGCTTTTCAACAAAAACTTCGTAGCTGCAGCTTAAAACAATCTGCAGTTACGAAGCTTTCGTTGAAAAGCGACGAAATGAATGGAGGACTACCTTGAAAAATAACACATGAAATTATAAAACAGCAAAACAGCCAAAATGTGATATCTTTAGGAGTCAATTGGCTCAATGGGTCATTGGTTGACAATCATTCTCAATCTGATATTAATACGTTAAACTAATTAATCAGTTCTCACGAGATTAACAATGAAACATATACCATCTTGCATAGCTATCGGTGCATTGTATGAACGTCACTGTAGCATGAATAGAAATTATATGTAAAACAGATCTCTACACGTTATAACCATGTACATATGAACGTACATGTATCACGGCGAGGACATGTATCAAAACAAGTGAGGACTATTTTGTTTGCTCGTCAATAACTTGTTTTATCAATGTGTAAACGATTCCACACCCAGTATAGGCTATCTCTGCCACTTTTCTTCTTCAAACCAAATCCAAATCGGTCAGTCATTTATTAGAAGTATTATTAAAGATTGTCCGTAATTGTTGCTGTTTTGTCATGTGATTTTCCACGGTAATGTATAGGCCTATGTAACTACGAAAAATATTCAACGTGGCTGTGAGTATTGTTCATTTATTTTGGCGTAGCCTTCGAAGATCATAAATAATCTTGTCTTATGCTCATTGACTATGGAACGATGGTGCATCTTCATTGAATTCAATGGTCGAATTCAATGGCCCAATCCTTATTCGAAATGAACTATTGTCCTTGTTATAAAGATCAACAATGACAAATATGGCATTCCTGCTGGTTCTTTTTTAAAGCAATCATTCCGACAGCAAAACGAAGAAATACTTTAAAGAAACAAGTTCTTGGTCCGTATTCTTGTTCATAGGATCATCTCATTACACCTTCTACATTCGTATATGTTTGTTTTAAATTTTCAGCATCCCGACTCAGATTTGTGCATTGACAGTGTTACTAAACCAATAGTAACAAAACCTGAAGACAAGTCAGACGACAGTGAGGCACAATTAAAACTCCCAGAAATAAAACCAAGAGAAGCAACAGAACCACCAGCAGAGCTGACGCACACAAACCTCACCAAACAGTTTCCCAAACATATTAGTATACCAATCGTCGAGGAGACGGAAACTAACGAAAGCAGTTCCACACGCGCACTTGATTCTTCTATCCAGTTCAAACTGCCTCCCGTCATAATAAGCGAGATCAGTGAGAACGAAGACAAAAAACTTGGTACCAGAGTGAGATGTAAAGCGTGTAATAACCATGATCAATCGACGTTTTTACCAAACATCTGGCTGATACACGATGATTTAGAAACGACAGATCTGCATTATAAAGATTTCACAAACGCAATTCTTGGACATTTTCCGATGATAAATTTCCGATTGAGGCGAGAATTGACGGTATATTGGGACAGACATCCTGGGCTGAAGCGGTTTTTCGAGCTACCACAATTTACCGGGGAGAATAACCAGAGTCAAGTGTTGGAAAAGTCGAACACGGAGACCTCGGCGGTGTTGCAACAGAACCTCGGGAAGTATAAAGTAGACGCTATGAGATATATGACGAGAGAGATCTATACAAACCTAAAACTGTCGCAGTCTTCTGTGAGTAAGAGTGGAAATGTTTGGAGCACTGTGATCACGATTGGGCGGATTTGATTGTTGCACACTACCTTAATGTATTGGAATGGACTATATTTATTCGCACTGATTTTCTTTATATTTATCATCATTTATATTATATTATTGGCATTGTATCTTGTATCATTGTATCAAGTGCAAATGAAATAGATTGCTATTCTACCACCAAAACAACCATATTTAATACCACTTTGTTCTTGCACAGGTTCTATAGTCTGACTATGCATGATACTATGACACATATTTATGAATTATACATTTGTAGTCTATGTTTGAAACACAAGTGGCAAGGTGTGATACACTGGGGCGTATTCATTGACATTTAAATCGATTATCGAAATTAAATCACAATCCATCTGATGGGACGGAAAGTATGTCCTAATTGTTGTGTTAATGCTGATTTAAACCGGACATTAGACTGGTTGGTGAATACCAGCTCTGAGGTGCGTTCTTTAGAGCGAGATTTCTTGAGATATCTTGAGATTTCTTAAGATGTTTTAGGATAAAGCGATCTTCTGAGCAAGATTTTTAAGACGATCACTGGGAGCCACCATTGCTCTATACTTCTTTCGGAAAACCTCGGTAAATTCTGTAGAATCTATATGGGAGAAAATTGACCGAGGTGTTCCGAATGCTCAATGATTCATAAACCGCGGAGTTCCGAATGCTCCGTGCTTTATACAAATGACGTCATGATGACGTCATTTGTATGAAGTATGGAACATTCGGAACACCTCGCTTATAATCTCGGTCTTAAAAACGCTGTATCAAAAACATCTTAAGAAATCTAAAGAACGCGGCTCTAGTGATATATTTTTGAGAGAGATATGCCGTCACCATTGACATCCCTGTACATGTATATTTGTAGTTTGATGTAATCACAACTTCAAATTTGTGCTCCAGGATCTGGAAAAAGGCTTTTATTGGGAAGCAAATTTTGCAAAAATTGCTTCTCTATGCAGCCACCTCTCTCTGCACTTTACCATTCTCTGCATACCACACAACATCAAGTCCTCCTCAGTATAGACAGTTCTATCAAAAGCAAAAGATTAATGAGGCAACAGTCATTCGAATATTCAACATGTAAGTCTGAAGTTATACATGTAGATATTGAATTGTGTGACTGAAAATGAAACATTCATTTAATCACGTCTCTAAGAGAAGAAAAGACCGACGTAGTAATTTACTTAACTATGGTTCAAAGATAATCCACTGGCCTTCCTTGTAAATAAGTCAGGCACGTATACTGAACTATGAAATATATTCAAAGCTATAAATACTAGTATTTAATTTACACAAACGATAAATATGCATGAATGTTGCGCTAAAAATAGATACAACAATTCCAGCACGGAAACAAAGTATTCAAGGTATTCAAATGGATAATTAAAGTACCTAATCAAAGTACTCTACTTCTAGGCAGACCTACATTATTAACAAATTTGCTTCCCAACAGTACTTCCAGTACTTTGATATTACACTGTATTTGATACGAAGGATTCAGAAACGCACAGTCTAAAATTTGACCAAATGATGTTCCCCCATATCTTTCGATGCATACAGCACCTCTCCAACAGAAGATTGACGTGATTTGGCTGCACTTAGGCCCGTAATGATCAGGAAATATGGTTGTCCGGAATGTTTTGAACAACAAGCCCTTTCCAGATCCCGGATAATGCTCTCATTGGTGGCGCTTATTTGTATGCAAGACATTGGTGACAACTGCATTTTAAAATACATGTACATGGCAATTATGTATTAATTCAAACAAAGTACCATTCCTTGCTTATTATTTCTAATTTTACGTATCAACTACATGTATCGTGCTTTTGGCTTTATCATTTATTCATATAATAACTGGATTTTGTCTCGATACTACATGTAGATATTATGTATATTAAGTTTCTGTAGAACAGCAAAGAGATTTAATTACAAAAAGTTTTGTTTTCATTTTGAATCATTTTAACCACGGTGTATAATCACGTGACTCAGAATTTCCGATAATCTTCAATATCTCTTTTAATACTTGACCAATTTGAATTCGGGTTGAAGCAGAGAAGGTGGGAAAATGCCAGGAATAAGCTGGGCGTGTTGGACTTTTGACAAATCATCTGATAAAAAAGTTATTGAAGATAATTCAAAATTTTGGGTTATCTTCAATAACTTTTTTATCAGTTGATTTTTCAAAAAATCAACCACGTCCATCTAATGTGTGACGTCTGTCCACATTCTCTGCTACAAATCGAATTCAAATTGCTCGAAAATTAACAATATTATTGAAAAAATTCTGAAAATACATGTATTGTATCACGTGATTATCCACCGTGAAGTATCTTTGCTGCCAACATTCAGGTTATTATTTCACAAATGCATAATTTATCAGTAAATATTTCTTTCTCTAAAAAAAAGACATGTGACCGTCTGTGATTCTTTCTGAATACATTGTAGCCTACATTCAGCATTATATAATTAGCGTTCACGGTTATTCTAATATCTACCTCCGAATTTTACCGATTGTACATTTTTCTTTTAATATACGTGATTATAAATATCATGTGAAAATAAATTATGGCAATCTTGTTACGAGGTATTTGTTCAATACGTCGATCAAGGATTCTATATTTTTTCTGGTTTTCTTTTGCGTATAATTCTTTACATTCAATAACATGTACTTCTATATAGATCTAGATCTATATTGTTTTATTTCAAATGGTAAATCTGGATCCTAATATTCTTTAACATGCATTTGAACAATAAGATATGGCTTAGCCATTCTATACAGATTGATCTAGATCTTCCTGAAAATGAGTTTTTGCCACTTTCAGATGTCATATTTGTCTGTGTGTCACCATCCACGCCAGCCAAGGGTTCTACTTAAACTTTGTTCCTCACGGACGGTCTTAAGGAACAAATGTGGAGAAGAACCTTTGGCTTGCGATGATATAACACAGGCATGGTACAAAATCTATATTTCATTTCATATTTTTCAGACACGTACAAAAGAAGACAGATTGCAGCTGGTACCCACATCGTATTCTGAAGTGAGGCCGAGATCCAATACATCAAGAGCTGTATCGCGTGCGTCGAGAAGGTCCGTCGGATTACGGAAATCTCCCGAGTCTGCTCGTACGATTCCGGTGAACCCTTCGGAAAATTATCTCCCCTACGCGGACACGTTCGACTGTGATGACCTTAGTGTTTTACCGCCGCCCAAACGAATCCTCCCGAGGCGAGACGTGCCCTGGGTGTTTCGATACAAAGTGAAAAAGAACATGAACGAACTTTCGAAAATACTAGCCAGTAAACCCCAGCAAGCTATAGAAAACTTATGAAACCGAAGACACGTCCCTGGAGCCGCATTCATCAACATTTCTAAATCGATTGTCTAATGAAAAATTACATCACAAGCTATCTGATTGGACGAGCCAATATAAGTCTCGTCTCGGCCAATCGAATGGATTGTTGTGTGCTTTTGAAGTTTTTCTTTGATTTACGCTGGTTGGTGAATACCACCCCTAATCACTCGGAATCAAAATGGCGGAATTGCGCCAACTTGGTGTTGTTCAAAAATTTGTAATCCGCGGACAATTAAGCAAAGCAAGCGTTTCTAGTAGATCTAGGTCTGTTTGTATATAGCCTATAGTCATTTCTCATCTAGTGTCAATGTCAGTGTTTTATGCTAAAGTGAGTCGTCTGAACATTTGAATTAGGATTGCAGCCCATAATTATCAACAAAACACTTAATGTATCTTCGGTTGCCATCCATGGCCACAGAAATTATTTAGGGATGCCCTCGTCTATTGCTTGACGTCATACATGGAAACAGAAATCAACGAGGGACACCATCGTCAAATCGTTTTGCCACGAATGACACCCAAAGTTGCACGCGCAAAGGGTTTAGCATCTAATAATGAACTGAATTTCTTAAGTGGTAAATTTAGATACATTTGGAAATAATGAAGTAAATTCATTTTTAAAATTGCACCTATCAAATTCTTCTAAAGAACAAACTTTATAATTAGGCCTAGACTTATGTCATTAAAAATTGATATATATCAAAACGTGATTAGTTTGAATTTGATTTTAAGCAGATAAGATGTAAAGATGTCAGGAATGTGTTAGATCTTTTGACACAACGCCTGATAAAAAAGCTATTGACGAACAAACAAAACTGTTGTTTAAAAGATTTACCACATCCTAAAAACCCTAGTGTTTTGTCGTCTACTTTTGAAGCCGATCATATATAAGGCTACTCCACCCTTATGAGATTCGCACGTCGTCGAAATTATTCTGGCGACGTCGAAAATATGCTTCGGATAGGTATCGACGCCTCTCGAAAAAATCCGATGTTTTATCAATCTCAAAATTGTCACATTGCGGGTTTTCTACCTTAATAGATGTAAATATTCTGCAATTTTGTTGTTGTTGTTGTTGTTGTGGCCATTTTGAATTTCATAAAACTTCGCATTTTTTCGAGCGACGTCGTTACGTTTCCGAATTTATTCGGGCGCAGACTAAACATTCGGCGTTGGAAACTCCACCGCCGAATGTTTCGACGTCGCCCAAATAATTCCGACGTCGCGAGAGTCTCATTAGGGGTCGACTACCTTAAACTGATGCATGTATGTACATGTACAATGTTTTGTTGTTTCATATTATTGTTGTCAAATTTAAGTTGTGTTGTTGAGTTTGTTGATAAAAGTAAACTTTAGAAACGAGTTTTAGATCTCAATCGATGTTCCATAACCCGTCAAATGACCTGTCGAAAGCACTACTATAGTTTAACCCTTTCCCAAACAAGACTCAATTTTGACGTCTCTTAAAGAAAACAGAATTCAGAAAGTATTGCTCAGACAAAAGAAGAAAATGCTGATGACCAGCATCTTCCGTCTTTTCAACAAAAATCTCGTAACTGCAGCATGTTTTAAGCTGTAGTTACAAGTTTTTTTTATGAAAAGCGAAGATGTTCTCCTTTTGCTCAATATTTTCTGTGCTTCATTGTACACAAAACCTTTTCTTTGTTAAAAACCATTTTGTCGCCTAAAGCAGTTTTCAAAGTGGAACGGTCCAAATATTTGCTGTTTGGGAAGAGATTAACCAATAGTATCTATATATGCAACGACCCCCCCCCCCACACACACACACTTTGGTCAAAATTGTCTCCCACCAATGGTTTGATATCGTTAACCTATGTGCCAACAGCTGGAGGCTCGGTTAGGATGTTGTGGTAGAACCGGTATGAGAAACGATAGAAATCCATGTGCAGGTGCTCCAGTCTCTGCGATATGGTCATAGCCGTTGAAAACGGCGTTAAACCTTTATCAACCAACCAAATTTCTGCTATGCTGTTTGTGTCAAACAACGGAATACAACCCAACGGAAATATTAACTGTGACCCGTCGCGCTAAAAGGGACCTTATGGGTTTTGTGAAAAATATCGACCCTAGTCAGTCTGCGCAGTCCGCGCAGCCAGACTAGGGCCGACACTTTTCACTTGTAGGCCTATGTAATTTTCTAAATCCAAAATAGTTTCCCTATCTTACTATATGTTCATTTTTCGCATGCGGGGTCTGGTTGACCTGTGGTGGGTCTAACAAGATTGAAAAAAATTGTATTTTTGGAGTTCGGATAAGGTCCCTTTTAGCGTGACGGGTCACATTTCAGTAATTGACATTGGCCGATGGAGAGAGAGAACACTATTCGGCAGATTCGTATGATTTTTCCATGTAAAAAAACTGATCAAGATAAAGTATTTCGTTAAATAATTCTGGATAATTTCAAACATTATGTGAAATGAAGAAATTGCTCTGAACGAGCAATTTCTTCTTTTTCCCATAATTTTGTCACGTGTGATTTAAATAATTAGGATTTTGTATGCTACTTGGCCACTAGAGCTTCATATTATTCTGCGGCGATCCCAGGTGTCGGTTGATCTGGATCCACGAATGCCTTTTTGCAAGATCTCCTCTAGACTAGCCCTAGTCGTTTCTGTTTGTGTTATTTGTAAAGGGGAACGTACATTATTGTTTTCAAGACTTGCCTCTCTAATCCATATTTCAATGTTTTATTGCTGACAGAAACCTAGTATTCTAGACTAGGATGTCATTTAAAAAGGGTCTTTGCTTTTATACTATAATCTTAATACTAGGGTCTGGGCCAGACTAGATCTCCTCTTGCGGAATTTGACATAATTTACACGGCCGGGGAATCACGTGGCTTTCAGAATATCATCAATAATTTTGCTACTATGCCTACATGACCGTTTTGCATTCAGTTGGAAGCAGAGAAAGTTTGAGTTTATTGGGGTTTTACGCCTATTTCAACTACCAGGGTCATATCGCGGCGGCTGGAGCACCTAACCGTGGGTTCCTGGTATTTCTCGCACCAGTACAACCACAATATCCAAACCGAGCCTCCAGCTGCTCTCTCACATAGATGATTCACACCCATTGATGAGAGGGAAGCAGAGAAAGAGTGGAAAATGTAAGGAATTAGCTTGATGAGGTAGATCTTTTAAAAATTAGCCGATAAAAAGTAATAGACGACCAACCAAAACATTGATCGGTCGTCATTAACGTTTTTATCAGCTGGTTTTTAAAAAGATCCTTCTCGTTCAGTAAAGTTCCGCCCTTCCCATTCTCCGTTTCTTATTTTCAGATCGGTCATTTATTAAGGTATATGACCCATCATTAAAAACACCACTTTCTAGCCATGGGACATGCATCAAATTACACACACTTGTAAATACACTTCAAATAAATTGATTCATCGTGCCGGATTTCAAGATTATGCTTCAAGAAGAAAATAATTTACAGATATCTTTTCACTCTATATTCATATGCAAGGGAAGTAATTTATAACATTTCTGTCAAATATTTCCATAATTATGCATTAATTCAAAATTCTAAACCGTTCAAAATGCTTATGTTTGTATTTGGAATGGAAATATAACACGGTTTAGGATTTACTGGCACTTTTCAAATTTTGCCGCTGGCTCTTTGGTGCTAATGATGGGTTGTATACGTTAACAGAATTAGATCTATTAAAATAGGCCTATCGAAAATGATGAATGACATGATTCCCCGCCGTGATTATTCTTACTACAGCTGTCAGTTTAAGGTAGAATACCCATAATGTGGCCATTTTGAGATTCATAAAACATTGGATTTTTTTTCGAACTTCGTCGTTACGTATCCGAACCTATTCGGGCGCAGTCGTAAACAATCGGCGGTGGAAAGTTCCACCGCTGAATGTTTTCGACGTCGCCCGAATAATTCCGACGTCGCGCGAATCTCATTAGGATGGACTACCGTAATCCATTACTGCACAGTGGCGCATTTTGACTCCTTTATAAGAAAGAGATTTGGAAAACATTGTGGAAAATGAAGAAATTGCCTGTCACAATCAATTTCTTCATTTTTCCACATTGTTTCTACACAAAATAACAAATAAGGGGGGTCATCCAATAAATAGTGAGACTGTTCCTATTGCAGAAATATCTTGACTTTGCTTTCAAAGTCCCTTCATTCCTTTAATATCAGATCTTCCCATTTTTAATGACAGAATTTAATCAGTGGAAAAGTCTAAATATTTGCCATTTCTTCTTTCCCTGTATGTTTCTCTCTTGTATCAAGGATGTACGCAAATTTTATTTTTGTTTACCGAAACTTGATCATATTCTGCAAAATTTAGAAATCTTTAACTCCATTGCTAGGGAAAATGCTTGGTGAAATGGTTTAACCATCAAATCTAAAAAATACTTTTTTGAAAATGATCATCACCTCACTAAGCCAAGCCACTGCAAGACGATAAAATTTGGTTTTGTCCAAATTCAAAAATATCACGGGCAACAATTTCAAGCAACGAAATTTTACATTTTGAAGTATTTAGGGATAAACAGATAGTGGGGGATTGAAGAAATTGCATTTCTTAATTTTCCTCAACTTTTTCCTATGCCCACTTGATCACTTTGCCCTTTTCCAAACAAGCCCAAGTTCCGAGATATCCCTTTTTTGTCATAGATCTCAACTGCTTACAATTTGGACTTTATCTCGTTTTAAGATTTAATTGTTTCCGAAGAGGACCCTTTTGCCAACTGTTGATTTTAATTTGTTGTAAAATTTACTCATGTTCTCACACTCTGATGGCAATAGAATAGGGCCTACATGTTTTTAAACCATGTTTTGATATTTGATTGTTCCCTAAATGGATGGAAAAATTTCAAAAGAAAAGATCAAATTAAGGTTCTTTTCTTACACTTCTTTAATCATTCCTAAAAAGGTAAATGCATTCTGCATTCAAAAAATCAAATTTGTAATAATACATATATGTAAAAGTGCATTACCATTCACATTTAGAACTATACAAGAAACCAAATGTACGTAATAAAAAATGGGATCAGTTGCTAAAGCTACAAACTTGATAAATTATTTTTTTCATTATTCAACTTCATTTCTGTAAACAATTGTTATTTGCTACGAACGGTCAAATAGTTTGACATAATCCACGAAGTGTCCTGCGTGCGCTATCCCTTTGAATCACCGATTCTTATAAAAACACGACTAGATTGGCAGTGATTTATCCCTTTATCTCAGGAATGCAAAATAATAATAATAATAATAATAAATAAATAAATAAATAAATAAATAAATAAATTTCTTTGATCATGTCTTACTAACATTTTGGATAAAACAATGTGCGATAGGAAATGAATGAAATACAGAATAAACGCATAGACTTTAAATGGCCACTCAATTTTATGACATCACGCCGCTAATCCCGATAAAGGCTCGCGTTTGATAAAGTAGCACAGGTGAGATAAACGGTTTTTCGTGAATAACTAACTCAATTTTAGGTTTTTATTGGCGAAACTTGCAGTTTTGAATTATTTAAACGTCTGGCATTCCAGATAATACTAAATTAAATGGTATTTCGTATGTACTTTAAGTTGATCGTTTTCAAAATAACACAATTTTATTGGGTAATCGGAAAGCCAATCGGAAAGGAGCGAAACACCTTGGTGCGAATATACACAAAACGACAACAACAACTGACGCGCATGCGCACAACGACGCATTCCAAGCAACCATCAACAATATCCAATATTTGAGGAGTGCGCGGTCAAAATTGAAAGCTTTTCAAGATGGTAAGTATTCTGATCACGCCTGTGTGAGTAACACATTTTACCAGAGGCAAATCCCCAACGTTCTGAAATTGAATAATCTACCTTTCGGTTGATTTATTGACCATAAACTGAAGGACCGTGCATCACCTGGTAAAAACCACAGGGATTTATGCCTGTTTCTCATTGATTCGTGGATTCTCATTGATTTCGTGGATATTGAAATACCGCTCGTGCAGTTATTCTGTAAAAAATTGTAAAAATGATAGGTCTTCACACAAGAAATATTTTGCTTATGTTAAAATGTCAAAAATTGGGATCTGCTGATTTTTTCTTACAGAATTTTAATAAAACCCTACCGGCTGGCGACCAATTCTTGCTGTGCGTTCAGTAAGACGAAATGTTAGCTAACATTTAGCCGTTTCATTTGGAATACTCGGTCGATTCTGTCAAATTTCGGTCAAAGAAGTTGCGAATGTTGGTAACGTTAGCTAATGGTTTGTCTACTGAACGCAGCCCAGTTCTCGCCAACGATACCATATCACAGTAGAGACATGATTTTTTTGATATAATTTATTTTCTAAATAAATAAAGTTAATGTCAACATAACTATTTAGTCTTGTAGGCCCTATGTGGGTAAAGACTCTTTTCAGTCTTTACCATGAAATGGGTTAGTTAACTTAGTTGGCGAGAACTGGTACTCGGCGAGAATGGGTCGCCACCCAGTATTTATGAACAGTTTCTTGCTTTGAAACAAAATTTCAGCACTAGGGGTATAGTTTGATAGCAATGTCTTCAAAGGAAATCATCTTTCCCCACCACTGCTGTGCACCAATTTGATGCTAGTCCATTTAGACTCGCTCTTCTGTGATTCTGTTGTTTTTATGCCCCCGATAGGGAGGCATCATAAATTTGACTTGTCCGTCCGTCCGTCCGTCTGTCTGTCCGTCATTCCGTCCAAAAACTTTAACATTGGCCATAACTTCCTTATTACTTAACATATTCGCTTCATACTTTACCACAACATTCCTTGGTACATTACCTTTCTGTAGGCACATACTTTGGTGACCTTGACCCCTGGATGACCTTGACCTTGAACATAGATTGGCCA
This sequence comes from Fragum sueziense, assembly GCA_963680895.1. Lineage (NCBI taxonomy): Eukaryota > Metazoa > Mollusca > Bivalvia > Cardiida > Cardiidae > Fragum > Fragum sueziense. The sequence continues at coordinate 7,348,048 of OY804592.1, forward strand.
TAATCTAAAATCAAAGCGGTGTCGGGGGCATTGTCATCTTACAGTGACAGCTCTTGTTTATACCATTTATTTGCAAGAAAATTATGTCTAATCAGGACCCACAAGATCAATGAGAAAAAAGATGGTCGACCGTCGACCTGTATATTCAAGGCACATCAAATTAATGTCTTTTACCAAAACCTATTATTGTTTTTGAGTAAAGTTCTTATTGCAAGTTAATGATTTTATGTTTTTTAATTGATCTATGAATAGAGGTAGTGTGTATTTCATAAACTGTTGTGCATAGACAACATTTTAAGTTAAGGTCCACGAATTTAGGGGTGAATAGCATATTGATTCGGTCGGCACAATCCCTTCAGCCAATCAAAAACGTCGTCAGTCATACAGCGCGCACCTGCAGTCATTTGGTGGAGGTGAAAGCTTCAGTCTTTTTCCTTAAAGCATTACCAACTTTCAGCATTAATATCTCGAGGACTATGCCCGATTATAAAAAATGCATTGTTAGTTAGAAAGTTTAAATCACGTTCTTTAAAAAAAAGAGTTTTGTTTATGAATTTTAACGATGGATTTTTGAAATATTTTGCCTCAAAATTGGTGTCCCGTAACGATAAAGACCGAGGTAATACCCTCGATGAAAAAAAATGAAAGTGAGGCTATGACGCTATGCCGACTGATTCTATAGCGATTTTGATGTTGTCTCCTTCATAGACACAAGGGTCCATGTTTTTTTTTCCAGAAAATCATACCCATCCTCACAAAACGACTATTACGTCGCCAATTTTGAAGATAAATACATGTAGAGATCTTCTTTGATTAGCTCCTCACATATATTTATTAGCGAAAAATCCGGTGGTCTGTACGCGTAACGGTCAGATTTTTTTGTGACAGAGGCTGATTTCCTGGCAAAAGGTTCGAAATTGCCCATTACGACACAAACACGCTGCCAGCATTTGTAAGAGTAAACATGCTATGCTGTACATGATCTTGGTCAAAGCATGCATTAAAACAATAAAATAAATTAAAATCTTTCACCAACATTCGTTGTTGAATAATGGCATAAAGAATTCTGCTTTAATTTGTTAGAAAAAATTTTACAAATTTGTCGTAAAGGAAATATTTATATCCATTTTTATTTTTTTCTTTAGATGCTTTCAAGACAAAAGCCGGCCATTGGGCCTGGCTCAACAACCCCAGCTAAAGATGGCAAGAAGAAAAAAAAGTTACCTAAAGTGGAAGAGTTTCTAGACAACAGAGATTACACTGGGGCCATTACTTTATTAGAGGTAACCTTTCTAACTTTTACACATTTCCACACAGTAACACTTTTTGATGCCCCACGAGGAAATATAGACTTTAGAAAATTCAAAATATGGAGATGAGGCAGGGCTTTTCTTCCATAAATTGGGAAGGGGCCCTGGTCAGTCATTTTGGGAAATTTTAGCGCGATTTTAGTCAAATTGGGAAAAAGAAAATACAGGAGAATAAATGTATAAATGAAAATAAATTTTCTTAAACAACACTTTATTTAACTAAAATAACTGAATTATAGCACACACACTGCTACTTTGTGACTAGAATTGCCAGTAGGTATTTGATCATTATTTATTTTCAAATATTGGGAATTTCAGTTTTGAAAATTGGGAAATTCTTACTTTGAAATTGGGAAAAAAGAAGCCATTTTCCAATTGGGAAGCCACCGAATTTTGGCCTCTGTTAAAGAAGGAAGAAAAGCCCTGTGAGGAAAATGATTTCCTACCAAGAAAGTCTTAAGACCAATTGTGTAAAATTTCATTTAGGGCCTACTTTAAGTTAAGGTCTTCAACATCTTTCAATTTGGACCACTCTTAAATTTTGCTGTCTGGTGTTTGGTTTACACTTTAAGTGATAACTAGGCTCTATTTACATTATCCGCTATGACCATATTTGTCATACACATTAGTTTTCAGTATTGGTCATAATTGTACCTTTATCCTTGTTTTTACCTTTCAGAAAAATTTGACAGTCAAAATTAAGACACCAAACTTTATTCGTCTTGCCTAGAATTGCTTGATCACTTGATGTATTGAAATTTATAATCTATCTTATTTAAACGGTTTAACCTATTCCAACATATTGACGCTTCACAAGAAAAAGGCTTTAAATTTAAAAAAAACATTGTTGGAAATGAAGAAATTGCTTAGCCTTTTGACAAGCAATTTCTTCATTTACCTCAATGATTTCTACACAGAATCTAAAGGCCAAGAAATATGAATGTCCATTCCCTTGAAATTGTCGTCTGAAAAATATGTCCAGTCAAATATTTTGCTGCCTGGTTACAGGTTAAAATTTATCATACACTTCATTCAAAGTGTATCCTACTTTCAGTTTAACAGAAACAGTGGTAAAGGTGATCAAGACACAGACATGTGGATAGCTTATTGTGCTTTCCATTTAGCTGATTACAGAAGAGCTATGGAGGTAATTATATTGTATGAAGAATGTTTAGATTTAATACTGGTCATCTTTAGATCTTAAACTTGCCTAAATATCTTAATTTGAATGTGGTACTATTTGAAAGGAGCTGCAGATGGTAAAATGAGTATTACTTTGTGTATAGAAGATGAAAATTATAGCATAGAAAATATTGAGGTAAAGAAGAAAATGATGGATATCAGCATTTTCTTCTTTTGTCTCAATGTTTTGCCAAGTATTTTCTGTTAGAGGTACGTCAAAAACCAGGTTTTGTTTGGGAAAGGGTTAAGTGAAAAGCGTTTCTAATCTAACATGTGCATTTTTTTGTTGCAAGACTATTTATTTCATGACAAGGTCAAAGCTGACACTCTCTCTCATGGTCAATTATTAAAGTTATGTAATTCAAAAATACAAGCCGCATGCGATTTAGGCCAGAAGTGGTCTTCTGGAAGAGGTAGAGCTAGCCTGGTTCCCGCCTCTGATACACTGCATAGTATTTTTTCTTCTACGTAGTATATCAGAGGCGGGAACCAGACTCTTTTGGAAGAGCTCTACCGGACTAAATCGCACACGGCTACAATGTACTGTGATTTCTATCATTAAGTAAACAAAGGTGCTCATTCATAATTTTATCAAAAAATGTTTCAAATCATTAAATTGTTAACACTATTTGCTGCATTTATAATACTCCAGATGCTTTAGCAGGCAACAAAATGCGGAGATCAACCTGCTCAATAATGCAGTCTGGCCTTATCCTACATGTACATTAAAGTTTTCTCTCTAGCCTAATAAGCTGTATCGGCCCCACTACAGCTTCATCTATATCAGTGTTATGCCCCTACAGCTTCAAAAGTACCCTACAGCTTAATTTCTCCAAGATCATGGTCACCTAATAGAGACATTTAGAGGTATTTCGTGTCAAAAACTGATAAATATTGCATTAAAATGTGACAATGCTGTATAAAAACCATATTGGGAAGAGAAGAAATTGCTCAAATTGAGCAATTTCTTCTTTTCCCATTATGTTTTTATTCACAATTATTCGCATGGACACAATTTTAATTTGCCCCTACTGCCTACGGCTTCAAATTATTCTGCGGAGAATCCTGCATTATCTGTTTATTGGAATTCTGCATGACTAGGGTAAACATTTTCATCCTGATAGGAATACCAAAGGATAGTGAACAAAGGAAACTGTCACCCAGATGTATATACCAACCTCGGCTGTGTTTATTTCTTCCTCGGGATGTATCCAGAGGCTGATGAGTCCTGTCAAAAAGGTAAACAATTTGACAATAACTATGTTGACAGACATGGCGAAAACCGTCAGACAATCAGACTTATCTGATAAAATTTCCCTTGGTCTGATGATTTTTTTGCTACTGTCAGTCCAAATGTCTGACATTCCTTTTGATCTGTCAAGATATTGAATGAGAGTTCTGTCTGACAAAATTTTATACAGTCTGACAGATTATTCGGTACTGCCAGACTGAATGTCTGACAAAGATTTCTGGTTTTTCGCCATGTCTGTATTGAAGCAGAAATTCATATGTCCAAGAGCTAATGTTACAGCCGAAGTGTCATCTTTGGAGTCTTTTACAAAAAATCCCCACTTTTTCCTGAGGCGCGTTCTTTAGAGCAAGATTTTTTAAGATTTCTTAAAATGTTTTAGATAAAGCATTGTTTTAGATAAAGCATTATTAGAACTAGATTCTGATTAAAATGTTTCAAATGCTCCATACTTCATTCAAATGACGTCATGATGACGTCATTTTCATGGAGTACGGAGCATAACCATGGTACCATGGAGCATTCGGAACAACTTGGTCAATTCTCTCTTATATTGTTTCTAAACAGTTAATTGAGGGGTTCTGCATGGTTTAAGGTAATGGCGCCTCCAATTGAGCGTCTTAAAATACTGCTCTAAAGAAAGCTGTATCCAGAAACATCTTAAGACATATCAAGATATACCAAGAAATCTTGCTTTAAAGAATGTGCCTCTCATCATTATTTTATGAGCTAAATGAGATAAGTTCTTGTTATCTCACACATGGATACCTTCGGCCAATATGTAAAACCATGTGTCAAATGGGGTAATAACATTGACCCTCAAGTTTGACCTACTCTACTAAAAACTTTAATCTTTGCCTATTTATTGCATTGCTATGTTTTTAGTGATATACATGTACTTTGATAATTTACATACCGTAATTATGACGTTTAAAACTTTTATGACCTTTACCTTTGAGTTCAACTTTTGTGAAAGGCTTCCATTAAGGCGAGCAATGTTGTTAACAGAGAAATTGATTTTACTTTCCTAATACAGAAAGCTGAAAATTGAATATTCATAACTATAAGTCATTGAAAACAACATAACTATGTGTATACTGCACAGATTAATTCCTTTCTGAAACATGAAATTAGACTGTTCCGATTTTAAAGATACAACAGACAATGAAATGATTGTTGATGAAGATGAGATATGTGTATAATGAAGCATAGGAAATATAGAAACAAAAGATGAAATGCCTATAACCAGCATTGTTTTTCTTTTGCCTCCATATTTTCCCAGGATTTTTCTGTTAAGGTTGTCAAAACTAGGTATTGTCTGAGAAAGGGTTAACCCATTACCACACAATGACTCTTTTTGACTCCCTGTAAGATAATGGCTTTGGAACACATTGTGGAAAATGAAGAAATTGCTTGTGACAAGCAATTTCTTCATTTCCCACAATTTTTTCTACACAAAATGACCAAAAAAGTTTAAAATTCATTGATTTGAAATTGTCGTCTGCAACATCTTCGTAATTTGGACCAGTCTAAAATTTTGTTGTTTGGTAATGGGTCAAACATCACTATCTCCATTGAAAAGCCAGAATTATTTACACAAATGCAGCATACATGCACACATATTCAGTTTTAATTTTGCTTTGCATCTTACACCAGGTCCTCGAGGTTCACTCCAGAACAGACTACTGTTTCATCTATCCCACAAGTTCAATGATGAGAAGAGATTAATGGGTTACCACGGACAATTACAAGATGTAATAGAGGATCAGTTGTCTCTAGCATCAATACATTATCTCAGGAGTCATTATCAAGAAGCTATAGATATATACAAGAGGATTCTACTTGATAACAGGTGAAGAAATATTTCTGTTTTAATATGTATTATCCTTCTCAAAGCAATGATTAATTACTAAAAAATGTCTGTTTATTGCTGCTTTTATGACAGATCACCTTGTTTGCATAAGTGGTGAAGTATTAAATGTCAATAATGGCGCTGAAAAGATGAACCAAGTTGATAGTTGTTCGGACTTGTTCCTTTGGTATGATTGCTTTTGGAGCACTAACAAATGTTAGATAGAGATGTCTAATTAACATGTTTGATACAGCTTTGTACACTGTAAAAGTGATCTGTTCTATATGTCTTTTGAATAGCTCTGGGTTTGTTCATTGACCTTTACAATTAAATTATATTTGAATTCTGGTTGTTGAATGTTTTTCATTTTTCTCATTTTCAGAGATTTCCTGGCACTGAATGTCTATGTTGCACTGTGTTACTACAAACTGGATTACTATGATGTGTCACAGGTACAAACTTTTTTACACATTCTGATACATTTATATGCTAATTGTCATTCTATATAACTACTCCATCTTTCCATCTAAGATTGGTAAACCTTTTCCCGAACGGCAAAACTTTAGTGTGATCCACTTCAAAAACTACCAAAAATGTCAAAATGGAAGCTGTTAAAGATAGAATTTGTGTAAAATATGGCATAGAAAATATTGAGACAAAAGGAGAAACTGCTGATTATCAGCAGTTTCTTCTTTTGTTGCAATGTTTTCCCAAGCCTATTCTCTTAGGGACGTCAAAACCATTTCTTGTTTGGGAAAGTGTTAATCTGATAGTTTTCATCTTTTCTTTATAAAAAAAAAAGAATATACTTTATGGTGAATTATTTGGATGAAATTGTTTTTCAAAAGAATTTTTATAGTTAATACATGTTTTAAGAAATTATAAGAATATGAATTTGGAAATTGCAAGATAGATATTTACAATGTAAGATTAGACAAGCTCTAATCATACAAATATACATGTGATGCATGAATCTTTATTTTGTATTGGCATTATACAGTGCCGGTCAAAATGACCTTTACACTCCATGTATTTTAGATTTACTAAGATAATTCCAAGTGATTCTTGTTAGATTTTTTGTTAGTTTTGTTTATCTTTTGTAATACCCACATATCGAGAGATCGGGGGCATATTGTTTTACTCAGGCCTGTCTGTCCGTCCGTCTGTCTGTCCGAAAATTTGACATTGGCCTTTTCTCCAAAAGTATTTGACATACAAAGCTCAAATTTGGTATGCAACTTCCTTTCAATGATATCTATCTGTTCCATGCAGTTTAACCTCCCTCAAGGTCATCTGTTAACCCTTATCAACCCTTTACTCTACCTACAAAAATTTAACATTTTAGAAAAATGGCCATTTTGGGGGCATTGGTGTTTCACAAACACATCTTGTTGTGTATGCATTAGTATATTGATACATTACATAATGTAGATCATGAGTATTGTTTGGTTGTATAACAGAATCTCACAGATTCATTTTTTGTATAGTGTAAAGGTCATTCTGACTGGCACTGTATTACATTCCATTTGCAGGAAGTTTTGGCAGTTTACCTACAACAGTACCCAGACAGTGCCATAGCACTCAATCTCAAAGCCTGTAATCACTTCAGGCTCTACAACGGTAAAGCAGCTGAGGTAGGGTTGAGCATGCTTTGGTAACAAGTTTTTTTAGTCTTTTCCTTAGTCAGAATAAAACATGTACTACTTTGAAAAGTTTTATTGTCAGTGAAAATTGTATCCATATAGTTAAAATGGACAGAATTTAAAAATATAAACAATATAGCATAGACAATAATCACTAGTTATATTAATTTTGTAAGTTTATTCTGTTCATATGTTCAGGATATTGTTGATTACTTTCGAAAATGCTGTAACTACATGTTGGTCAAGCCTTTGAATGATACTCAGTCATGTTGAAAAATCATCAGCCTAAATAATAATGTACTTATTAAAGATGTAGTGACTGGCTTTTCTACGGGTACCTACTATATATGCATAGAAAATTGACAGATTTTTATTTTTCTCTTTGGTTACAGGCAGAGTTGAAGAGTTTACAAGACATGGCTTCACCTTCATTCCTGTTTGCTAGAGATCTCATCAAACATAATCTGGTAAATATGCAAATATCTTTGCTAAAATTGCATAAGATCTTATAATTGTTCTTAACTAATTACCACTTAATGATGCTTTTTGATGCCCCTACAAGATAAAATCTTATAATTGTGCTTAACTAATTACCACTTAATGATGCTTTTTGGATCTCCTACAAGTTAAAGGCTTTGAAGAAGATCATTGTGGAAAATGAAGAAATTGCTTGTGACAATCAGCTTCTTCATTTCCCGCAACCTCTTTTTACCAAGAAAGACCAAGAAATTAAAATTCTTATTCTCTTGAAATTGTTGTCTTTCACATATTCAAATTTAACTCTGTTTAAAATTCTGCCATGCCTCACTAGTATCTACGGGATAATGGCTTTGGAAAACATTGTTGTAAATAAAGAAATTGCTTGTGACAAGCAATTTCTTCATTTACCACAATGTTTTCTTCCCTAAAAGAGAAAAACATGTAAAACTTAATTTTCTTAAAATTGTCATTTTTAACATCTTTGAATTTGGACTTTTGAGTTTTGACAAGTGTAAATTTTTGCACATCTGGTAATTGATTAATAAATTTGATAACAAAAATAATTCTTCATATGTGCATGTCCATCTAAATGCTTTGGGGTAAAATGATTTGTTGTAAATTACGCAGGTTGTGTTCCGAGGAGGAGAAGGGTCCCTACAGACATTACCTCCCCTGATTGACGTGATTCCAGAGGCAAGGCTCAATCTAGTCATCTACTATCTCAAACAAGGTAAGGATACTCATGACTTATAAACAGTATATCTTATGATAAAATTACCCATTTCTTTGCATGTATTGTATTACACATCTTTACAGAATAATTTCTCTCATCCAAATACTTGTAAATGTCTGAAAGTCTTCTTAAGAATGCATTGTAATAATTAACCAATAAATTACCGGATCCAGGATTTCTGTGAAAGGGGTATGAACATACAGATAGGGTGGGGGGTTGTTTTCCTAGTATGACACAATTGTGACTGGATTTCTGTATGAAAATGAAATAATCAGTCTACAGAGGGGGGTTTGTTTGAACCCACTGAACCCCCTCTGGATCTGCCACTGAATTATGAGCAATAATTTACAGGGCATCTTAATTTGAATTATTGGAGACATTCTGTACTAATGTAGTTATAGCTGTTGGCTTTTGTGAAAACTCTGAGATTAAATGGAAATAAACATTGACTTGCTTGCAGACTTGTTGGATTTTTGGGATATAAGTTTTTCAAATTAACCAGGATCTGGAAAAGTAGCCCAACATAGTTCCTGCGTATACACACAGTCTGATCATAAACCATGTTGGTCTCCAATAGCTTCTTCTTGACCTGTAGCAACCGTTAGACAGCATCATGGATCCCTGCCAGACTACATTTAATCCTTTCCCAAACAAGACCTGGTTTTGACGTCCCTGATAGAAAAGGCTTGGAAAAACATTGAGACAAAAGAAGAAACTGCAGATAACCAGCAGTTTCTCCTTTTGTCTCAATATTTTCTGTGTTATATTATACACAAATTTTATCTTAGACAATGTCCATTTGTCGTCTGTAACAGCTTTTAAAATGGATATTTTGAAAAGAAATGCTGTTTGGGAAAGGGTTTAGCACAGGGTGACCGTGAAACATGGCTGTCTCAAATGCTGTTCAAGGGACGGTTTTCTAGATCTCAGCTTATTAATCTTTTTCAGATGACATAGCAGAAGCATACAACCTCATCAAAGATTTAGAACCTACAACACCACAAGAGTATATCCTTAAAGGTGTAGTGAATGCAGCACTGGGTCAGGAACAAGGCTCTGTAAGTAATGTTGTGTTTACATGAGGGGGTTTATTATTTGTGACCCGTCACGCTAAAAGGGACCTAATCCGAATTCAAAAAATTCAAATTTTGACAAACTTATCAGACTCAGCACAGGTCAACCAGATACTGTGTGCAAAAAATGAAAATATAGTAAGATAGGGAAAACATTCCAGATATAGAAAATTACATAGAAGTGAAAAGTGTCGGCCCTAGTCTGGCTGCGCCGACTGCGCAGACTGACTAGGGTCGATATTTTTCACATCTCCGATAAGGTCCCTTTTAGCGCGACGTCACATTTGTAAACCAGATGACAAAATTTAGGACTGTTCCAATTTAGAAAGTGGTTGCAGACAACCATTTTAAGTTGATGACATTTTAAAAATCTTTGTATTTTGGGTAAGAAAACATTGTGGATAATGAAGAAATTGCTTGTCACAAGCAATTTCTTCATTTCCCACAATGTTTTCCCGAACCTTTTCCATTAGAGGCATCAAAAGGCCCCAATTTATGGGAATGGGTTAAAAGTTATTTTAAATTTTCACAAAGAGTACTTTTGTAAGAAACTCTATTTTAACCCTTTCCAGAATGGCCAAATTTCAGACTGTTGACACTGTTCCAATTTGAAAGTTGCTTTAGACAACACATTTTATGTTCATGAAGATAGGAATAGTGTATGAAATAACTCAGAAAATATTGAGACCAAAGGGTAAAATGCTGAGTATCAGCATTTTCTTCTTTTGCCTCTATCAACATTTTCTTCTTTTGCTTCAATGTTTTCACAAGTCATTTCTACTAGGGCTGACTATCGATGCCAATTTTAACTATCGCGATAGTATCGCTATCGGAGCAATCACTATCACGATACTATCACTATCGTGACATACTATCACGATACTATCACGATACTATCGTTTTTCACAAGAGGGTCTGTAAATTGGGTGTTACTTACTTATATCATTGGCTTTTACGAGGATTAATCTAGAATGTGTAACACTGCTTGATCAGTAAAGTGTAAGTAGAAAGATGTGTTCGATTTGGTCATTACCGGGACGACGATCAAGTCATTTTATCGACTTATGAACACAAAAACAAACAACAGCAATCATCTACGTAATTTCATCATAAAGCATGTATGACAAATAAAATACTCGTATGTCTAGATAATAATTCGTCACTTGTTCTTTGCTAAAGAAAAAAGACGGATTTGCTTTCAACTGGTCAAGTATCTTAATCGCCGTTTTTTCAGCATGCCTATTCCATAAAAAACGTATGGAACTTGAAATACGATGGAAATGCATGATAATTCTTAAAACTTCGGAACCCATTACAGAAAACGATGAATTCACCCACTCACAGGCTAAATTTAATAACATAGATCTAGATCTACAAATCTGACTCGAAAGCTTCAAGTGAAAAGAAGAAATGAAAGTGAATCATTTTTTTTACAAAATATTTTGGGCTACAATAAGGTAGATCTATTCAGACTTGTAGTCCAATGCGGATTCTGACAAAAGTTTTACCTTGTGTTTTATATTTAGGCCTACCTTGTGTTTTATATCCATCATACGATTTAAAATAAAATCTTTTCAAATGCAACAGAAAGCAAATTCCACCCAAAGTGAGTCAACACGAAAGACACATTGTTTTGGGGTTAAGAAGATCGTAAATGGATACCACCGATACGGTGTTTTAGTCACTCACTGTTTATATGACGTCACTTCTCCGAGATCAAATAAATGCCGCCGACTACAAAGGAGGATTGAGGCAAAAATGCGGTGTTTTACTTTACAAGGGAATATGTGTAAACGATTTTGAATATAACTACGTCATGTCTCGTGATTTATTCCATTGATCTGCTCTCCCGCGTGCATGATTAATGTCGTAAGTGTAGCTTACATGAGCTGTAGTTTTCATATTTTTGAGTGTGGCCGACGCAATCGTTAGAAGGGACACGCCTTTGCACGCGCATTTGGGAGAATAGAAAATCACTGTCTAGTTTTCGCACGCGCCTTTGGGAGAATAGAAAAACTATGTCTGGTTTTCAACCAATTAAAGTGGAGATGCTTTATGGCGCACTTGTAGGCACGCGGGCTTTTTTGTAATTAAATGATTATTAGATCATCCCCCCATGGAGAATAAGAACCAAACACTTTTTTTCAATGCATTTTAAAAACTGTTTTACCGATTTCATGACACGGACTAAGTCTTTTAAAATGGGATTTACCTTTTATGCTCCCCGAAGGGAGAGCATATAGTCGCCGCTTCGTCTGTCCGTCCGTCCGTCCGAAGCGATTTCTCCGTAACCCTTGGGCCAAATCAAATGAAACTTACCATGTGAACTCCCTATGACAAAATGCCGATGTAGTTTTCCCGGTTTTTGGATTTGAGGCCTCGTCATGGGAAAAGGGGACTTAAGGTTAAATACAGTTTTTCTCTAATTTCTCCTAGTCTAATGGTCAGAATTTGATGAAATTTCATATTTGAGTTGCAAATCAGATGCCCTTGACAATAAACTATATAAAATTTTCCTATACAAATTATGTCATGGAAAAAGGGGGCTTAACATTTGTTAGCTTTATATTAGCTCTGCATGGCATATATTTATTGTGACAATGCCTTATTCGGGGAGCATTGTCCGTCTCTGACGGCTCTTGTATTAAGGTATGTTGGTGTTAACAATTCTAAACAAGGAAATGCATCTTTTTTGTTTTGCTACAAAGTTCTAAGCACACTTAGACCGAATAATAGATCTATGCCGTTTGCATGGCTAATTAATTGGCTATTTATACGATATCGCAGCTAGATCTAGATGTTTTCAACCTGTTTGACAAACAAATATTCCGTCCACACGGCAAAACCATGTGCACATGGACAGGAGCGGTTTGGTGTTTGTAAACGTAATCGTTGAGCAGACGACTTTCATTCTCTGAAAGCCAAAAATATCGAACTCGGTTACACAGGCTCAGAAACAATTACGACATTACGACGAGGAATAAAATATGTCAGGGCTTATAAATAGGAATAGGAAACAATGAGAGAAAGGTTCAACTGTCAATATGAAAGTAAACTATCGATAGTTGGACGAACTATCGGCGATAGTTATCGATAGTTCATTTCACAATCGATACATCAACATCGGAGCAGTCTCTATCGCGATGCATCGATATATCGATCCATCGTTACACCCCTAATTTCTACTATGTCAAAACTGGTCTTGTTTTAGAAAGGGTTAAGTAAAATTTCTTAACTACTCTAAATTCTAAAAGCAGGCTTAAGTTATTGGCTTTATGGAGAGTTTTAAGAAATGAGATGCATTTGCAGCATAAATCTGTTTATTGTATTTTCCTTAACCCTTTCACTGCCATAGGTGACTTTTGTCGACTATAGGGGGTCCCTGGCATAGGCGACTTTAGTCGACAAATTTATGGGGGCGAAATATATGAGTACCCACAACATAAAAAGAAAAAAATATTGTCATTTCATAAATTACCTTTAAATTTTGGTCACATATAGGTGCTTAATTTGTCTGTATTTGCCGAAAATTTGAAAGGAATCCATCAAATGAGTCAAAAGTTATGCATGTTTTTGTGTACAGGGTATTGATTCTTGGAAATTTCTTCGAATTAATTCAGCAGTGAGAAACACATCCGAAATAAATATTTGGCAGTGAAAGGGTTAATTTTATGCTTAAAATATCTGTTTAAGCCATAAAATCAATATGACCATGAAGTTTATACATGAATTTTACAGAAATGCAATGACTTCATGTTGGACCAATGATGTTTTCTTTTGTAGATGAGAATCTGCATTTTAACCCTTTACCAAACAACAAAGTTTTAGGGTAATCCACTTCAAAAACTGCCACAAATGACAAAATGGAAGTTATTAAAGATAGAATTTGTGTATGATATGACATAGAAAATATTGAGACAAAAGGAGTAACTGCTGGCTATCAGCAGTTTCTTCTTTTGTCTCAATGTTTTCCAAGGCCTTTTCTGTTAGGGACGTCAGAACCAGTTCTTGTTTGGGAAAGGGTTAATCCATTCCCTCAAAAATGACTTTTTGATGCCCCTAGGGACAAAAGATATTGACTTAAAACATTGTCGAAAATGAAGAAAATGCTTTTGACAAACAATTTTTTCATATTCCACAATGTTTTCTACAGAATGACAGAAAAATGTAAAATTGTACAAGTCTAAAAAAATTTCTGTCTGGTAATTGGTTAAAATACATCGTACATGATTTGTTTTACAGAGAGAACATTTGAAGATAGCTCAGCAGTATTTCCAACTGGTAGGAGGGTCTGCTAGTGAATGTGGTAGGTTTTTAGAATATCTAAATGCTCAATGATTTAGACTTCTGTAACAATAATTAACCCTTTCCCAAACGACAAAATTTTAGGGTGATCCAATCCAAAAACTGCCATAGATGACAAAAATGGATGTTATTAAAGATGGAATTTGTGTAAAATATGGCATAGAAAATATTGAGACAAAAGGAGAAACTGCTATTCTCTTAGGGACGTCAAAACCAGGTCTTGTTTGGGAAAGGGTTAAATTAACCTTTGTAACAGTGAACTAGCAAACGTTGTCAATTATTAGCAATGCTATATTTGGGACATTGCATAAAAATGTTTATGGTGCCTAGAACCTGCCATTTCCCATTACCAAATGGCAGTTTTTTAGACTAGTCCCAATTCAAAGACAATGCAGACGACAATTAAAAAAGAATGAAATTTTGAATTTTTTGTTCTTTTTACATAGAAAACATTGTGGTAAATGAAGAAATTGCTTGTCACAAGCAATTTCTTCATTTTCCACAATGTTTTCCAAAGCCGTTACCTTGTGGGGAGTCAAAAAGAGTCACTGTGTGGTAATGGGTTAATTAAAATCTTTGTTACTAAATTCTTGATTCATTGTAACATGCTATCACCATTTTCACTAACTAGTGCATTTTTTCAATATTTTGCCCATTACCAAATGTCAAAAATTAGGTCTGTTCCAAATTCAAAGGTGTTGCAGACACCAATTTCAAGTAAATGAAAGTTAAATTTTTGCTGTGTTTTGGGGTAGAAAACATTATGGGAAATAAAGAAATTGCTTGTTTCTTGTCACAAGCAATTTCTTTGTTTTCCACGATGTTTTCCAAAGCCATTATCTTTGAGGAGTCAAAAAGACTCAGTGTGTGGTAATGGGTTAATGCTCCAACACAAACTTTATATCCTCATTAATTGAAATATGACTTTTAACCCATTCCCAAACTAGACCTGGTTTTGACGTCCATGATATAAATGGCTTGAGAAAACATTGAGACAAAAGAAGAAACTGCTGATGACCAGCAATTTCCCCATTTTGCCTAAATGATTTCTATACTATATGTAACACAAATGCAGTCTTTCTAAATCTTTTTGATATCGGTGCATTAGCTTTTGAAATAGATTACCCTAATATTTTGCCATTTGGGAAAAGGTTAAGGTATCCAAACCCTCAAAAGCACCAAAGTGCCAGAGTCGAAATTTGAAAAGTGCCAATAATTCCTAAAGTATGTTACATTTCCATTCCACATACAAACATTTTAAACGGTTTAAAATTTTGAATTAATGCATACTTATGCAAATATTTGACAAAAATGTTCAAATTACCTCCCTTACATATGAATAAAGAGTAAAAATATTTGTAAATTAATTCCTTCTTGAAGGATAATCTTGAAATCCGGCATGTGAAGTCTATTTACAAGTGTGTGTAATTTGATGCATTTCGTATGGTTAGAAAGTGGATTTTTTTTCAGGGTCTGTAAACCATAAACCAAAAGATTGTTTGTCGTTGTTTTTTTTTTTCAGATACCATCCCAGGCAGACAGTGTATGGCCTCATGTTTCTTTCTACTCACACAGTTTGAAGATGCCCTGGTCTATCTTAACTCTATAAAGGTAAATCAGAACTACATATAAGTGGTGGTGAAGACATTCTAACTTTCTTATTTGAATTCCAAACCCTATGTTGTGGGTACTCATTTGAATCGTCTCAACAAGACGATACAAATGAGTACCCACAATATAGGGTTTGATGAACAATAATAGAATTATCGTAATTTAAAAAGCCATCACTCCCTTTTATCTGGAGCTCTGTTCAGAATTATGTGAAATTTGCTTGGCTTGTTGTTTTATCTTTTTCACTGAACTGAGAGCAAAGGTTATTTCACTGAACTGAGTGCAAAGGTTATTTCACTGAACTGAGAGCATTCACTGAACTGAGAGCAAAGGTTATTTCACTGAACTGAGAGCAAAGGTTATGCAACAATGGCTATAAAGGCATTTTTTCTCAACAAGAGTGTTCTTCTCCCATAAAAAATGTTTTACAGTGTGACTGTGTCTTTGATGTGCATGTGTTAGAGATTTAATTCTCACTTGTCAATTAGTATTTCTTGCCTTTCTACACAATAACACAATGAGGTGTAACTTAGTAGTATGAAACTATCGCAAGTTCAGTTTACATATACAGTCAATCTTGCTCAAGCGACCACGTGCATTAAGCCACTTTTTGTTTGAAGCGACCACTCTCAGGTCCTCCCGGTGAAATTCCTTCTTTAAATTGTTGCATTAAGCGTTTTTCTCCTAACGCGACCAGCGACCGGCATTTTTGCGGCCCTCAAACAATGGAATGTTATTTTAAGCCACCGTCCCACATTACTGATCATTTAGGAAAGGTGTCAAACGTATGTAATCGATATGAAAGCTGTGAAATTGCCCTAATTAACAGCAATTTAGTCACCTGTGAAGTCAATCAAAACTGTTTAATGAAATGACAGATTGTGTTTTGTTTGTTATGCAATCTAGATTACCGTAATTAATTTGGAATAATGTTCCCCATTATAATCTGTTTATATTTTGATCAGAATTTAAGAATAATATTGGATGGCAAAAACCCGGGGAGATCATGTCTTATCGGTAATAATAAAGTCTGGCCTATCGAGTATGCGTTATTTAACCATATAAAGAGGAAGATCTAAAGTGAAAATATTTTTGTTCGATTAAAATTTAAGAACAAAATAAATCAAGTCACCTTTGAAATACATCTACATCTACCAGGTACATGTTTCGCACAGCCGTCACACTTGACTATTATTGCTCGTTTGAAATGTTTACCAAAAATCGGGAAAATGAAACTGAAATTTATCACCCAGAGATGGTGAAATAATATCTTGTATGTCATTAATTCTTTCATTTCTTTTCACAAGTTGACTAAATCAACGATTCTTCCCTAAATCAGAGATAAATTTCCTTTAACTTAACAATAAATTGATCTTTCATACCGTTGGTCGTTATTCTATAGCCCTCTTTTCCAGAAGTAGAAACGTTGGATAAACATTGTGTGCAAGGAAGAACTCGCATGAAAAGTTAGACATTGTATTCAGAGACTGTTTTGTTAAGCGACCGTTTTTGGAATTCCCCAAGGGTGGTCTCTTAATACAAGATTGACTGTACTTACATTTTAATATGTTTGCTGACTTAAACATTGATTACAACACACTTGTTCTTGTTCAGGGCTCGAATTTCCACTAGCATACTGACTATTTGCTAGTTAAAATTAAAGATTGCTGGTGATTCTATCTGACACTAGATTTTTTGGTGAGTGGATAAATATTCCCCACCCACAAGTTTTATAAATGCAGTCTGAAAAGGCTTACAAAACGGCTTCCAAATGTTGACTATTTTGGACATGCCCTTTAAATTATGCAGGGTATTATGCTTTTATTTTTCAAAATGGAAACCTTCTTAATATACGAAAACAGATTGCAAGTGAATTTGACTTTTTGCTAATGGTTTCGAAAGCCACTGGCAAAATATTGCAAGTCATTTTTTCAGGGAAATACTAGCCCTGTTGTTTTTATATTTTCAGAGCTATTTCTACAATGATGATTGTTTCAACTTTAACTATGCTCAGGCCAAAGCTGCTGTTGGTAACTTTAAGGAAGCAGAAGAGGTATGTACTGTAATTATTCTAATAAATGCACAGGCCTTAATTAGAAAAGTGCTCAATAGAAAAATTGGAGATGGGCTTTTATAAGAGGTATTCTACTTTTGTTAGTCAAAACGCGGGAATCAATTGTCAATTCATGGACTCGAGGGTTAATCAAGTAAAAATTTGCAAAGGTATGTTACAAGGACTGTAAAATACAATTTTTGGTTGAAATTTATTAATTGTAAACAGATTAGGAGACAGGAAATCCTCTCTTGCATTGATTTTGTGAAGGATCTTTGTTTATGACTTACAATATTTTAATCCGTAATCGGGGGATGGGTGTTTATTAGAATATGGGCGTCTATTAGAATAATTACGGTACATGTATTTATCATATCTGAAAAGAATTTATTGTTATGCTTACAAAGAAGACTTAAATCTATGTGAAATTGGGAATAGGGTCATTATGAAATTGACATTACGAATTGAATGGGAACGTTTACACAAACAATTTTCAAGGTGCCTTAGGTTGAGATAATACACAGTTGAAGATGGACATGAATTTCTTTTCTATCTGTCCATCTTTTTGTTCGTCAATCCATCCTTCTATACTGTACATAATTTATGTGTATGTTTGTCCACATTTTCGTGGTTGTTAATCATGTGACTCAGAATTTCAGAAAATCTTCAAAAATTTTGTTAATACTTGACCAATTTGAATTCAAGTTGAAGCAGAGAAGGTGGGAAAGTGCCATGAATAAGCTGGATGTGGTGGATTTTTGAAAAATCAACTGATAAAAAAGTTGTTGAAGTGTGTGTGTGTGTGTGTCCCGGGTTTCATATTTAACGTGCAGGTGTAGAAGCACAATCCACATCAGTGGGCTCCTTTCCAGGTAGCTGGCTAGCTGCACGCATGGCTGTTCTCACTCCCTGTCTCCAGTCCTTCTTATTGTGTGGGTCAATGGTGGATAGATTCCATTCTCTGCGATCCCTCTCTGTCAATTGTTTCCAAGTCATAACTTTTAATGTGCCCAACCTGAACACTTTTTGGCGCTTGCAGGATTCGCCTCTTTGGCCTGACCCTGCCCCCCGCACCTGTGAAGGGGCCAAGCCAGAGACGGGACCAGCAGATTTATGGTGTCTACTGGTACCGCCTAACTCTACTTCTGTTGAACAAACCATTATTATCTTGGAGCAAATTGTTTAACGGGGTCGCCTGTCCAGGGCTGTCACCCCCAACTGAGAAGTCTAACGTGATCTCAGGGTAGCATTTACATGCACGCCGTTCCCATACTTGGGCGATGGTGCCTTGCCGTTGACCCTACCAGTAGAGCTCCTCCGCCAAACCACACACTAAGGTTCACCATGTTTGACGATGGTTACTCCCTAGCTCTGCCATCCCGGTGGTAGCAGCCTCATAATCCAGAGGTGGAGGTTGTCTTTTAAGGTCATATCCAGGACCAGGGTGTAATGGCACTCCTAACCGTTTGCTGGCACCGCCTTCTTGTCCGTTGAGCCATACTGGGGCTTCTTCCGCACAATCTGCCGGAAACCAGTCTTTTGCTATTTGCCCATAGCTGGGGGTCTGTTCATGGGGCAGCAGGGCGTGTCCACACGCCGGTGGGCCATGCATACCACATGTCTGGGGGCAGACCTCCTCTGAGTCCCCTGTAGTTTAGCCTGAGGCCGCAAGGTGCTCAGTTGACATGTGTTGCCACGGGGAGGCACTACATAGGGCTTGACTGTGAAGAGGCTATGTACTGGCAGGGGAGACTTACCTACTCTGCTCCCTTTTCGCAGGGCTAGCCAGCGGCGGAGGCTGAAAGCGGAAGTGAAAAGCACACAACACACAGCACACCACACTTGACGCATACACAGACCATTACAACACACGATCAACCAAAATTTCGGTTGATCTTTAATAACACCTTTATCTGTTGATTTTTCAAAAATCCACCATGCCCATGTAATGTGTGCCGTCTGTTCACCTTCTGTGCTTCAAACCAAATGCAAATTGGTCTCTTATTAACAAAATTATTGAAGATTTTCGTAATTTGTTGTATCACATGAATATCCACAGTGATTTTTTGAATGCAATTTTCTTACAATGTTACTTGACCTTGTGTATGTGGTCAGGCTTTTCAACTTTTGCCATATTACAGAAACACCTTTTTTAGCTCGACTTTTCGAAGAAAATGAGAGCTTATACTGTCACCCGGGCGTCGGCGTTGGCGTCGGCGTTGCAACAAAGGTTAAAGTTTTTTCAAACATCTGTTTCTACTTATGCTATTGCTCTGAAACTTAGCACATGCTTTTGTGACCCTAATATTAGCCTCTAGGCAAAGATTCATTACTCTCACATTTAATTTACTGGAATTTTAGCCTTTTTTGACTTAAATTCTGGGTTAAGCAACTTAGAAAAGTCGAGCGCGATGTCTTATGGACAGCTCTTGTTCATGTTTTTTATTTCCAGGTATTTTTGTTGATACAAAGTGACAAGATAAAGAATGACTACACATATCTCAGTTGGCTAGCTAGATGTTGTAAGTGAAGATTTATTTACCAGACAACAAAATTTTAGACTTGTCCTTGGAAGCAAAAACTAACACGGTGTATAATCACATGACTTAGAATTTCTGATAATCATCAATAACTTCGTCAATACTTGACCAATTGCATTCGGTTTGAAGCAAAGAAGGTGGAAAAATGTCAGGAATAACCTAGAAGTGGTGGATTTTTGAAATATCATCTGATAAAAAAGTTATTGAAGATCAACCAAAATGTTGGTTGATCTTCAATAACTTTTTATGCCCCCGATAGGGAGGCATCATAAATTTGACTTGTCCGTCCGTCCGTCTGTCTGTCCGTCTGTCCGTCCGTCTGTCCGTCATTCCGTCCAAAAACTTAAACATTGGCCATAACTTCCTTATTACTTAACATATTCGCTTCATACTTTACCACAACATTCCTTGGTACATTACCTTTCTGTAGGCACATACTTTGGTGACCTTGACCCCTGGATGACCTTGACCTTGAACATAGATTGGCCATAATTTAAAATCAAAGCGGTGTCAGGGCATTGTCATCTTACAGCTCTTGTTTATCAGATGGTTTTTAAATATCCACCACATCTATCTAATATGTAGCGTCTTACCACATTCTCTGCTTCAAACCGAATTCAAATCAGTCCGGTATTTACAAAATTATTTAGGATTTTCTGAAAATATTGTATCACATGATTATCCACCGTGACTTAGTTTATAAAAAGCTGGAACGCAAAAGAGGAAATGCTGGCTTTCTTTATGTGAAAAAGTTTTGCAGTATTCTTGAGACTGTAACAGCAACACCAATTGAAATTTGTGAGGTGTCCGTGGTCGAGATATAGTCTAGAGCATTGGCCTCATGATCAAGTGGTTTCGAGTTTGATCCCCAGTAGCACTAGTTGCTCTTTGCATCTCATTGGCCCACACATTTGGCATGAGTACCTGTGTATTTTTCAGGAAGCAGAATAGAGAGGGAATTAAATACTGATAAGCTTCTAGCTTTTGTCCCAATTGTTGTAAACTGAATTAGTTTTTAAACCTAAAAAACCTACTGATTAAAATTGTTGAACAGTGTCTGAAATTCATGAAATATGTATAATGCTCTCTTATTATTGTCGTTTTCAGACATAATGAACAGAAAGGCTCGTCTGGCCTGGGAGTTATATCTAAAGATGGAGACTTCTGGTGAATCATTCAGTCTACTACAGCTTATTGCTAATGACTGTTATAAGGTAATGATAATCTTTTTTTCATCCTTTGATTTAACACTATTCATTTGATCTTGGCTAATTGTTTATCTTCCCCTAAAAAGTGAAGTATTTATGAAGAGTAAATACAATGTGAAAAAAGATGTAGTAAAACATGATCAAACATCTATGAGTATTAATGATATATTGAAAGTTTCCCCTGAAAAAAAGAAATTATTGTGGTAAATTCAGAAAACATTGCAAACCAGCATCATCAAAAAATGTCATTTTAACCCTTTCCAAAACAAGACCTGGTTTTGACGCCCCTAATAGGAAAGGCTTGGGAAAACATTGAAACAAAAGAAGAAACTGCTGATAACCAGCAGTTTCTCCTTTTGTCTCAATATTTTCTATGCCATATTTTATACAAATCTTATCTTTAATAACATCTATTTTGTCATTTGTGGCAGTTTTTGAAGTGGATCATCCTAAAATTTTGTCGTTTGGGAAAGGGTTAACCTGAAAAAGAATTAGGCGACGAAGTCACATTTCAAGTTGTAGATAAAACTTTACAATGTCTTAGCCATCATTTGGTTCAGTGAGCTGGAGATCAATGAAAAGTTTTCTTCTCTGTGTTTCTTTATTAGTATTGTACCATTTAATGATTTTACTTTGCTCTATTCATATTTTTGGTGTTTAACCCTTTCCCAAGCAAGACCTGGTTTTGAGGTCCCTATCAGAATTGCCTCAGGAAAACATTGAGACAAAAGAAGAAACAGCTGATAACCAGCAGTTTCTCCTTTTGTCCCAATATTTTCTGGGCTATAAAACAAACATTTTGGCCTTTTGTGATTATTTATTTTGTCATCTGCAGCAGCTTTCAAATTGGACCTTAAAATGTTGTCATTTGTTAAAGGGTTAATCTCTATTTTACATCATAGATGGGTCAATTCTACTATGCCGCTAAGGCCTTCGATGTGTTGGAGAGGTTGGATCCAAATCCAGAATATTGGGAAGGCAAGCGAGGTGCATGTGTTGGTGTGTTCCAGCTGATTATTGCAGGGCATGAACCAAGGTATGTAATATGCTTTAAGGTTTACGAACTGAGAATGAAAACACCACTTTCTAGCCATATGAAATGCATCAAATTACACACACTTGTAAATACACTTCACATTAGTTGATTCACCATGCCGGATTTCAAGATTATGCTCCAGGAAGAAAATAATTTACAAATATTATTTTACTCTATATTCATATGCAAGGGAGGTAATTTTGAACATTTTTGTCAAATATTTCCATAAGTATGCATTAATTCAAAATTCTAAACCCATACAAAATGCTTCTGTTTGTATTGGGAATGGAAATGTAACACAGTTTAGGAATTACTGGCCCTTTTCAAATTTTGCCTCTGGGTCTGCATATTCTCAGTTTATAAGATAGAAAATGTTAAACCTCATAATTCTGAGGTGATATATACATGTATATAGGTAGTCTTTGAAATTTTAGAAAAAAAATCAAGTGTTTGATCATAGCAGGACATGAACCAAGGTTTAGAGTAGAATCAAGTGTTTAATAGATGCTGATATATCAGCATCTATTAAACTCTTGATTTTGGTCTAAAATTAACAAAAAAAACCCCAAAACACCCCTAAACATGTTTTAAGAATTGATGGGATGCCCAAAATTATTAATATTTTTGAAAAAAAATTAACTTGATGGTAAGGTTAGACCCAAACCCAGAATATCGGGAGGGCAAGCGAGGTGCATGTGTTGGTGTGTTCCAGTTGATTATAGCAGGGCATGAACCAAGGTAGGGTGGCTTATCACAGAAAATAATTGGATGACGTTATCATGTGATAGCTAAGATTACTGTTATTTAACCCATTATCACACAGCAAAACTTTGGACTTTTCCAATTTGAAAGGTGTTGCAGACAACAATTTTAAGTGCAGGGCTTTTTTCAGAATTGGGGGAAGACACAGGACGCTGGTAGAAAGGGGAAAAATCACATGCAGTATCCTAGTTTTGGGGAAAATTGTATAATATAGAGAAAGTGCTCTTGATAGACTAAAACCTCTTATACCCACTACTGTAGACTTTAGAACAAGTAGGGATAGTTTGTAAAGCTGTAGAAATCGTGGAAAAGGTTTCCTTGTTATTTAATTTGGGTTTTTAGTGTGATTTTTGAAAATATATCTTGGGGAAAATTTATTTTTTGGGGAAAAATTGCATTATTTCTTGAGGGGAAGACGCTGGAAACCAGTGTCACTTTCTTAAGGGAAAAACCCCCTGAAGTGGAATAGATGAAATTAAGAAAATCTTTCCATTGTGGGTTAGAAAACATTGTGGAAAATGAAGAAGCAATTTCTTCATTTTCCACAATGTTTTCCTAAGCCTTTTCTTGTGAGGGAGTCAAAAAGCGTCACTGTGCAATAATGGGTTAACCTTTGTGTTGATGAAACACTTGGTATACTACTTACATCTGTTTTGATATGAAAGTTTCCAGGAAGATTGACAATTAGTGTCTTATGAATATCATATTTTGATAAGCTGAACGTTTCTACTAAAATCGTCAAATTCAAGATTTACTTTTATCTGGCATATATCATAAGAACTTATCTTGTTTTCAAAATGGCTACACTGATAATTCATTGACCTCAATTTTGTTTTACGAATATCACATTTTGATAAGCTGAACGTTTCTTCTAAAATTGTCTTGAGAGAGCAGTCAAATTCAAGATTTACTTTTATCTGGCATATATCATAAGAACTTATCTTGTTTTAATGATGTCTACTCTGATAATTCATTGACTGCAATTTCATTTATAATTTCAGAGAAACATTACGAGATGTGATCAACATGTTGAGAAACACCAGTAACCCACAAGTGGAATACATGGTCAGGACGATGAAGAAATGGGCGAAAGAAAACTTGGTGCCACTACCTTGAACAACAGAATGATGGTGCATGCTTTAGATACAGTGAATTGATCTAAATTTTGATTCGTTATCGCAAATTAATTCTTTCCTTGAAGCTGGTGTTAAACTATTTCTCAAACAGCAAACATTAAGGCAATTCCAATTTGAAAGCTGTTGCAGACGACTAAATGGGTGTTGATGCTTATAGTATAGGTGTGCGCACAGAAAGTCATGAAGCAGAAGGAGAAATTGCTGAGTATCAGTACTTATCCTTTTACCTTAATGTTTTCCAAAGTCTTTTCTGTTAGGGGCGTCAAAACTAGGTCTTGTTACTTTGGGAAATGGTAAACAGGGTAGACAATCTTTAGAGCAAAAAAAAAAAAAATGTGATTTATGAAAAAATACAAGAAAACTATTTCGCTCCTTTTTGCCCAAAATCTTGTAACCACAGCTTTAAACATGCTGTTGCTACAAGGTTTTTGGAGAAAAAGTGACCATTAAAGGATTGATTAAAAATGTAAAAATCTAGGTTGTTTCTAGTGACAATAGGCTAAAGATATATGTGACCCATCACGCTAAAAGGGACCTTATCAGATGTGTGAAAAATATCGACCCTAGTCAGTCTGCGCAGTCTGCACAGCCAGACTAGGGCCGACACTTTTCACTTTTATGTAATTTCCTAAATTCGGAATGTTTTCGCTATCTAGTATCTAACTATATGTTCATTTTTCGCATACAGGATCTGCTTGACCCGTGATTAGTCTGACAAGTTTGTCAAAATTTGGATTTTTGGAGTTCGGATAAGGTCCCTTTTGGCGTGACGGGTCACATATACATACGAAAAAGTATTAGTGACCCTTTTGTTGTTGAAAAAAAAATGTTACAGAAAAATTGTCAGATCTGAAATCCGTCCATTCAACCCTTTCCCAAACAGCCATATTTTAGGATGATCAACTTCAAAAAATTTCACATATATGACAAAAAGGATATTATTAAAGATAGTTTTTGTGTAAAATATGGCATAGAAAATATTGAGACAAAAGGAGAAACTGCTGGTTATCAGCAGTTTCTTCTTTTGTTTCAATGTTTTCCTAAGCCTTTTCTATTAGGGACGTCAAAACCAGGTCTTGTTTGGGAAAGGGTTAATATGTTACATATCACTGTTTATGACATGAGAATTCTTATTTATTATATTTATTTTTGCAAATTATGTAAATATGAATAAATTTGAAAACACAGAAAACAATTTGTGATTTTGTTGTTTACATTTTCTGTCAGTGTGGTATTGATATATACTAAGCACAACAATATAAGGATATCGGAATTGGTTTAATATTTTACCACGAAATTTCCAAAATTTACTCAAATTTCTCCAATAAACTTGTTCTTTAACATCTTAAAAAACAATACTTAAAAATGTTTTTGGTCACACTATTATAGACTGGTTAATTCTTGGGCGTATGTAGCAGTACCGTCTGTTTCGAAAATCGCATAACGATGTCAATACTGCGTATACGACTTCTAGTGTCTAAATCTGTGTTTCTTGAGATTATCCCTGTATTTGGATGCCTGCATGTTTAAAGTGGTCCTGAAGGATCCCAGTGTGTAGATGCCGGTTATTTTCAATCAGTGAACTTAAAACCTTTAAGATTGCGAAAGAACGGAATAACGCGCCGATCGGTTGCTTGGTCAACGCAACCCCACAATTATAGGCTACGCTTTGTGACACAGCAACCGTCAATACAACATTAGCTTGGTAAACTGCAAGCTCGAGCTTTCCTACATCTACTAGTGTTGGCGGTCAGTTAGACGACAGCGTTGAACCAACTTTTCACAGCTAAGGACTTGTTTGCGAATATGCACTGTTTAGTTTTCATAAAGAAATGCGGAAATCGCATGTGTATGCATAAAAGTGGCCCATTTGTGATTTTCAATGCTAACCCCTTTGTAGAGTATATGCCTATGTTATGAAATCAACGACCCGTGACTGCACAATATTTTCACACAAAGCAAAAGTAATAATAGTTTTATCAAAAAAAGTATAACAGCTTCCAATAACCTTAAAATTTTAATTTATCAAAAAAAGTATAACAGCTTCCAATAACCTTAAAATTTTAATTTATCAAAAAAAGTATAACAGCTTCCAATAACCTTAAAATTTTAATTTATCAAAAAAAGTATAACAGCTTCCAATAACCTTAAAATTTTAATTTCTATTTATCATTGAGTCTCATTATCCCTATATTGTTGTGCTTTAAAGTATATTATGGACTAGGACCTGGAAATATCCTAGTCAAACCTTCTAACCGGCCACTTTGTTTTTTGCATTTTGAAATGTTTACAATAATCTGAGTGGTAAGAAGGTAACCTCTTTGGAAAGGATGACTATTTGAATATAATTTCGTAAAAACGTTGATATGTGTAAAATTAATGCGACTCTAAGATATTACGTGAAGGACAATGACCCCCATTTTAGAAAATCCCAAAAACGGCGAAATTCGACAGAAATTCAAATTCCAGATAACACCAAATATTGGCTATCTTAAACCTTTCCCGAACGATGAATTTTTGGATGTTCCAATTCAAAAGCTGCTGCAGATAACAAAATTGATGTTTAAAAGGAAAGGGTTTGTGTACAATATAGCAAAGAAAATATTGAGACAAAAGAAGAAACTGCTGGTTTTCAGCAGTTTCTTCTTTTGTGTCAATGTTTTCTCAAGCGTGTTCTATTAGGGATGTCAAAACCAGGTCTTGTTTGGGAAAGGGTTAAAGATCATTTGTCAATATTGCTAATCAACCGACAAAGAAGCCTTATTTTCGAAAAAAGAACTTAATTCTACTCCATATTGCCAAGGAATGGACAGATTTCCTACGAAATACCCCACCCACCAATGTTAAAAATGATGAAAATTCATAGTTTTTATTTCAAAAATGATTATTCTTTTCAATGTATAACAAGAATTGTGGTTATCACGTCACCAAATACATATTTTCTGGTAGAAAGTAATTGGCCGGTTAGAAGTTTTGAGTAGTATATATTCCAAATGTCATTTGAAACCACTATGGATCCAGACCAGAATTACACTCTACCAGAGTTTATCGCTGTTAGATTATTTCATAGTAAAACGTAGTAAACAATGAGCGATGGAAACAGAGTAGAACAGAAAGTGCATATGTACATTCTGATCAAGACTCGTGTTGGCCTGGAATACTTTTGTAATCAGCTTCAATTTTGAGATAGGAAATGGCTAGCGATACGGGCCCGTTTGTAATCGGCTGCAATTTTGAGATAAGAAATGGCTAGGGATTCGGGCCCGTATCTCTAGCCCTTGTCATTTGACCTGTATCCCTAGCAAAAAAACCCATTGTTTCGATAGAGATACGGGCACGTATCTCTAGCAAAACCATGGTGGTTTTGCTAGGGATACGGGCCCGTATCTCCAGCCCCCATGGGCAAGAGATACGAGCCCGTATCCCTAGCCACTTCCTTTGAGATAACAGCATGGATCCTGATCAGACTGCAATTAGCCACAAGCTCCTTTAGGGGGTCATCATGTCACATGTATGCTATAAGGGCATTTTTTTCATATCTAGACTTAACTTTCATACCACCTTGACCAAGTTTTTATGCAAAATCCCGAAATCTTTAAATCTCATTCACTTGAAATTGTCGTCTGCATCATATTTGAATTGAAACACCCTAAAATTTTGTCGTTTGAGAAATCCTTTGTTACCTCTCGGAAGCGCACCTTTTTCTGATTACGACCCAGAACGTCATATTACACAAAAAATAGTCGCTTTTCAACAAAAACCTCGTAATTCTGACTATGATAATAAAAGGAATGAAACGATATTTAGAAAAAAATGGGAACAACGTCACAATATCATATTTTTCCTTACACTGATATATACAGCTTCTATACCCGATTGAAATAGCCGTTTGTCATGTCTGTTGAAATTTGCCAAAGGAATTTGAGAAAACTGATTATTTTAGATATTTTCTTTTTGTAACTTGTGATTCTGCCAAGAGAAAGACAAAGGCTCGGCAAGCTTAGTCAGAAGATAAATTATATGAGATTGACATGAGTAAAAGTCTCTCATAATGGGGACCCCTCATAATGTACCAGGCCCGTAAGAAGCAATTTCAATAGGATTTTCCTAAATTTTTAATGTAAAATAAGCAATGTTCAGAATTTTTGGCTAACTTGGGGGGGGGGGGCTTAGCCCCGTTCCTCCTTGTTCCTACGGGCCTGTGTACATAGGCCTATTAGGACGGCAGCACGAAACTCCCAAATCTACCCTAATCTTCCCCAAATCTACCCAAATCCAATCAGATTTTCTCAAATATTATTGATTTCTTTTATATGAGCATGGTCCTTCAGTTTTCTTATGTCTTTCGAGGCTTAATCCTTTTCCAACAATTTCAACAATTTTTTCTTCTTTTAATTCGATAATTTATATCATTTAGCAGATTTCTATTTCTGAAGCATTTATTTCGTCGTCTGTTGTGACTTTTAATGAAAACCGATCTAATTCTTTGTTTGGTCTGGTAATATTTTTAATCAGTGATGAACGTTGATTAACCCATTACCCCACAATGGCTCTTTTTTACCCCTTACAAATTTATGACTTTGGAAAACATCGTGGAAAATGACGACATTGCTTGTGACAGGCAATTTCTGTTTTTTTCCACAATATTTTCTGTACAAAAAGATCAAAAATTGTAAAACTTCATTCAATATAAATTGTCGTCTGCAACATCTTTGAATTTAGACAAGTCTAAAATTTTGTCGTTTGGTAATGGGTTAAAAGGTTCAATGCTAGCCATGTATCGTCTAATTAATGAATGAATATATAGCATATATTGATTAACCCTTTCCCAAACGACAACATTCTAGGATGGTCACTTCTAAAACTGTCACAAATGACAAAATGGAAGTTATTAAAGATGTAATTTGTTTGAAATATAGCATGGAAAATATTGAGACAAAGGGAGAAACTGCTGGTTTTCAGCAGTTTCTTCTTTTGTTTCAATATTTTCCCAAACCTAATCTATTAACGACATTAAAACCAAGTCTTGTTTGGGAAAGGGTTAACACATTATAAAGGACTTTATGAAGTACATAATTATAGATTTGTCATTAAATATAAAAGATCTTAAAATAAATTTAAGATAGAATATAAATTGGTATAGATCTATGATAAAATAAAAAAAATATGCGAAGTAGATCTAGATCATCTTTCTTATTTTTGGGTATTTCATTCGCCTTACATCATTCTGTATTATGTTACAGCATTGCAAAGGGTTGAAATAGTCACTCATTCGATGTGTAAATATCTTAGATTTGGGTAGATTTGGGCAAGATAAAGGGTAGATTTGGGTAGAATTGGGAAGATTTGGATAGATTTGAGAATTTCGTGCCGCCCTATAATATTATGATTAGGTCTAGATCTTTTTTTTTACCTTACCAACAAAATGTTTCACGAGCCAAAACGACGTTCCCTAGCAATTATAGAAGGCCCCCCTTCTTAATAGTGCGACAGTGCATAACCGTCATAATACCAAACCGTATGTGCCTATAAATAAATAAATAAAATTATAGGCTACATGAAAGTGTTAACGCATACCAAAGCACTGGCGCTTTTGGACGCCACCCCCCCCCCCCCAACCCCCCCCCCACCCCCACCCCCCAAAAAAGGTTTTGAGTAAACATTGTGTGAAAATAAAAAAAAACTTGCTTTTCACAAGCAATTTCTTCATTTTTCCACAATGATTTTTACCAGAAAAGGAGTAAAATTTAAAATTTCACCAGGTTCAAATGTCCTGGGCATGCAACGTCGTCTGGTAGGCTAATTCATGTTATATTGGGTTAAATTATATAATTGTCTATGGTTGCCAAAACATGCATGGGGTGTCCATCCAATTCTAAATTACAGATTTACAAAACGAGTCTTTATTTCTAGCTTTAATTAACCCATTACCACTCAGTAGCTCTTTTTAACTCCTCGGTCTTGAACAAACAGACCCTTTTTAACTCCTTTCATTTTCAACCTTAAAAAAGTAGGCTATGGCAATCATTTGAAATTTGAACTTTTCTTTTATATGATTAGTAAGTTTGATTTATTAGCTTTTAAGACCATTAAAGAAAATATGCACTTTGTTCTTTAAAAAAAGGTAATTTGCAATTAAACATGACTGGGGTCTGATAACTTTTATAAAAATTGCTTAAAAATTACTGTTGAAATACACATAATTAAAATAATTTTTACATCATTCATTTCCTTAATATTGTATTTCCTTATAATAACAAAAAAATCATAAAAATATATGAAAGAGTTGTTTTATTTCTGTTTGAAGAAAAATAAAAATCAACACCAAACATGAAAGGGTACTGTTCTTCAAACTCATTTTATATAAAAAAGGCTTATTTCATCTGCTCCAAAGTTATATCTTTGAAAATGTATTTAAATTCTCTAAAAACTTTACATATATCGAAAACAGAATCGAAAATGTGTAACATAATAAATTATGCATCTTTTTAACAGTTGTTTTAAGATCAGGTGCAGAAAGGGTAAAAACCAACAATTCTTATCAACATCTGCTTGTTCAAAATCACCCTTGATTCAACCTGGCTGAGTTGTAATGGGTTAAAAGAAAGTCTGGAAAAGGTTAAAAAAAAGTCTGGAAAAGGTTTAAAGCATTGGCAGAAAAAATGTATTGTTATAAAGTTTGTTCGATTCATCGTGCTTGTTTGTCAATCAATTAATTAGTTAATTCACTTATAAATGTTTATGAGTTGCAGTACCAGATATTTCTCATTGTTTTGTAGAGTTATTTATAACACTCTGCATCAAACTTATTGTTTGGGTGCCACATCTTGTTTAACCTATTTTTGAAGGCGTTTACTGATGGAGCTGTTACTATTTCATTAGATAAATTGTTCCATAAATTAATAACTCTATTGCTGAATGAATGTTTCTTTATTTCAGATTTAAACCTTTTTTTGTACAACTTAAGACTGTTGCCTCTGGTATTTGCTAAGTTATTGAAGGTAAATAGTTGCCTAGATGTGACATCAATTCCTTTGATCAATTTGTAGGTTTCTATAAGATCTGCCCTGTCCCTTCTATATTCTAGTGTAGGGAGGCCTAATTTTTTTAGCCTTTCTCTATAACTTAAATGTTTTATAGATTTGACTAGTCTGGTGGCCCTTCTCTGGACATTTTCAATAGAAATTTTGTCCTTTTTAAGTGATGGTGACCAGATTACTGATGCATATTCAACATGTGGTCTCACCATAGATTTATATAGATTGAGGAACATTTCTGGATTCATAAACGTGAAGGATTTACTAATGATACCTAAATTTCTATTGGCTATACTGATTTTACTACTTATATGCTGTTGAAAGTTTAGTTTTTGGTCAAATGTTACGCCTAGATCTTTTTCATTGTCAACTGACTGAATTTTTGTAATGGTGCCTTGCTTGTCTTTAACGAAGTAGTCGTCTGCTTCATTTGTTCCAATATGGAGGGTTTTACATTTCTGGGGATTGAACATCATTTCCCATGTATTGCTCCAATCGCATGCTTTGAAGATGTTGTCTTGGAGGCTATTTTCATCATTGTGACTGCTTACTTCTGTGTAAAGTTTCGTGTCGTCTGCAAACAATTTCAATGGGCACTCAATTTCTTCTGGCAAGTCGTTAATGAAGATGAGAAATAGGATGGGACCAAGTACGCTTCCTTGGGGTACTCCGCTGGTAACATCCCTCCAAGTACTAAATTCTCCATTGATGGAAACTCTTTGTTTTCTACTTCGAAGGAAGTCTACAATCCAATAGTATATATTGTTCCTTATTCCTAGATGCCAAATTTTTGTTAGTAATCTTTGATGAGGGACCTTAATTAATTGATTGATAAACGAATTGAGTAGTTAATTAATTAATTGACTTAGTAGATCAGACAAGGTATCTATACCATAAACTCAATAAGAATAGGTGATGAGTATTGGCGACATGTAAATAGCATTCTTTTAGTAATAAACGTAATACGTAAATAGTGGAATAAGCTGATTTTTTATCTATGTTGATAAACTGTAATGTACATAACAAATTGAAGTCACGTTTGCAACACTAGGCAAATAAGTGACGGTCATATCTAAATCGTTAGTTGCGTAAATATATTAATACATACTAGTGTAATCAACATCAGTTCCGTTAAACTGATACATGAATTATCAGTGTGTCACACTGATGAAAATAGACAATGGACATACTGTTTGAGGAACTGGAACACAATAGTCCGGGAAAACGCTAAAGAAAAGGGCCAAAGAAGCTCAATGAGCTTATGCGAAGCATGGAGGCCTCGACTACTCTATGAACTCTATGAACTCTATTGTCCCGAATACTCCAAGACGTAAATTTCAGAACCAAACAAACCGCTCTAATTACACACTTCACAACATCAAAGTTCAAGAAACCGGCTTCAAAATGGGTATTCTTGAAAAGATTTCAGAAATCGAGAGAGAAATTGCAAGAACACAGAAAAATAAAGGTAAAGAAACTCTGACAACGTTGATTTAGACTAAAATAGTGATTTCAAAACGTCTAAATTATTCGGCCTATATATACTTCGACCAAATAAAGTTTTTCGTTGCAAAGGGGATAGAATTCATGACTAGACGAACCTTACAATCCTATACAAGGATGTTTTATAAAGGCAGATTAACTCAACAGACGACTGCCACCTTCTACAACAAGATCTGAGGCCTGTTTCATCAAACCATTTAACATAGCTGCCATATCGTAGCCACAAACTTGATGATGAGTATTGGTTTGTGGCTACGAGTCCACCCTATTCCTTCTTGTGGAGCAAGACAAAAGAGTGGAAAACACATTTTCTTGCATAAATTTTTGAATAATAACATATCTAATCAGATGTGTATCCCATAAAAAGATATTCCATGGCACAAATTCAGTTCAAAAGTATCAACAAGAATTGTTATCAATTATTTCTTCCAACGGAAAATTCAAGACACAGTAGAATAAAATGGGTGGGTTCTCCGCTTCAAAATTGAATTGAACTTTATTTGAAAGTGATTTCAACATAAAACTACGCTGGCTTGACAGAAAAATAGTTAACCTGTTGTCAGGTAACATTCTTACTACATTCCATAGCGTTATTTTGAAGTTTGACTATGCTAAACTTGCTGGAATGAATCATTCCAGCACCTGCTCCATTGCAACGAATAGGAAGGAATTGTAACCGAAACCCAGATCAAAATTCAAAAAGGTTTCGGTTACATTATTGAAACTACATTTAACAGGTTGGTGAAATTCCCCGATCACGCAATATTGTCCAATGCGGCAATCTTGCCCGATCGGGCAATAGCGAAATTGAAAG
The DNA here is from genome assembly GCA_963680895.1 of Fragum sueziense. Classification (NCBI taxonomy): domain Eukaryota; kingdom Metazoa; phylum Mollusca; class Bivalvia; order Cardiida; family Cardiidae; genus Fragum; species Fragum sueziense. The sequence goes on from OY804592.1 coordinate 7,381,575, forward strand.
AAAAGAGCAAAAAGTAATATTGTGGTGAAATGTTTTGGTGTCGAGTAACCAAAGTTTTTGGGCAAATTGGTTAGACCTTCCGTCACACATTCCCAAAGAAATTTCCCATCAAAGTGGTCTATCTTCATGCGCTCAGACTGGGGAGGTGAAGATAGAATTACAGTGTTCATCAAAAGTTATGAACATATTTTTGCGTGCAGTAATGGACGAACCTCGTCCTGAAAACTTTAAAATGTGTTTGTTTTTATCCCAAATAAACTTATTTCGTTTTTAATCAACCATGTTCTTAAATGCACATAGCAACAGGGTTTCCGCTGACTTTCAAATCTGGGGGTACAAACCATACTTTGACTGCAGGCTTGTACCCCCTCTATTAGAGACAAAGAAGGCTGCTTGCAAAAACTGGGGGTACAAAATTCATTTAGGGGGTAAAAAAAACCATTTGGAGGTTTTTGGACACCCTGAGCAATCATGTTGTTTTGATAGTAAGCACGGGATATTACAGTATTTAGTTTGTATTACCCACATAAAATATGCCACATAACTTTTGGGTTTACACTGTGCTTTTATTGTCACCTCTCCGATAGACAGAATCTGTCATACATTGGAGTTCTTTACCGGTCCAGATATGATCAAAATGGCGGACCCTGGTTGGTGAAAAAAAATACTGGGAAATGTAAGGTGTTGTTCTTTTAGTTAATTTCTTATTCATTCCAATGTAACTGAAAAGAGTCTGGTCGCATGAAGATATACCACTTTGATGGGAAATTTCTTTGTGAATGTATGATGGGAGGTCTAACCAATATGCCCAAAAACTTTGGTTACTCGACACCAAAACATTTCACCACAATATTACTTTTTGTTCTTTTCTTTCAATTTCGCTATCACTATTTTCAATATTGCCCGATCAGGAAATTTCACCAACCTGTTTAAAACATATTTTTGACTTGAGGCCCCTGACTTGGTATCTTTCAAGCAGGGGTTGTCAGCACTTCAATTCTAACTGCATCACTCAGCTACCAGGGATTTTTTTAGGGTGTCTCAGGGGCCGAATTTCGGCCCCATTCCCAATGAAATTTAGCCTACTTTTTTCCCAATCTGGAGAAAAAAAATCCCAATCACAATTTAGAAAAAATATCGAAATTATCAAAACATCAGTAATAATTGCTCAGGCCTCCTAGTGAAACCTTTGAAACCTTTAAAAACCTTAATTTCAGAGCAAACCTTTAAAACCTTTACCTTTTCCCAGAAAACCTTTAAATGCCAAAATAACCTGTAATTCTCTCTCAAAAACTTTATATTTGCTCTGACTGGTTGCCGTCCAAGCTTTAAGCAAGTCAAGTACTTTGTTCTGCATTTTCCCTTCTTTTATGTATTGTCTTACAAAGAAGATATCATCAGATGCCACCAAATCTTACTTAAATTTTCAAAATTTTCTCGGGGGAGACCCCCCAGGGGTCTTGCTACCAATTTTTTGTTTGGGGCCAGGGGCCAGTGAAATTGGGAAAATAGCGATGTTTTTACCTAAATTGGGAAAAACTAAACAAGTTTGTATTCATATTGTCATTCAGTTTCAGCTTTTAATTAGACTGTAGTGATGTAAAATGCATTTGTACGTACTCTTGTTTAAGAATCTACTCTAAAACTGTCTTCAAAATGTTTGTAAATGAAGATGAGGTCTTTACATTGGGCATTCTTGGTCCTCATTGGGAATTTTCACCAGAGAATTGGGAAAAAAAGATACTTTTTGCCATCGGGAATGCAATAATTTTTTTACAATTTTAAGACTGTGAATCCTGAGGACTCGCTGGATTCCATATCAATGAGTCCAGCTACTAGCTTAGTGAGTATAATACACTATTTTTAATAGGAAATCTGTAAAAATTGTTGCATCCTGGGACTCGCTAGAATTAAAACTTTGCATCCCAGAGACCAAATTACGAGTAAATGTAGCAGGATGCGCAGGTAAATAAATCACTGGGAATGGGGCCCAATAACGGCCCCAAATTTTGGCAAACGAGACCCCTGACCCCAAACCCCCTTATTAGAGGGTTGCATAAAAATGACTTTGGTTATGATAGTGTGTTTTCTGACGAAAATGGCCTTTATTTACTCTTTATTTTGTCACATTTTACACTAAAAGGCCTTTATTTCACACACTGGAACCTTTATAAAAACCTTTATTTTTGTTTTGGTCTGCTAGGAGGCCTGATTGCTTAAAATTACAAGTCATTTAAGAACAAACTAAAGCTCTCTACTCAATATCCATATCAATATATGGATCCTTTTCTGTTTAAATAAATGAATTTCACTTAATGTAACACCTTGTTTGATGTAAGTGTATAATGTTTGAAAATTCCCAATTTCAGGGTGTACGCCGCTAATTTTCCCAATTGAATAGGCCCTAGGGCCCCTTCCCAAAATTGCCAAAAAAATCCCTGGCTACAAGTACAAGCTAGTGATTCCTGGGGCTGTATCCGTTGGGGTTTCATTACCCCTTGGTGGCCACCGTTGTGGGAGAGGCTTGGGATGAAGCGATGAAAGAGTAGTTTAACCCCTTTCACTTATTCTGTCTTTGATCTATCCAACTACTCTATCTTTCTTTTTTCACATAGTCTGACTGTGCACCGCCCGTCACGTAATAGTCATGTGTGACTCGTAAACTGTAGATGTAGACTATGTAGAAGTTATGAAAGCATAAAATAATGTCATATTGAATTTGTTATATATTCATCTGATTACAATCTCTTTCAAGCAGTTATTGTCAAAATAACATTCTTTATGGAATTTTACCAAGCCTATTTAATGTTATAATAACATAACAATTACATGAACATTTAACTCTAAATAAAGAAAAATGTCTCTCAATGAATACTCTCAAATGTCTGTGTTACATTTATTGTACTGTTTTTGTTACAGCCACTGAATATCACCTTGGTTTGTTGAAAGCAAAACTAGCCAAATACAGACAACAGCTTCTTGAACCTGCGGGAAAATCAGGGGCAAAGGTAAGACAGCCTTATATATCTACAGATAACCTTATTGAGTGAATCATCTATTTAAAAAATAGATAACATGCTTACGATAGCGCGACAGCCAATTCAACATGATCATAGTTACTGCCGCATCTTTGAAATTTTCCAAAATTGTAATGTTTACTGGTTTATTATGCTCCCCGAAAAAATTTCGGGGGAGCATATAGTCGCCATGCTGTCCTTCCGTCCGTCCGTCCGTCCGTCCTTCCGTCCGTCCGTCCACAGCCAGATCTCAGCAACCCTTGGACCAAATTCAATGAAACTTCACATGTGAACTCGTGGGGTCAATACCTAGAGACCTTTTTTTCCGTTTCTTAATTTGAGGCTGCGTCATGGAAAAAGGGGCCTTAATGTAAAAATTAGTTTTTCTCCAATTTCTCTTTATCTAATGGGCAGAATTGAATGAAATTTTCTTCTTATGTGAGGAATGAAATGTTCTAGTCTATATTCTATAAATAATGCGTGTACAAAAAATCTGTCATGTGAAAAGGGGGCTTAATGTATGATAGGGTTTTTTTGTGACAAACACTTATTCGGGGAGCATTATCCGTCTATGACGGCTCTTGTTGATAATAGTGTCCTGACCTATTTTAATTTTTTGACCAAGCAAATACATTTTTCAAAGAACAATTAAACCATGTTACAAGGAAATGCTTAGATTGATTTTAGAACCATTATCAAAAATGAATGAATTTTGACTGATTGAATAGAATTATTTTGATCAGCATGGATTAGGATTATTGCCAATTTCGTAATGTTCTCAACTGTAATCAGTAAAAAGTTTAGAGCTCTAGATAAGAGTGGCTATATGTCTATGAGCTGTTTAAAATGCAAAATATCTGAAAGTTCATTAAATCCTATGTTGGGGGTACTCATAGGAATTGTCTTGATGAGACGATTCAAATGAGTAGCTACAACAAAGGTTTTATAATTGAAATAACAAAGTAAGCATGTCTTTTTTCCCCTCTTATCGGTATCACTCGGGGGTTTTCCTAAACTTTCTGCAGGGTTTTTTCCCCTACTATAATTAGTACCTGTAAAAGGAACCTTTCCCAATGACTACAGGCTCTTTCCCAATTTTAGTACAGGCCGTTTCCCAATCTCCATAGCTACCGTTCCCAATGATCTTATGTGCCGTTCCCAATGACCAATCATGCCATACATTTTAGTTTGACTAGAAATATCTCATCCAAACAGTTTATAAATATGGGTTACTGAGAAGTTGAATTCTTTTTAGACAGATCCAAATTCAAAGTTCTAAGCTTTCAACACATCAAAGCATCATTTCCCGAAATAGAAACACATCCAAAGTAGCTAGGAAAAGATTTAGATTAGAACATATAGAAGAATTTACATCTACAAACATTTTGTGTTTAGCTCCAATGCTTTCTTAACCCTTTCCACAATGTCTTGGAATGGTGTCACTTTGAAAATAACAGGAATTTTTTATGCAGACAACACAATTAAATTAATGTTACTTTAAATGCCTGGAAAGTATTGAGAGAATTGGAGTGAATGCTGGATTTCAGCATTATCTACCTTTCAACAATTTCTAAATATATAGAGATATAATAAATGGTCAAAATATATGGTCACAAGTATGTTCCTGTTTAAACCAAGACCTTACAATGATATGTGGTGCAAAATTTACCCACTAATGATAGATTAAGATGCACCTTTAAGATTCCCAATTCATCAATTTTGCGAATTAATCTTTTCCCAATTTGAAGATTTCATGACGCGAAAAATTCCCAATCATAGGGGTATAGGTACCTTTCCCAATTGGCGAAAAAAAACGCTGTTTCTGTGCCTCCTGAAAACGGAGGCATTCCCAAAGCAAAAGGCTGTGTTCTTAAAGCAAATTTTCTTCCATTTTTCCCAAAGTATTGAAAATGTTTAATTTGTTATTGAAAAAAAAATTGTTTCAATAACTTTTTTAGCCCAAAATGATCTAATTTGTGCTTTAAAAATTTCCTAATAAGACCAGACTCCTTTTCCCAAAGTGGCTAGGAAAACCCGTGGCACTGAATAATTTACTTTAATCATGATTTTTTCAGGGTGAAGGTTTTGATGTTATGAAATCAGGAGATGCCAGAGTGGCACTGATTGGGTTCCCCTCTGTAGGAAAGGTAAACTGACTTTAACTACTTTTTATTGTGCCCATCTCCTATTCTTTAGGGATATCATAAGTGAACTAGACATAAAGATATTATGACAGACATTGCATCATACAACCTCACAGATTTCAAAGGAAATGAGTAAAGGATGAAAATGACAAAAGAGCAAGTTATCAGAGTTTCCATTTACGACGTAAAAGTATCTGTTTACGCATGAAAATCAGCTCGGACGCAAAATATTTATACTCGTCGCGTCCATGGGACGCAAAATAAAATGAGAGGCAAAAACAATGTATTTTCATAAATCTTTAAAATGCAGAAATGTCAGATAACTATCGAAAACAATCCAAAATGTTTCAAAGTACGACAGATTTGAAGCAAAGTCACCAGTTTTCCAAAGTTACTATAAATTATAGACTTCGCCAACGTCTAACCGAAAAGTTGCGATTGTTGGGATTCCCGCTTTTTCGTCTGGTGCCGGAACTGTCTAATAGCAGGGCCGATAAAGTCGATTTTTCACCCAAATTGTGCATTCGGTGAAACAAGCATGAAATTTTGCACAGATGTCAACAAATGATGACTGTTTACAAAAAAACCGTTGGCCACCGAAAAAAATAAAAATGGCGGCCATTTTTCAAGATGGCCGCCATTGGTATGTTTTTGTCCATTTTTCGGGTTAATTTCAGCTAAATTATATCTTTTTAATGAAAATACTATTTGAATACCGAACAAATGTGTAAACTATTTTTTTCAAAATTGATTTATTCATTTTTTATAATTCATGGGCATACTGCTAAAGTAAAATCCAATATGGCCGCCATGTTATGCATATTTTGATGTACATAGTATTTATTAGCATCTCATCTAGACGGGTATAATGCGATACATTAATGATTCTGGTTGTGATTCACAGTTATTTGTCTACATGTGCTCCTAAGAATTTTTTATTTGAAAAAAGTAGAATAATCTTACGACAGAATGCACAGTCTATGATCAGAGTTTTCCTCAATTTTTGGACTTACAATATTTTTATGTTTAAAGAAACTCATGGTGTAGTACTAGTATATGGGCTTACATAATTTTATACATATCATACATTTTCTTTAATAAGAGTTACATGCTCAGTTCACCCAAAGACTGGTTGTCTTAATACAATCAGAGTGTATACCTGCTTATGCCATTAATGGCAAATGACACCGCATATAGGATACAGCATCTGTCAAATGAAACCCCAAGTGTTACTTCAACTTACTTGTATATGGAAATGACCAACAAAGCTTTGGCATTTAAAGTGTGCAAATTCCTATTTAACAAGCCTGACAATCAAACAAATCCATGCAGCATATTTTGTTTAGCTCATCGCTAAGACCACCGACACTGACATCACATACCGAGTGCCAATTATACATCTTTGAAAATTTGCAGAATCAAGGATTCGTGGAGTTATGCAAATTTTCTAAAGCTAACTACGGGGTTCTACAATACATAGTTATATCTTTAATATATGGTATGGATATGGAAAGGGACCATTATCGCAATTTAGCTACATGGTGGTCAAGATTAGTCTTTACCTGTACTGAGTACAATCTGAGAGAGTTGGTAGGTAACGAAGGAGCTTTTAGAAACGAAGGACTATATCTTTATAAGAAGTACAGACTTATCTGTTCTCAAATGTTATGCACAATGACCCTATTTCCAGATCCTTGCTCATATAATCACCTTGGTACAGGTTTATAGGCCGGAATCTAATTGATAGTTAGAAAATCTGCTGAAATGTAGTAACTATGATAGTAGATTTCATTTGACATGGCGCAGCTTTATGTTTTATCATAATAATAAATTTCACACCGTAGCTTCTTCCAACAGATATTTCAGTAATATTTTCTTGCATTCCGTTTATACCTGCGTCCTGTGATTAAAGTCTCTTTGATGTGTGTTAGGCTGTTTACAAAATAAGGACATGTCTTTCATAATTAAATGTGTGGTATTAAATGACATAAGTAATACATGTAGTTGCAAACCAAAACTTTGATATGCAAAATGAATGTAAGGAAAAAGTTACGAATTAAACTTTATTAGAAAACTTTCATAAATAACCTTTTTACATGTATATTTGTGACAATATTTATTGCGGCAAGCCAGACATATAGAAACAAAAGAAGAAGTTTGTCTTGTTAGTTTGTCAGAGGAATGATTGTTGCTGAAATTAATGTCTGTATTTTAAAAGACGAATATCAAAATAATCTGAAACAAGCATTGTCCATATTGTGTAGTACTGCTATTCCGCTCATACATCAATCTCTAATGATCTGTGACTGAAACATGGAAATATAAATTTTATTTACTTAGGGCATATGCTTATCTATAAATGACCTCATTTGTAATCTTCCTTGGGACACGAGAAATAAATCCAACAAGTTTTACAGGGGCTGGTCAAATATGTATGCATAAAGAAGAATGATTCCACCAAGGCCCAATATGTTGTGTTCTCAAATATCCAGTTGATATCATTACAATTATTCTATATAATTAAAAGGTATTTCAATAAAAATGACTATTTTAATGCATCTAGTGGTAATTGGGATAATTTCCAAAACGGTCCTCTAAAATGGCCCTTAACCATAACTTTCAATAGGATGTTACCAAATTCAATAGGCATCCCAAGCAATTGTATACTTAATCCGCAAGTTTGGCAAAGGTTTTGTCAAATGTTGTTCCCAAGAGAGCTTTAAGACTGAGTTGTTGGACACTGACAAAGGTTGTTTCATAGCTTATTTAACAGACTGTCGACGATCACAAAGTCTCACTGTAAGCAACGTGCGCTAAGGAGAGCTAAAGGCTCAAGCCATCCGGTTACTTTCAAACAGAAATGTGTACGATGACGTTTGGCTCAGGTACTTTACATATTTTAAAAATTCTGAAACATATTTCCTATTATATGCAGATTCTGGAAAGTAGGTGAACGTTTTGTGACCATTCTGACCCTCTTGTTTATGTAATCTTGCTAAATTTGAAAGACAATAGTTTTTTGCTGGCTACCAAACGGTGTAACTGTACACTGTCTCTGGAATATGGCTTTGTAAGTCCCTTCTTGATGTTGAGTGACATGCATGTTGTCACTCTTGGAGTTTTCATGAAGTATGTTGTGCTCTTGTGAAATATAATGATGAATTTGTAGCCTACATATTTACATTATTCAGGATCAATAATAATAAAACAAACATCACGTTTCAATTGGACAGCTTGGTTTTTGTAACATATCAAAAACTGAAATTGACAATTTCAGATCCACGTCAAGCCTCGTAAGGTGAGAAAATTAATGTCATTCTGACGCTCTTGCCCTATTAGCAATTTTGCTAAATTTGAGACAAAATATCTGTGTATCGGGCACGAACTTGTACAATTGATTTTTTTACTCGGGAATATAGATTTCTGATCAATTGTCGTTTTTCAGACTGACAAAGGATCACCTTTGGAGCTTTCATTGAGTATGTTGTGCTAAGGTGAGCTAAAACTAATCAAAATAGTTGAATATTTGATTTTCATATGACCAATAAAATAGATCTAACACAAAAATCATGCATATTGATCAATGACGACAAACTTATCATAAAGCATTAAATGGCGGCCATTCCAAAACGGCGGCCACTTTAGAAATGGGCCATTTTGCCCACAATTTTGAATATTTGTGTGGCCAACGATTTCTTTGAAATGATTGAACCATGGTTAGTCTATATGTCAATTTTGTTACATTGTTACACTATATGCACAATTTTCTCCTTATCTGCCAGGCTTTCTTGATTATAATGTACTCAGGTGTGCTAAAGTGAGCTAAAATGATGAAAGATATCAAAATCCATATGGATTCCGATTTCCTGTCATTTTAAACATAAATTTTGACCAAAAAATCGTTAAAATCGGTCAAGTCTGCCCAGTGTAATGTCAAAAAATGTATTATTTGGCGGCCATTTTGAAAATGGCCGCCATTTTGGTCGCCATTTTGAATTTCGAGTGGCCAACGATGTTTTTTGAAACAGTAGGACATGGTGAACCTACACACCAAGTTTCATGCTTGTTTCACTAAGTGCACAATTTTCCCCCTTATCGGCCCAGCTATAAAATATTGTTTGTGGACAATTTGATTGCCACAAACCAACTGTTACTTTCATTTTGTAAATAATAATGGCTTCTCAAACAAAGAAAAAGAAACACTCGCGGTCTTTTCAAGACCAGTGGCTTGCCGATTCGGCGTTCAAAGACTGGCTGATAAAAGCTGCTGCAGATAAAAAAATTTGTGATAACTTAGGTATAAAACTTGAGAATATCTCGGAAAACATTGAGGCAAATTGAAAAAATGCTTATTATTAGCAGTTTCTTCCTAAAGTTGCTTAAATGTTTCCCCAAGCCACTCTAACTGGGAATATCAAAACTAGGTCTTGTTTGGGAAAGGGTTTTTAAGCCGGTTCAAGTACGACAATTAATTTGAAGATGGTTTGTGGAAGTCAAAGTTGGACTCAACTGAAAGTGGTTGGGACTCAACTTTTTCTACTGCACTGGGTCCAAGGGACTCAATATTTTTTTATGTAAATGGAAACACTGAAGTTATAATTTATGAATATATATAAATCTCAATTCTCAAACATGTTCTGATGCCGATTGCCTGTATAGAAAGTGCCAAGGGAAAACAAGTGTTTTCTCCTTTAGTCTTTATTTATTGTTCCATATTGTGCACAAATCATTTATCCATCAATTTTTGTTTTATTTTTTACAGCCACTTTCAAATTAGATCACCATTGAATTGTGTTGGGGAAGAATTGTATTTATTCCATTAACAATCAACTACTTAACAGATAACCCTTTCCCAAACAAGACCTGGTTTTGATGTCCCCAATAAAAACTGATTGGGAAAACATTGAGACAAAAGAAGAAACTGCTGATAACCAGCAGTTTCTCCTTTTGTCTGAATATTTTCTTTGCAATATTTTACACAAATCCTATCTTGAATAACTTCTATTTTGTCATTTGTGGCAGTTTTTGAAGTGGATGACCCTAAAATTTTGTCAGTTAAGAAGGGTTAATTATATTTTCTATTTCAGTCTACATTATTGAACACACTAACCTCAACCTTCAGTGAGAGTGCAGGATATGAATTCACAACTCTGACATGTATACCTGGGGTCATAGAGGTATGATAATGCATATAAACTACAGTCGATACTCATTGTGTCGAAGTCGGAGGGGCCGTCAAAATACCTCGACATATCCGGAGTTCGACTCATCCGATTTTGATTATTTTTCGATGAAAAATGTTATTTAACGATTTTTCATGGGCATCGTATGTGTCCATGATTGAAATATAGTAGGAAAAGGAAAGAAATTGCTTGAAATGAGCAATTTCTATCCTTTTCCTACTAAATTTCAATGGCTGTATTTGTTTCAGAATTATTTTGATTAAACATTTTGATATCCATATGTTGAGGGCGGGACTTGACTTTAACTTCGACTTAAGCGGAGTTTCGACTTATCCGATGTCGACATAACGAGTGTCGACTGTATTCTCAAACATGAACATTTTTTGTTGCCCCCAAGAAAAAGATTCAGGATAACATACCGGTAATAGAAAATAGAAATTGCTTGTAACAAAACATTTCTTCATTTTCCACTAAATGTTTTCTTTCCAGAATTTTGTTCATATAAATGAATTTCATCGAGTTTTCGAAGTATACCTGAGTCATAGAGTTTTGGAGTTTGGTTACTATTCAGGAAGGCTCTCATGTAACTTCAGGGTTTTGGGTATGACATTTCAAACTAGTCTAAATAGAAAACCATGATAGACTGATAGACTACAAAAAAGATGTCAAGAAGAAAAAAATGCTTTAAATTAATAAAAGTGTAAATAAAAAAGCACAGATGGTCTGAGAGAAATGCAGACTATGAAGAAATGCATGGGACATAAGTAAAGCTTATATATATAAATGTAAATACTTGTTTCTCATACAAGGCTAGTCTATTGACTTGTCCTGAATTCTTTCCTGTTTTAGACAACTTTGCATGAATTGAATATTGTTTTCACTTTTCAGACCTCAAAAAGGGGGAAAACTATTACAAAAGGCACAACCATCCACCATATCATTCAAGTTTGAGTTGAAAGAGAAAATTTAGTAACAAATTTCATTTTGAAATGTAAGGGTGTGATGATTTATTTCTCTAAATTTCCGTTGCAGTATAATGGTGCTAATATACAGTTACTGGATTTACCAGGAATCATCCAGGGTGCTGCACAAGGTAGGATGTTTTACCATTATAAATTGTGAGAAAATCTATTAAAAGAGAGAATTTTTTTTTTATTTCTTAAAGATAACATTTTTTCAAACTATTTCCAAAGTTCTTTATTGTATAATGTTTGTGAAAGAAAAAAACACGAGAGTTGAGTTAAAAAAATGAAAATGCTGATAAACAGAAATTATACTGATAACTTACAAAATTACGAACCTTTGCACTTGTTTTTATTACCTGTACAATCAATGAATCTGTATTACTTTATCCCATTACCAGACTGTAAAATTTTAGGATAGTCTATATTCAAAGATATTGCAGACGACAATTTCAAGCAAATTAGAATTAACATGTTTTAGTCTTTTAGGAAGAAAACATTTTGGAATATGAATAAATTGCTTTTCACAAGCAATTTGTTAATTTTCTGCAATGTTTTTTAAAGTCATTATCTCGTAGGGAATCAAAAAGACATATTGTATGGAAATTCTTGAAATTTTCTGTAATTATGAAATTATATGTATGCTTGGGTGGATCTAGAGGGGGGTCAAGGGGGTCCGGACCCCCCTTGCATTGGTCAAAAATTAAATTTTGACTATATAAATGTAGGGTAATGTTACATATTTACTACATTTTAAGCCATTATTTGGGTTTGGACCCCCCACCCACCCCATCCCTCCTGGCAAAAAATCTTGGGCCTGGACTCCCCCCCCCACCCTGGAAAAGAATCCTGGATCCGCCCTTGTGTATACATGTATTTATAATCCCTACAGGCAAAGGTAGAGGCAGACAAGTCATATCTGTGGCCAGAACAGCTGACCTTGTTATCATGATGTTAGATGCAACAAAAAAAGATATACAAAAGTAAGAAAAGACAAACTCTTATTTGTGTAAAGTTGTATTGTATTTTTCAGCAGTTTGGCTTATTATGTCTCAGGGCTTCCCCTGGCAATTTCAGACTTGGCGCCAGCAAAATCGCCAATTGAAATTTTTGGGGCCAATTGGAGCCAGTCAGTGCCAGTAGAGGAGCCAATGGGAAAAGAAGAAAAACATATAGACCCCCCCCCCCCGCTCCCCCCCCCCCCTAAAAAAAGCACCCCAACATTATAGTCTGTAAAAATGCATAATTATCATCACAATTAGGTAATATGTCATGATGTTTATGACTTTTTATTGACATCAATATAGAAATCAAGATCATTAGCATAAATTCTATATTTTGAGTTGATTGGATGCGGTTCCCTCTGATTTACAATAATATAATTATACGGAACGTCACTGACCCCACCCAGTTGTCAATGCGCCCTCCCCCTCCCCAAACCACGTGCGCGCACACACACACATACAGATTGAAATGCGTGCAGAAATTACATGAGTTATTTTAGCTAAATCGGAGAATCTTAAAGTCAACCTTTTTTCGGCATGCCTTCCGACTAGAACTAGTACATTTTTCAGAACGAATACACGAGGGCCTAAAATACGATGTAAATCATTAATTCGTGACGAAACTTAAAACTTCGGAACCTATTGCGGCGATCACTCGATCACAAGCTTTGATAGAATCTACAGATAAGATTTAAAGAAATCTGACTCGGAAAATTCCATGTGAAAACAAGGAATGAAAGTGAATCTTTTTTGATCACAAAAAATTCGATCTGCGATACGATGCTCGGACTCGTAGCCTGAATCGGATTCTGACAAAAGCTTTACCTCGTGTTTTATATATATAAATCCATTGATTAAAAAGAAAATCTTTTCAAATGCGATAGAAACAAATTCCATTGTGTAATTGATTTGCGAAAGTTTACACGAAATACAAACCGTTTGGGGGTTAAAACATCGTAACGATACGGTGTTTTAGTCACTCGTTATTTATATGACGTCACTAGTATACCCCGAGATCAAATAAATGCCGCCGACACATCTGGCCCGTTTGTTCCAGTCTTGACAAAAATGTGTTGTCTTTATAAGGGAATATGTGTAAAGGATTTAGAATACAATTTGTCGGATGTAGGCCGAAATTAAGCTCCAGGTAAACGCATCGGAATAAATTTCCAGTGACTAAAGTTTTCTTCCTCGGCAAGCCACGCGACCAAGACATTTTCACGCATATTGAAACAGTTATTTAGAAGGTGTCATAATCATATGGACAAACTGCTATCTCGGATAATTGGTTACCGATTATCGATTTTTGTTAATCAATGACTGACCAGCACCGATACATGCGACTGTCATAGCTTTTGAGACTCAACCCTTTACCTGAAATCTTGTGTCAGAATACGGCGCAAATAAGTTGTCGCCAATAAAATCGCCAACTTGCAAATTTTGTCGCCAGAATTTTTATTTTGTCGCAATTGGCGCCAGTGGCGATCGACAGCGGGAGCCCTGTGTCTGTATAACTTTACCATTTAAACAATAAAGTTAGGCTTGTTATCTCATTACTAGACACAAAAATTTTAGATTTACCCGAATTCAACGATGATGCAGACAATAATTTTAAGGGAATGGAATTTTAGATTTTTAGCGAGCCGGGACTTTATGTCCGGGGAGCTAATGTCACAGCCCTAGTGTCGGCGTCCCGTCCCGTCGCGTCTTCACTTGAAAAACTTTAACCTGGTCTATATCTCAGGCACTATTAGAGATACAGCCTTGATATTTCATACATAGATACATCTCGACAAGACCTTTCATTTGGGACCATGGCCTTTGACCTAGTGACCTTCACCTTGGAGTTTGACCTACTTTTGAAAAACTTTAACCTGGCCTTTATCTCAGGCACTATTAGAGATACAGCCTTGATATTTCATACATAGATACATCTCGACAAGACCTTTGATTTGGGACCATTACCCTTGACATTGTGACCTTGACCTTGGAGTTTGACCTACTTTTAAAAAAAATTGCTGTTTTTGTGACAAGCTCCCGTATAGGCGAGCTACGTTGTCCGTGGACAACTCTTGTTTGGTCTTTTTTGATAGAAAACTTCCAGGGAAATTTCTTCATTTACCACATTGTTAGTCCCCTACCGGTGTTCACACCGGAGGGGACTATAGGTTTGCCCTCCGTCTGTCCGTCCGTCAGTCCGTCCGTCCGTCTGTCCGTCCGTCTGTCCGCTCGAATCTGGATCCCGCGATAACTTAATAACTAAGCAAGCGTTTTTGATGAAAGTTGGTATATGACTAGATGGCAATGTGTAGATTATGCACATCATTTTATTTTTGTTTTTCGACTTAAATTGAGGTTGCTATGGTTACAGAAATAGTGAAAATATGGCCAAAAATGGGATCCTGCGATAAGATAATAACTAAGCAAGCTAGTTTGATGAGACTTGGTATATGACTATATGGCAATGTGTAGATTATGCACATCATTTTATTTTTGTTTTTAGACTAAAATTGTTGTTGCTATGGTTACGGAAATAGTGAAAATATGGCAAAAAATATTGGATCCTGCGATAAGTTAATAAGTAAGCAAGCTAATTTGATGAGACTTGGTATATGACTAGATGGCAATGTGTAGATTATGCACATCATTTTATCTTTGTTCTTTGACGAAAAGTGCGGTTGCTATGGTAACGGAAATAGTGAAAATATGGCAAAAAATGGATCCTGCAACTTAATCTATTATTGATTACCATATTGAGTCAATGTGAAGCCGGTAGGGGACTTTATGTGTTGCATACAACACCAGATACTTGTTTTCCAAAGCCTTCAAAATGTGTCAATGTGTGATAATGGGTTTAAAATGATTTTATTCTCATTTTAACTTCAATTCTCTGTACATTGATAAGTAGCCTAATTAGTAATGTTAGTGTAATAATGTTCAGTCCATAATTATTAGACTTGCCAAATTGAATCATTAAGGTTGCCAACAGAGACTATGTTAAAATACACTTTTAAACTGTTCTTTTATCCATTATTTTCAGAGATTTATTAACAGCTGAGTTAGAAAGTGTTGGGATACGATTAAATAGGGCAAAACCTAATATTTATTACAAGGTAAGTCTATGTTGACTCTTTCCCAAACAAGACCTGGTTTTGACGTCTCTAGAAAAATAAGCTTGTGAAAACATTCAGACAAAATCCATGCAATATTGTACACACATCTTATCTTTATTATACCGCCCACCTACGAAGTAGAGGGGGGTATATTGGTTTCACCATGTCTGTCCGTCCGTCTGTCTGTCCGTCTATCATTTGACAAAAGTCATTTGTCTCTCACCAATGGGTGTGAATCATCTATGTGAGAGATCAGCTGGAGGCTCGGTTTGGATATTGTGGTTGTACTGGTGGGAGAAATTCAAGAAACCCACGGTTAGGTGCTCCAGCTGCAGCGATATGACCTTAGAAGTTGAAAACAGCGTAAAACCCCAATAAAATAAATAAACTGTCCGTCCGTCCGTAGACTTCTTCGTTTCTGTGCTCTAACTCGAGAACCGTTTGACCTAGGATCATGAAACTTTACACAGTTGTTGCCCATTACCCAAGGAGGTGCCCTATTGTTTTGGGGTCACGAAGGTCAAAGGTCAAGGTCACATTCGGACTTTGTTTATAATCCGTTTCCGTGCTGTAAGTCAAGAACTGGTTGACCTAGGATCATGAAACTTTACACAGTTGTTGCCCATGACACAAGGAGGTGCCTTATTGGTTTTGGGTTACAAACGTCAAGGTCACAATCAGACTTTGTTTAAAATCTGTTTATGTGCTCTTAGTCAAGAACCGGTTGACCTATAACACTTTTTTAGTGATAAGGCGCTAGTGGGGGGTTTTTGTCCGCTTTGCGACAGTTCTAGTGTACATTGATTTTGTTGTCAGCAATGTCATTTGAATTGGAATAGTCCAAAACGTGGCTGTTGGGAAAGCCTCTCAAAGGTTTAAAGTATGGTCTGTGCAACATTCTGTGCAGCCAAATCTAAGATTACATGCCTTTAGTAAAATTTGTGAAATAGGAGATATGTTTAAATGAGCTGGGATCTGGAAAAACGTCCCTTAAAGCATTTTCAAAAAAAGATCGGCATGTTGTCAAATGTAGCCCAATGTGCACCCATGCTGCTCTCTTTAAGTTACTACAGGTCAAGAAGAAGATGAAAGAGAACAACATGGATCCTGATCAGACTGTGCGTATGCAAAGGCTGATCTGGATCTATGTTGGGCTCAAAAGCCTTAAGGGACGTTTTTCCAGATCCTGGCTCATTTGTTCTTTTGTAAAAGGATTTGTCTTTCCATGATTTTTTGCCAAGATTAACTGTAAAATGTGTGTAATTGTAATAATACTCAATAACAACACATCGTCTCTTTTCAACTAAAACCTCTTAACTGCAGCTTGTTAAAACAAGCTGCAATTATGAAGTTTTCATTGAAAAGCAGCAAACATGTTCTAACACATTACAAGAACATTTTTGACAGGTCCTAATTCAATGGTAGGCATTGCAGACAACAATTTTATATGAATGCAAATTCACATTTTTAGGTCTTTTTGGGTAGAAAACATTGTAGGAAATGAAGAAATTGCTTGTTATAAGCAATTTCTTCATTTTCTACAATATTTTCCCAAGCATTTTTCTTGAGACGTGTCAAAAGGCGTCAATATGAGGGAAGGGTTTTAACAAGTGCTCTGTCTTGTATTCATTTGTCTGTTCATTAAATGTATATTAATTTTGTATTGAAAATTCATATACATATAATTTGATATTAGTTGATTTCATAAAAATCTGAGCGTTTTGATTGGCTAAAAATTTTTTTTCATAACTCCATGAAAAAAAATTTGACATTGCCGGAACTTCTTTCGGAGTCAACAATATGGATAAATGGATGTGCCCTGTACAAATCGGCATTTTTACGTTGGTTTTGAGTAGTAAACTGCAAGTTTTATCATTAAATCTTACTCTTAAATAGATTTTCTGGTTGAAACAAAAGTCAATTTCAAAAAGTTATTGCTTAAAACGCACTGAATTCGCTGTAAACGACGTTGCAGTTACGCGCGCTTTTTATGAGGTCATTTAAAGTTTTCGTCACGGAACGGCACGTGTGTAAGATCTGAATACCTTGGCAGTGGGCAGATATCGCACATCTGTCCGCTTCTTTGAACATAGTCCGGACGATTTCTCATCTTTTCTAGTCGCAAATATTACTTTTTACGGTAATAAAATGTATTATTAAATTATAAGGAATGAATGCAATTTAATTTTTTTCATGCAGGTATGAAAAATAAAATCTAATCACACTTTTGTATGAACCGCTTCGCGGATTCATACCGTTTGATTAGATTTTATTTTTCATACCTGCATGAAATATAGTCCTTAAGTACATTTAAAATGATAATGTTAACTAGTTTCTTTTGTATATTCAACAGGCTAAGAAAGGGGGTGGTATATCATTCAATGCAACAGTTACACTGACTAAAACTAATGAGAAAATGATACAGATGATTCTACATGAATACAGTATCCTTTACCTTTAGTGGTTCTGCTTGAGAGCTTAGCCCTTTCCCAAACAGCAATATTTTAGGGTGATCCCATTTGAAAGCTGTTGCAAACGATCGAATGGATGCTAATAAGGAAAGAATCTGTGTAAAATTCAGCGCAGAAAATATTGAGGCAAAAGGAGAAAATGCTGGTCATCAGCATGTTCTTCTTTTGCCTCAATGTTTTCCCAAGCCATTTCTGATAAGGGTGTCAAAACTAGTTCTTGTTTGAGTAAGGGTTAAATACTGTAAACCAGGATAAGTTTGCGTCAAGAAATGTTCGCATTTCCATGCGCTCGGTCTTGTTTGCGGCATTTTAAGTTCGCAGATCAATGCTGTCCGCGAATCGCGCGAAACAAAACACGCTATTGGGGAATTGAAAAACTTATATGTTGAATGATATGGGGAATCGGAGAATCAGATAATTGCATAAACTGGATAACAGTTTGTAACACAATGTATAGAATTTGAGCGTTACATTAACTTCACACCTATTTACCTATAGTGTCAAGAAGCGATAATGACAGTTTTATTCAATATCATTGAAGGACGATTCAAACCTCGTAGCTGTGGCTAATTTCAAACTACAGTTACGAGGTTTTAAACGTCAATCGACGTTTGCTATCATACTCGGCATTCGAATGCCAAACAACCCCTTTTCTCAATTTTAGGCAGGTCTATTTAGTTGAATAAGTTGGTTTATCTTTTAATGTCATGTTTTTCAATATGTCTCAATATCTATGAACATTTGGATAAAAACGAAATTAGTCTGAAATATAGAAACAGGGCTTCCCCTGGCAATTTCAGACTTGGCGCCAGCAAAATCGCCAATTGAAATTTTTGGGGCCAATTGGAGCCAGTCAGTGCCAGTAGAGGAGCCAATGGGAAAAGAAGAAAAACATATAGACCCCCCCCGCTCCCCCCCCCCCTAAAAAAGCACCCCAACATTATAGTCTGTAAAAATGCATAATTATCATCACAATTAGGTAATATGTCATGATGTTTATGACTTTTTATTGACATCAATATAGAAATCAAGATCATTAGCATAAATTCTATATTTTGAGTTGATTGGATGCGGTTCCCTCTGATTTACAATAATATAATTATACGGAACGTCACTGACCCCACCCAGTTGTCAATGCGCCCTCCCCCTCCCCAAACCACGTGCGCGCACACACACACATACAGATTGAAATGCGTGCAGAAATTACATGAGTTATTTTAGCTAAATCGGAGAATCTTAAAGTCAACCTTTTTTCGGCATGCCTTCCGACTAGAACTAGTACATTTTTCAGAACGAATACACGAGGGCCTAAAATACGATGTAAATCATTAATTCGTGACGAAACTTAAAACTTCGGAACCTATTGCGGCGATCACTCGATCACAAGCTTTGATAGAATCTACAGATAAGATTTAAAGAAATCTGACTCGGAAAATTCCATGTGAAAACAAGGAATGAAAGTGAATCTTTTTTGATCACAAAAAATTCGATCTGCGATACGATGCTCGGACTCGTAGCCTGAATCGGATTCTGACAAAAGCTTTACCTCGTGTTTTATATATATAAATCCATTGATTAAAAAGAAAATCTTTTCAAATGCGATAGAAACAAATTCCATTGTGTAATTGATTTGCGAAAGTTTACACGAAATACAAACCGTTTGGGGGTTAAAACATCGTAACGATACGGTGTTTTAGTCACTCGTTATTTATATGACGTCACTAGTATACCCCGAGATCAAATAAATGCCGCCGACACATCTGGCCCGTTTGTTCCAGTCTTGACAAAAATGTGTTGTCTTTATAAGGGAATATGTGTAAAGGATTTAGAATACAATTTGTCGGATGTAGGCCGAAATTAAGCTCCAGGTAAACGCACCGGAATAAATTTCCAGTGACTAAAGTTTTCTTCCTCGGCAAGCCACGCGACCAAGACATTTTCACGCATATTGAAACAGTTATTTAGAAGGTGTCATAATCATATGGACAAACTGCTATCTCGGATAATTGGTTACCGATTATCGATTTTTGTTAATCAATGACTGACCAGCACCGATACATGCGACTGTCATAGCTTTTGAGACTCAACCCTTTACCTGAAATCTTGTGTCAGAATACGGCGCAAATAAGTTGTCGCCAATAAAATCGCCAACTTGCAAATTTTGTCGCCAGAATTTTTATTTTGTCGCAATTGGCGCCAGTGGCGATCGACAGCGGGAGCCCTGAGAAAATTTTTCACTTACACCCTGTTATGAAAAAGCTATTTCCCTGTTTACTTAGTAACAAATACGTATAGTGTAAATAAATCATCTCCTCATAGGTTTTCCTGAAACAAAAATTATCAAAGCTTTTTTATACGCCCGAAGGGTCGTATTATGTTATGGCCCTGCTCATCTGTCTGTCTGTCCGTCTGTCCGTCCGTCCGTCCGTCCGTTAGCAATTTCTTGTGTGCGCAACTCCTCCTACAGTTTTGATCAGAATTTGATCAAACTTGCCACAATGAATCTCCATGGTGTCTAGTTGTGCATCCCGCTTACGGAATTTAATTAACTCTTTTCGTTCTTGAATTATCTGCCCTTGAATTAAAAAAATGCCCATTTTCTTGTGTGCGCAACTCCTCCTACAGTTTTGATCAGAATTTGATCAAACTTGCCACAATGAATCTCCATGGTGTCTAGTTGTGCACACCGCTTACGGAATTTAGATAACTGTTTTCGTTCTTGAATTATCTGCCCTTGAATTTAAGAAAAAATGCCCATTTTCTCAAAAATGTCCATTTTCTCCTGTGTGCAACTCCTATAGTTTCAACCAGAATTTAATCAAACTAGCCACAATGAATCTCTATGGTGTCTTGTTGTGCAAACAAAATTTTGATAACTTTTCATGTTTGAATTAACTGCCCTTGAATCGAAAAAATGACCAATTTTACCGACAAGCCCCTCTCGGGCGTATATGCGCCGCTTTGCGAAGCTCTTGTTATTGAAAGTAGCCTATTTGCGGCATTTTAAGTTCGCGGATCACACCCACCCGCGAAAGACGCTTACTTAAAAAGCGCGAAATAATTTCCTGGTTTACAGTAGTTATCTGACCCCTTTACCAAACAAGCCCAGGTTTTGATGTGCTTAACTGAAAAAAACTTTAGAAAACAATGAGATTAAAGAAGAAATTGCTTAGAATCAGCAATTTCTCCTTGTGCATCAAAATATTTTTTGCTGAAATTTATACAAATTCTGTATCTTTATTAAAGTGACATTAGTATCCATAGGCCCAAATCCCTTATGATCCACAGAAGTTGGCTTTTAGCATGTTGTCGCACCGTTTATAGACTTTATAAGACAGAATACAAGATTCATACAGCAAATGACATAAATCGATAATCATGCAGCGGTTTAAAGATATGTAAAATATTCAAAGTGGGCAGATACTGCCAGATAGTGTTTACGAAATGATGTGATATTGGGTTTTAAATCCGTCGTAATCTAAGCCAATACAGATCAGACAGAGCTGACATTTGGCACAGAGGAAAATTAAAGGCCATATTTCATTTATGTAGTTATTTTTACAGCAAATTATCCAGAAAATAAGTAAGTAACAGTAAATGTGTATCTTTAACATCTATTGTGCCGTCTGTAGCAGCTTTCAAATTGGTCCAGTTGTTTGGGAACAAGTAAATTTTAGAGGTGTTGGAGCTGTTCTTTCCCTATTTCTTACATATGAGTACATGTAGGTGCACTTACTATTTATAATGATATGGCTAAAAATTGTTGAATTCTGCTTTACAACCCCATTCAACATATTCAAAAATCTGATTATTGTCCATGTAAGTTTTGATTTGTGTGAAGATTGGTAAATAAATAAATGTTCAAATTGTCGAATATGGATCCTTAACCATTTTCTAGAAATATTTAATGCAGAAGTAGTATTTCGTGATGATTGTACGACAGAAGAATTTATAGATGTTGTGGTCGGTAATCGAGTTTATATGCCTTGTTTATATGTAAGTAGCCTCTATATAGTTGTCCAGATTAACCCTTTCCTAAACAAGACCTAGTTTTGACTTCCTTAATCGAAATGGCTTGGGAAAACATTGAAACAAAGAAGAAACTGCTGATAACCAGCATTTTCTCCTTTTGTCTCAATGTTTTCTATGCTATATTTATGCCCCCTTTCGAAGAAAATGGGGGTATATTGTTTACACAAATTCTCTCTGTAATTAATTCCATTTTGTCATTTGTGGCATTTTTAGCTCACCTGAGCACGAAGTGCTCAAGGTGAGGTATTGTGATCTATCAATGTCCGGCGTCCGTCTGTCCGTCACGGCGTCAACAATTTCTTTAAACGACATCTCCTCCTAAACTACTGGGTCAAAATCAACCAAACTTGGCAGAAATGTTCCTTGGGTGGTCCCTTATAAAAATTGCTAAAAGAATTGAAATCCATGAAAAACTCTGGTTGCCGTGGCATCTGAAAATGGGAAATTTCACAAAAGCTCATTAATTTCTTTAAACGACATCTCCTCCTAAACTACTGGGTCAAAATCAACCAAACTTGGCAGAAATGTTCCTTGGGTGGTCTTTTACAAAAATTGCTAAAATAATTGAAATCCATGAATAACTCTTGTTGCCGTGGCATCTGAAAATGGGAAATTTCACAGAAGCTCAAAAATTTCTTTAAACGACATCTCCTCCTAAACTACTGGGTCAAAATCAGCCAAACTTGGCAGAAATGTTCCTTGGGTGGTCCTTTATAAAAATTGCTAAAAGAATTGAAATCCATGAAAAACTCTGGTTGCCGTGGCATCTGAAAATGGGAAATTTCACAAAAGCTCAACTATTTCTTTAAACGACATCTCCTCCTTAATTTCTGGGTCAAAATCAACCAAACTTGGCAGAAATGTACCTCGGGTAGTCCCTTATTAAAATTGCTAAAATAATTGAAATCCATGAAAAACTCTGGTTGCCAGGGCATCGGAAAATGGGGAATTTCACAAAAATTCAACTATTTCTTTAAACGACATCTCCTTAACTTCTGGGTTAAAATCAACCAAACTTGGCAGAAATGTTCCTTGGGTGGTCCTTTATAAAAATTGCTAAAAGAGTTGAAATCCATGAAAAACTCTGGTTGCCGTGGCATCTGAAAATGGGAAATTTCACAAAAGCTCAACTATTTCTTTAAACGACATCTCCTCCTTAATTTCTGGGTCAAAATCAACCAAACTTGGCAGAAATGTACCTTGGGTAGTCCCTTATTAAAATTGCTAAAATAATTGAAATCCATGAAAAACTCTGGTTGCCCTGGCATCGGAAAATGGGGAATTTCACAAAAATTCAACTATTTCTTTAAACAACATCTCCTCCTTAACTTCTGGGTTAAAATCAACCAAACTTGGCAGAAATGTTCCTTGGTTGGTCCCTTATAAATATTGCTAAAAGAATTGAAATCCATGAAAAACTCTGGTTGCCGTGGCATCGGAAAATGGTAAATTTCACAAAAACTTAACTTCTTTAAACAACATCTCCTCCTTAACCTCTGGGTTAAAATCAACCAAACTTGGCAGAAATGTTCCTTGGGTAGTCCCTTATAAGAATTGCTAAAAGAATTGAAATCCATGAAAAACTCTGGTTGCCGTGGCATCGGAAAATGGAAAATTTCACAAAAACTTAACAACTTCTCTAAACGACATCTCCTCCTTAACTTCTGGGTTAAAATCAACCAAATTTGGCAGAAATGTTCCTTTGGTGGTCCCTTATGAAAATTGCTAAAAGAATTGAAATCCATGAAAAACTCTGGTTGCTGTGGCATCAGAAAATGGGAAATGTCATAAAACTCATCAATTTTTAGCTCGCCCGGGACGATAGTCTCGGAAGAGCTATTGTCATACCCCCGGATGTCGGCGTCGGCGTCAGCGTCGGCGTCAGCGTCCGCAAAAACTTTAACCTGGCCCATATCTCATGCCCTGTTAGAGATACAGCCTTCATATTTCACCTGTGGGTACCTCTAACTAAGACCTTTGATTTGAGGCCATGACCTTTGACCTTGTGACCTTGACCTTGGAGTTTGACCCACTTTTTGACCGTTTTAAAAAAACTTTAACCTGGCCTATATCTAATGCCCTATTACACCTACAGCCTTCATATTTCACATGTGGATACCTCTCACCAAGACCTTTCATTTGAGACCATGACCTTTGACCTTGTGACCTTGAACTTGGAGTTTGACCCACTTTTAAAAAACTTAAACCTGGCCTAAAAAAACTTTAACCTGGTCTATATCTTATGCCCTATTGCACATACAGCCTTGATATTTCACATATGGACACCTCCTACCAACACCATTCACATTTGACCATGACCTTGAACCTTGTGACCTTGACCTTGGAGTTTGACCTACTTTTAAAAAACTTTAACCTGGCCTATATCTCATGTCTTTTTACACCTACAGTCTTGATATTTCACATATGGACACCTCCTTCCAACACTATTCACATTTGACCATGACCTTGGACCTTGTGACCTTGACCTTGGAGTTTGACCTACTTTTAAAAAACTTTAACCTGGCCTATATATCATGTCTTTTTACACCTACAGTCTTGATATTTCACATATGGACACCTCCTTCCAACACCATTCTCATTTGACCATGACCTTGGACCTTGTGACCTTGACCTTGGAGTTTGACCTACTTTTAAAAAACTTTAACCTGGCCTATATCACATGTCTTTTTACACCTACAGCCTTGATATTTCACATATGGACACCTACCAACACCATTCACATTTGACCATGACCTTGGACCTTGTGACCTTGACCTTGGAGTTTGACCTACTTTTAAAAAACTTTAAACAGGCCTATATCTCATGTCTTTTTATACCTACAGTCTTGATATTTCACATATGGACACCTCCTTCCAACACCGTTCACATTTGACCATGACCTTGGACCTTTTGACCTTGACCTTGGAGTTTGACCTACTTTTGAAAAACTTTAACCTGGCCTATATCTCATGTCCTTTTACACCTATAGCCTTGATATTTCACATATGGACACCTCCTGCCAACACCATTCACATATGACCATGGACCTTGTGACCTTGGAGTTTGACCTACTTTCAAAAAACTTTAACCTGGCCTTTATCTCATGTCTTTTTACACCTACAGTCTTGATATTTCACATATGGACACCTCCTTCCAACACAGTTCACATTTGACCATGACCTTGGACCTTGTGGCCTTGACCTTGGAGTTTGACCTACTTTTGATAAATTTCATTTTGGGCCATGACCTTTTTACCTTGACTTAGGAAATGACTTTTCTTTGTGACAAGCTCTCGTTAGGGCGAGCTTTATTGTCCGCTGACAATTCTTGTTGTAAACGACATCTCCTCCTAAACTACATGGCCAAATTCTTCTCTGGGACCACAATGTGTAACATATGCAAAGTTATTTGGCATTATTAAAACATTACTCAGGTGAGCGATTTAGGGCCCTCAGGGTCCTCTTGTTTTAAGTTGATCACCCTAAAATTTTGCCATTTGGGAAAGGGTTAACCCATTACCAGATGACCAAACTTTTGACTTCCAAATTCAAAAATGTTGCAGGCAACAATTTCAAGTAAATGAAAGACAATTTCAAGTGAATGAAATTTTTCATATAATGGTACCTCTAGATAAAAATATTGTGGGAAATGAAGAAATTTCTTTATCTTCCACAATATTTTCCAAAGCAATCATCTTTTTGGGCATTCAAAGGGTCAATGTGTGGGAATGGGTTAAAACACTTGCAAATTTGAAATGTCTTTGAGATCATGGGGCTGATAGTGCCCGAGGAAGTTGTTACAACCTTCTTTTAGAAATATTGCCATGTGCATCTTAGATTTTAGATTGAAATGTAAAAGAGAACAATGTTTTTCATAGTCCATGGAATACAAATCCAGTCTTATCAGTATTCATGCTGCCCCCCTTATGATAGCCTACATTACCTCAATCCTGAAGAAGCTATTTGATAACAACAGAATTCTTGAAATACCATAAAGAGGTTTCGACACTAACCGGAATCCAGCAGGAATCCAGACATTCTGCATCAGGATGCCCTCCTTTTAGTCAGGGATCCCTCTCAACTTACTTTGCAATATAAAATTACTGCCTTGCTATTCTCTTCCCACTCATTGACACTTTTTTGAATTGCAGGTATACAACAAAATAGATCAGATATCTATAGAAGAGGTTGACAGACTGGCATGGCAACCAGATTCAGTCGTAGTTAGGTAAGAAATAACCTTTTGTTATTTAGGAATGCAAATACATGTAGTTCACACCAGTTAACCCTTTCCCAAACAACATAATTTTATACTTGTATACTTGAATGCTACAATGTACAATAAAATTGATGTTCATTATAATAGAATTTCTGTTCAATATGGTATTTTGACAAAAAGAGAAAATCGTGGTTATCACCATTTTTATACCACGCAAAACAAATGTTATATACCCCTGTAAGACGAATGTTTTATTATATCCCCGCAACAAGAATTTTTTAGAAAGGTATACTGGAATCAGCCTGTCTGTCCATCTGCCTATCCATCCGTGTACAAATCTTGTCTTGGGCATACTGGAAAAGTATTAAAGGTAGATGAAACATAGGTGGATATGTCTCATTATGGAGAGGTGCAGTGCACAAGAACCGTTACTCTGTTGCTCATATTTTAGAGTTATTGCCCTTTGTTGACAAAAATGCTAGTCCCTACAAATGTAGTGGTGGGGGTATTACCTAAATAGTAATAGATTTCTAGTTTTCTTTTGCATTTATGCATTGAAGTATTTTTTACTTTTTGAATCATTTTTTAAAACACATTAGTAATGTTATTTGAAACTAATCTATCTTATATTTTCAGTTGCAATATGAAGTTGAATTTGGATTATTTATTAGAAAGAGTGTGGAAAGCCTTAGCATTAGTCAGAGTGTATACAAAAAAGAGAGGAGGTAAGGTTGACTGACTAAGTATCATATGATTATGAACTTCTGGTCTAGTGGTATGATACAGTAGACAAATTCTGAAAGTGCAGATAAAATATTTGTCTACAATTTGGCTCGTCATTTTAGTAATTTTGCATGCTAAATGCTTTAGACTTCTGTATGTGTCTGTCTATAAGACATAAAGGGAGCTAAAATGTTTTGTCATGATCAGACTTTACTGCCACCCCAGAGTAAATTTGAAATGATATGGGCAAAAATGTTTTCTGATTTTATGCTACTATGTTAAAGGAAACTTCATTCTGTCCATCTGTTTCTCATTACTAAACAGCAAAATTTTAGACTGGTCCAAATTCAAAGATGATACAGCTGATATCTCAAGCCAATGAAATTTTACGTGTTTTGGTCTTTTGCGGTAAAAAAAGCATTGTGGCAAATGAAGAAATTGCTTGTCACAAGCAATTTCTTCATTTGCCACAATGTATTCCCATGACTTTATCTTGGTTGGCATCAAAAAGCATCAGTGTGTGGGAATGGAATGAATGAAGTGAAGATTTCCTTAAACAAACTCCCTTAAAGTGACATTTCACATTTATTTTATTTTTTAAAAGTATGTCTTGATGCAAAGATTGTTTATTCTAATGCGTAGAAATGCTATCAGTTTTTTGAAGTTGTAAATTATAAGCGTAAAATATGCGATTAAAGTTGAGACAGGAATGACAAATTCTATATAAATCTGAACTGTTGTCCACAACAATTTGTTTAATTTTAGCACAAAAATATACATCTCTCGTAAACGGTTTAATATTTTGGCTTGAAATTTTCAGAATTTTCATAAGAAAAGATACTCTTTCAGATAGAATAAAAGTAAAATTTATGTACAAATTATTGTGAAATGTCACTTTAAACCTCAAACTACAATCCTTAGCATTTATTATGACACATCATATCAATTCATTCCAATCTGCATGAACTCCGAGCTCGGATAGCTCAGTCGGTTACGTCGGAGTCATTTGTCTCTCACCAATGGGTGTGAATCATCTATGTGAGAGAGCAGCTGGAGGCTCAGTTTGGATATTGTGGTTGTACTGGTGCGAGAAATACCAGGAACCCACGGTTAGGTGCTCCAGCCGCCGCGATATGACCATAGAAGTTGAAAACGGCGTAAAACCCCAATAAAATCAAACCAATCTGCATGAAGGTCAAGGATGTATGTCAAGGCAATCAGATTCAAATCTGATATTAACTTTTCAGTAACATCTGACTGGCACCAGTTAGGGGTCATCTTCAGTGACCTTGAGAAAACCCAAATCTGCTATTTGTACTCTAATCAATCAACTATTTTGTTATATATGATTGTCCATTACAAGCACATGCAAATACATGATTCTGCATTGAAATATGATGTCCTTGTCGCCTCCTAGGGCCGGAGGTGGTGCAGTGGTAACACGCAGGCATTGAAACACGGGGGTCACCGGTTCGATCCCCTGCTTCTCCAGTCTTTCGGATGAGACTTTAAACCGAGGTCCCGTCTCCATATGACTTTAGCTGTTGAGTGCCACGTAAAACTCCATACAAGCCAATCCTTGTTGCCTTCTTTATGGTTTTAATCAATTTTAGAATTCATTTTAAAGCATTAATCTTTTGACTACCATGAGAAATGTTCCCTTACACACCAGAGGCAAATTTACTCGAGTAATAATTTACACTAACACTGTTTTTGCTGATGACAAATGTGACGTAATATTCACTGAAAAGTAGGCAAATATTATAAACATTGTACATGCATAGCATAAACCAATCATTTAGCCTTGCAATATACCAGCTTATATTAGTATAGCTGTGGCGAAGGGAAAAAAGTCTTGTATGGTATACATAAAGATCATAATGTGACGGAAATTTTCATCGCTATAGGTAGTCAAAAGGTTGATTTTATTGGTCAGAAGAAAAGATCACAGAAGATGACCCCTAATGTGTGCCTGTCAGATATTACAGAAAAGATAATACTGGATTTAATCAGAATGATGTCAATGTAACATCAGAGTGGAAGTTTAGCAACTTAACATGATTAATTTCTTATCTTTGATATTCAGAACCTCCAGATTTTGATGGTGGCCTTATTTTACGAAGGGGTTGTACGGTAGAACACGTTGTAAGTATACTTTCATTAAACTCAGCTTTACAATATCTTACCAAAATGCATTGATATAACCCTTTCCCAACAAGATAGGGTAGTCATATCTGAAAAAAAGGACAGAAAGTATTGAAGGAAAAGAAGAAAATGCTGATATTCAGCATTTTCTTCTTTTCATTCAAATTTTTCTGTTCTATAATGTACTCAAAATTCAAATTATTTACACCTATTTTGTTATTTGCAACATCTTTTAAATGGGAACAGCTGACATTTTGCTGTTTGGGAAGGGGTTAAAAAACATGACAACAAAGTCATGGTATACCATATGTGAGGTTATACAACCCTTATGGTACTTAACAAAATTCTATATGTCTGTTAGGGTGCCTTTTCCAGAGCACTTGATGGGATGCTCCATGTAGACATAAAAAATATATCATGCTTTACAGAAAAAGCCTGTGTTCATTATTCATATCAAGGGTCACGGCCATGACACAGTTAGTGGTGTTTTTGGATTCTTAATCATTAGGGCCAATGGTTTGATTTCAGGCCATGGCAAATATTCTTTCTGACATTTGTCTCCCACATTTGGAAGGATAATCCTAAATTTAAGTGGGATGAACTGTGGTGAGGGCTCAGAAAGGATGTTGTGTTAGTACTGTCTAGAGAAACTACAGGAATCCAGGGTTAGGTGCTACGCTGACATGATGTGACTGTAATACTGCTCAAAAGGGTGAAGCCCCCATTCAATCCATTGTTATTTAGATCTATATCAAAGGATCAGAGAAAAGTAATGTTATTGCATAGGAATTTATACATGTTTACATATTCTGCACTCAGTCCTGAACATCTTCTGTTGTTTTTCATTTCAGTGTCATACAATTCATAGAACACTTGCTGCCAATTTTAAATATGCATTAGTATGGGTGAGTTATTCTTGTAATTTGTTGTTTTGAATAAAGCAAGTGTTTAAACTGATGTTCTCTTTGTAAAAACATCAGAAAATATTTTCAAGGCAATGATTTTGGCGAGAAAATTTATTGCTCTGAATATACATAATTATGCGTAAGCCGATCCTTTTCTTTACTGCAAGCCAAAAAATGGAATGAATTCATAAATCAACAAGAGAACTGTTAATACATAAAAATGTCTGCTTCTAGGCATGAATATATTTAAGGAATTAGAAATACATTTCTTTCATTTGTCTATATGCATCTTTTGCTTCCTTCTCAGTCACGAAAGACACTCAAGACTAAAGCTTGAGAAAACAAAGCGGAAAAAGAAGAAATTGCTTTTGACAAGCAATTTCTTCATTTTCCACAGTTTTCTTACCCAAAATACAAAGATTTTATTTTAAAAAAATCACCAATTTGAAATTGTAGCCTGCAGCACCTTTCAAATTGGAACAGTCAAA
Source organism: Fragum sueziense (assembly GCA_963680895.1). Lineage (NCBI taxonomy): Eukaryota > Metazoa > Mollusca > Bivalvia > Cardiida > Cardiidae > Fragum > Fragum sueziense. The sequence continues at coordinate 7,411,980 of OY804592.1, forward strand.
ATTTTTGCATCTGGTAATGGATGGGTTAATTCTTTTCTTTCAGGGTAAAAGTGTAAAGTTTAATCCACAAAGAGTTGGTCTACAACATCAAATGTATCACGATGACGTTATACAAGTGGTTAAAAAGTGAAAAGTGATATTGTATTACATAGTACAAGATATAGTCAAACTGAGAAACCCTTTCCCAAACAAGTTTTATGCTGTTCCCATTTGTTAGATACTGCAGATGACAAAACAGATGTTAACCCATTACCACACAATAACTCTTTTTGACTCCCCACAAAATAATGGTAATGGAAAACATTGTGGCAAATGAAGAAATTGCTTGTGACAAGCAATTTTCTCATTTCCCACAATGTTTTTCATCCAAAAAGACCTAAAAAATAAAAAAAATCCATTAACTTAAAATTGTCGTCTGCATAATCTTTCAATTTGGACTGCCCTAAAATTTTTATGTTTGGTAATCGGTTAATAAAGTAAAGATTTGTGTATAATATAGCACAGAAAATATTGAGACTGAAGAAAGAAATGCTGGTAATCAGCATTTTCTTCCTTTGCATCAATGTCTTTCCTTGAGCTTTTTCTTTTAGGTACTTCAATACCATGTCTTGTTAGGGAAAGGTTAACTGAACAAAGGGTTGGTTTACAACATCAAATGTTTCATGGTGATGTTATGTAAGTGGTGTAAAAGTGATTTGTGATGTCAAATTACATAGGACTAGATGAAGTAAAATCGATGAACGCTTTTCCAACGGCTAAATTTTATACCGTTACCTTTTGTAAACTGCTGCAGATTACAAAATGGATGTAAATAAAGTGAAGATTTATATACAAAGTTGGGCAGAAAATATCGAGGCTAAAGAAGAAAATACTGATTATCAGCATTTTCTCTTTTTGCCTCAATGTCTTCATACGCTTTTTCTTGTAGAAACTTCAATGCCATGTCTTTCTAGGGAAACCAAAAGGGAAAATCCACTGAGTTGGTCTACAACATCAAATGTTTCATGATGACATTATACAAGTAGTTAACCCATTACCACACAGTGACTCTTTTTGACTCCCCGCAAGAAAATGGCTTTGGAATACATTGTGGAAAATGAAGAAATTGCTTGTGACATGCAATTTCTCCATTTCCCACAACATTTTCTACATAAAAAGAACAAAAAATGTAAAATTTCATTCAGTTTAAATTGTCGTCTGCAACATCTTTGAATTTGGGGGAGTCCAAAAATTTGCCGTCTGGTAATGGGTTAAAAGGTGATTGGGGATTTTATGTGATAAATAGAATGTTGCAAATTGGTGAATGCTTTGTCCAGAGCCTCAGATAAGAGGGTAAATGGCTTTTCAAAATGCAATATTTCTTTTATTTGTCATCAAACTGTTTGATGTGTGTACTCATTGGAATCATCCCATTGAGATGAATCAAATGAGTATACAAACAACATAGGGTTTGGAATGATAATAATACAGTTAGAAAGCCTTTAGCCCCACTTATCTGTAGCTCTGTTTGTCTCAATGTTTTTCCCGATAAAAAATATCCAGGATTTAAATTTGATTTTCAGACAATTCCATTGACTGTACAACCCCCTCCTTTAAACCTCTCCCAAACAAGACATGGTTTTGATGTCTCTGATAGAACAGGCTTGGAGAAGCATTGAGACAAAAGAAGAAAATGTTGGTAATCTGTATTTTCTCCTTTTGACTCAATGTTTAATGTGTTATATTGTACACAAATCCTATTATTATCAATGTATAATTTGTTGTATGCAGCAGCTTTCAAATTGGACAACCCTAAAAATTTTGTCGTTTGGGAAAGCAGTATTTTAGGATATACTAATCCAGCAAGTAAATAATATGCTGAACAAAAGTGAAAACGCTACACCTACTTTGATTGCCATATTTCTTCTAAATACAACAAGTTAAATAATCAAATAAAAGTGTATAGCATTATTCATTGACTTGGTTGTGCCAAGCACTAAACGTTTTGTGGATCTGAATTACGGGGATGAAAAACGGACCATTTAAATGTGACAGGGGTCCGTTTTTCAGGTGTACAATTTGAACAGAAATTTTACACAATTTAAACCTTCAGAAATCTAAGCTGAAGAATATAAACAATGCCAGACTATACGTAACGGTAGTATAGCAAGTTACCAGTTAGGAAATGTAAAGAAGCTTGCATAACATTGTTTCAGAGTTTAGAAAAAGATGTTTGAAAATCAGAATTTTCATTATGTTCCAAAGCTTGAAAATTTTACAATGTCCATAGGAAATTGAAATCACTATTGCATGGACATCTTGGAACAATCCTAGTCGAAGAAAGGGTTCACAAATCCCCTGTAAGGCCTGCATGATGTTGCAAAAAACCCAAATCGAAAACTGTGATAAATTTGTGAATACCAAACATTTTGAATTCCCTATTTGTTTATGTCAAAGGGAGGTAATTCGCGAAATTGACAAATAAGACCTTGATTTTAGAGCTTGCTACAAGAGATAAGTGAGATTTAAAGTGTTTTTTTGGCAACCCGGATATGACCCTTTCCGATAAAAATAATGAAGCGTTTTCTGCGGATGCACATATGCGGCCTTCAATGAAACTAGCTCTAAACACATTAAGGGCTGTAACTCTGACATTAAAGGAGACAGGGCAATGAAATTTCGAAAAACGATTGCTGAAAGCCTGGGTAATAACATCAAAATATATTTCATGCTATTATTTCGATACTTTTCCAAAAATAAGAAATCTTGCAATGTAGCCTTTTAACTTTTGTTCAGTATAGTTTGCATTATGGAAAATCATCCCCCTTCCCCCAGCCCTGAATATATTGAACCTGATCAAGTTGTGCTGATTTCAAAGACTGACCATAGTAAATGGATGGTTTTCAACAAAAACTTTGTAACTGCAGCTTAAAACAAGCTGCACTTATGAGGTTTTATGTTGAAAAGCGGCGAATTTCTGTTTGCATTTCAGACAGTTACTGTCTGTGTCTGACGCTGCATATATGCACTCAAAGCTGTCATCAAAAGAATTGTGTCCTTTTGGATTTATTTTAATTTTGCTGTTTTAACGGTTTTCCAAAGAACAGAAATTTAGACTGGTCTAAATTGAAAGCTATCACAGATGATGAAATGGAATTTTATAAAGATGGGATGTGTGCACAAATTACCATAGAGTATATCTGGGAAAAAAGAGTAAATGCTGATAATTGAGATTTTCTTCTTTTGCCCCCAAGTTATAGGATGGTCCTCTTGGGTACCACGGTACTTAATGGCGTCCGAAAAAATTAATAATGAATAGTGACATGAAAACATTCCATGATTTCTCTTTCTAAAGTAAATCAAATGCAGCCGAAATTATAATAAAAGTAAGATTTCACCGAAGAATGGAGTAAATGATTTTGCTTTTAGTTTTACTAATGCACGCAGTTGGAAGGTGATACGTCGTCTGCAAATAAACACTGTTTTGAATACCGCGGTGCTGTAAAAGACGCGGTACCGAAGCGGACTACTATACTCATCTCTGTTACAGCCGCTAAAACCAGTTCTTGTTTGGAAAATAGTCAGCATATAGTTCCTTGGAAACGCAGCAATATGCAAAATTGAAGTGCTACATTGTACGTGTTAATTTGCTATGTTACCAATAAAAGCAAGTATTTGATTCATGAGTTTTTGTTTGTCAATATGAATTGTTGTTCACTCATACAACTTTCACCATAATGATGATTCAACCCCCAAAACAAGATATTGGTTAGATTTCTGTAGTAGAAAGGTTAAGGGAAAAGATTCAAACAGAAGAAGAAATTGCTGATAATCTGCAATTTCTCCTTTATTCTTAATATTTCCAATGCCACTGACGCTACAGATGATGAAGAAGCTTTTTAGAGAACAATATGGATGTTAGCCAGACTGCGCATATGCACAGGCTGATCTGGATCCGTGTTTGTCTCAAATGCTTTAAGCGACTGTTTTACAGATTCTGACTCAAATGTTTTGACCTCAACGGTGTTCTGGAAAGGGTAAATGGAAATAGGAGAAAAAGAGCCTCAGTTAAATTCTTGTTTATGGGATTTTTAATGTCTGAATGTAAATATCTATTTCCATAAATATGTACGTATTAGGGCTGTGGAAGAAAACAGTTGGTATCATAGCGGGAACGCGAAATTGGTAAATAATGTGGTTTCATAGATCCTTTCCAGAATGACAAAATTCTACACTGAACCTTATTATCCAAAGCATTTTACTCTGGTCTCTGGCATTAATTTGTTCACCCTTGTGCATGTATATGACTGTATGGTTATTTTACGATAGCTTCTATCCATCTTTTCGTCTCTTCCATGTAGCATTTTTGGATGAAATAATTTCAAACTACCGGGAGTATAAATTAAAAGCTTTCTGTCTAATCACTTGTACTTTACGAAAGAAAACCTTTGGGTAACGTGTGTGCTTTCGGCAATCCAAAAGGTTTGACAAACACTGATGTTTGTTCGACTACTATTTTGTAAATAATTTCGCCTTTATGTGGGAATGACATTCGAGACCAAAATTGATCAAGATCAGCCTACATACACAAACGGTCTTATCTAGATCCATATTGTTCTCTAACTGCTTGTTTATGACCATAAGCAGCTGTAAGGGAGCAGAATGATCCTGATGAGACTGTATTTTGGCACAGACAGTCCTAAAACCATGATGCTTTAATTCTCAAGATTCATCGATCTTGATCAGATCGTCCGTATCAGAAGACTGATCTAGATCCATGCTGGTCACAAATACAATTACGTATTTGACGCCCCAGGCTAAAAATGAAAGTCTAAAATATGCATGCAAATACGTAAATTCAAACCATTACCAAACGGCACAATTTTAGACTGGTCCAAATTCGAAGATGTTGTAGACGATCATTTCAAGTGAATTGAATGGTACATTTTTTGGTGTTTCTTGGTAGAAGAAAAAGTGGAAAATGTTGGCACAAACAATTTCTTCACTTCCATCTATGCTTTCCAAAGCCAATTACCTTATGGAGCGTCAATTTGTAGCGTCATTCTCAACATGTGGGATAATGTTCATTGACATTTGAGTTTTCATAAATTTCGATTTCTCACATATGAAAACTGCAGCAGACGAGAAAATGGCTCTCGATAGGGCCTATAGATAAGATTTGTGTGCAAAATAGCAGAAGTATTGAGCCAAGAATAGAAAATGCTTGTTATGAGCATTTTCTCCTTTTGCCTCAATATTCCCAAACAATTTCCTCTAACCCTTTCCCATACAGGCCGTTGTATTTGACGTCCCGATAGTAAGTGCTTCCACGGAAAAAAACATTGAGACAAAAGAAGAAAATGCTGATAATCATTTGCAACAGCTTGGAACTGGGACCTCCCTAAAATGTTGCCGATTCAAACCGTTTTGGAAGGCATTTTACTAGCGGAATTCTCGTTGTAATTTTAAACCATTGTATTAACGTCTTTGTTTACACAGTTGATTAGAGATAAGGAATTTGGGCGAGCATGCAGTTAAAATGGAAGACATTGAGTAGATAAAAATATTGAAGGAAAAACAGTAGGTATGTAATAGATTTATAACTATTTGAAGGGAAAATAGAACTCAATGTTCAATGTATTATTAGGCTGTATTACAGATTTCATTTCACATGACACAGCTTTGGCTTTTATTATCATAAATTACGCTCCAGGGCTTTTTGAAAATAACAATTTAGTAATATTTTCTTGTAAACCAGTTTTATCTGTGAACTATAATACAAGTCTTTTTGATATATATACCATTGTCCAGCAACATTAACCCAGAACAGCTGCATATGTAATGACCCCACTTCGGCAATGTTTTGTAAAGACGCTCAACTAAGAGACTTTGCACACGAAAATTAAGTTGTCCCGGGTTAATCTTGCTGGACAATACGCTAATTGATAAATATTAAGTTATTAACATAGTTTGAGTAAACGTCAGTGTCAGGTCAAATGAAATCCGTAATGTATAGAGTCTAAAGGTGAATAGACGACAATGATTTGTTGGCTGCCCGTTGTTAACTGCTTTTTTTAACAAAAAATGACCCGACTTGGAGAAAGGGACAGATTGGGGACAGTTCAGACCTTAGTTATTTTGCCCGGAAATCTCATGCCGACTAAGGTTAATGGCTAGTAAGCGTCTTTGTTTACATACACATGTTTACACATCGTCATCATCATCAACAACAACAGCTTCTTCTTCTTCTTCTTCTTCTTCTTCTTCTTCTTCTTCTTCTTCTTCTTCTTCTTCTTCTTATTATTATTATTATTATTATTATTATTATTATACCCCCGCAAACGAAGTTTGGAGGGGGTATACTGGAATCAGCCTGCCGGTCCAGTGGTTGGATGGTTGGTTGGTTGGTTGGATGGTTGGATGGTTGGATGGTCTGTCTCCAAAACTTTGTCCGGACAACTCCTCCTACACTTGTGGACCGATTTAGTTCATACTTGGCACAAATGTTCATTGTGACCTGTAGATGTGCAAGACGCAAATTTCACGGAAATCAGACCGATACTTTTTTAGTTATGGCCCCTGATTTGACAAAAAAATGCTTGTCCGGACAACTCCTCATACAATCACTGTCCGATTTGCTTCATACTTGGCACAGGTGTGCATTAGGTCGTGCAGATGTGCAAGACGCAAATTTCACGAAAATCGGACCGTTACTTTCTGAGTTATGGCCCCTGATTTGACCAAAAAATGCTTGTCCCAACAACTCCTCTTACAGTTACTGTCCGATTTGCTTTATACTTGGCACAGGTGTGCATTAGGACCTGTAGATGTGCAAGACGCAAATTTCACGAAAATCTGACTGTTACTTTCTGAGTTATGGCCCCTGATTTGACCAAAAAATGCTTGTCCGGACAACTCGTCCTACAGTTACTGTCCGATTTGCTTCATACTTGGCGCAGGTGTGCATTAGGATCTGTAGATGTGCAAGACGCAAATTTCACGGAAATCCGACCATTACTTTCTGAGTTATGGCCCCTGATTTGACAAAAAAATGCTTGTCCGGACAACTCCTCATACAGTCACTGTCCGATTTGCTTCATACTTGGCACAGGTGTACATTAGGTCGTGCAGTTGTGCAAGACGCAAATTTCACGAAAATGCGACCGTTACTTTCTGTGTTATGGCCCCTGATTTGACCAAAAAATGCTTGTCCCAACAACTCCTCTTACAGTTACTGTCCGATTTGCTTCATACTTGGCACAGGTGTGCATTAGGACCTGTAGATGTGCAAGACGCAAATTTCACGAAAATCTGACTGTTACTTTCTGAGTTATGGCCCCTGATTTGACCAAAAAATGCTTGTCCGGACAACTCGTCCTACAGTTACTGTCCGATTTGCTTCATACTTGGCGCAGGTGTGCATTAGGATCTGTAGATGTGCAAGACGCAAATTTCATGGAAATCCGACCATTACTTTCTGAGTTATGGCCCCTGATTTGACAAAAAAATGCTTGTCCGGACAACTCCTCCTACAGTTACTGTCCGATTTGCTTTGTACTTGGCACAGGTGTGCATTAGTACCTGTAGATGTGCAAGACGCAAAATTCAAGGAAATTGGACTGACAATTTCTGAGTTATGGACCCTGATTCGACCAAAAAAATGCTTGTCCGGACAACTTCTCCTTCAGTTACTGTCCTATTTGCTTCATATTTGTGCATTAGCACCTGTAGATGTGCAAAACGCAAAATTCAAGGAAATTGGACCCTTGATTTAACCAAATTTCAATAAAATCGGATTGACAATTGCTGAGTATGGCTCCTGATTCAACAAAAACGCTTGTCTGAACAAAGGTGGTGGCGGGGGTATTTTTATCACCTTCAGTGATAGATTTCTAGTTATTATTATTATTATTATTATTATTATCATTATTTTTATCATTATTATTATTATTATTATCATTCCAGCTGTAACAACACGTATTTAAGATGAACGACAACGAAACCAGATTGTCCTTGAGTTTATACCAGATTTTAGAGGTGATAGGTGCTTCTGAGCAAGTCAGATTGCTGTACACGGAGAATGCATTGACACGCGAAATATTAGCCTCTGTTTTTACTGATAGAATATGTTCCGTATACAGGTTTGGCAGTCGCCATGAGGGGACAACAACACCCGGACTTCACTCTGATGACGACGTGTTGGTGTGTGATGACACCGGGCCAGTAGTAGAGAGACTACGAGATGCTCCGGGCTATGGTCGCTCTTACCTCATGGTGACTGACTACAACACAATGCCTGGATATTTCCACCTACAACATGTGTATAATAGAGTCCCTCAATCACTTTTTCACAGAGACATTGATTGTAAGAAGGAGAGTAATGATGCTCTGGGCAGAATATGCAGGAAACATATACCCGTTGAGGATCTGGGATTTAAAGAAAGAAATGGCCCTGCTGGAACAAATTGTGTTCAAGGGTTTGCAGATATGGATTTTGTTCCGGCATTACGGTGTGAGAAAGTACCACTCAAGACAAACACCCGATTACACAAGGACCGTCCATGTAGCTGGCTATCACAAACACAGAATCAGACAATGAGAACTTACGGATGTTTCTTTGTTGGGGTGGGGCACCCTCAATCTCAGACAAAGTCTATAGAATGGAGGATTTCCTTTTCACTGCAAGAGAGAGAACTCATGTCTAGTCTTAATCAAACCCAGCACAAGTGTTACATTCTACTCAAGATAATAAAGAAGGATATCATACAACCAAGAGCTGGAGAGAAATCCATCTCCTCCTATCACTGCAAAACGTGTTTATTTTACGCCCTTGCGAACACTAGACCTGAATGGTGGACCCGTACAAACCTCATACAGGGTGTGCGTGTTTGTCTGTCCTTTCTTCTACGCTGGGTGAGGGAGGGTTACTGTCCCAACTACTTTATACCAGAAGAGAACATGTTTGATAGATTACATTCCATTGTTCTAGAGAAAGTAGCCCCTGTGCTTACCGAGATTCTGAAAGGTTTACCAAGCCATCTTTTATCAATTCAATGTGACAATATTGGTGATCACCTCCGTTCCTATATATCTGGAATAAGTCTATCAGTAATCAGAAATCAAGTGTGTGTTACACCCGAATATGATATTTTCATCAGTATAACAGCTGCGTTTAGTCATATTCGTAAAATGTTTCTGCAGCCAGTAGGCATAATCCAGGATCCTGAAGAATGCCTCTCTGAAATAGTGTACATTTTTTGTAAGATAGAGGGTACGGACATGATAAGAGATCGCTCTCAAAGAGATGTTAGAACTGCCATGCGATCGTTGATGCCATTTATCCACTTACAAATAGTCCAGTCTTTTATGTCTTATACTATCAACAATGGAGAAGCAGAAATACCAGAGATCACTTTACACGTGTTTAAAGATTTCCTTCAGAAAAGTGAGGATTGGGATCTCATCTCGTCCAAGTTACTACTTGCGACCTGCTATCTTCGTGCTAATATGTTAGACAAATGTGACGAGATTCTATTGACATGTGAGACTCTATTACGGGACTACGTTGTTTCTGTTTGTAAATGTTATGACTGTCCACACTACGACAACAAATCGTTAGATAAACTCTTCCGTAGTAAACGACTCTCCAGCGAGGATTTCCGCCGCACTTGCATCACGTGTTGTATGTTGTTTCTTCCAGGACAAGCCAACCTTGTTCATCCAGCTTTACAGTTAGAGATGTACCGTTCTGTGTACACACCACCTGGATCTCGTGAAGAAGATTTAGAATTCTGGTTTGATTGGATCCTGGTAGACTCTCGAGTCTATTTGTACTTTCTTCAATATTTATTGTATTCTAGATCAAATAATGAAGTGAGCAAGATAGATTCTATAAATAACTTATCGCATCTTATCTATACAGACCCAAATCTTGGATACAGAGAAACGGCCTACAACTTGCTAGGATGGATATGCTCACAAGAAAACAGAGAACAAGAGGCTTTACGATGTTTCCAGGCGTCGTGGATGATACGACCAGTCCATAGTGCTGCAAAATGGCATATTCTAGATATTCATGCCAATAAATGCGTTCAGACAACGTTTTCTGGGTCGACATAACTAGACATTCTCGTGGTAAGCGACAACCTAAATTTGAGCTATGGCATTAACATTCCTTTATTACACATGAAACCAACACGGAACCAGACGAAGGTGTGAATAATGAGAGTCTCATCGTGACCCATTAGGTTCTGATAATGGGCACATGGATAATAGAGCACTTGTACTTGATCAGACTTCACTTTTGTTTAGGCTGATCTTGGTCCATGTCGGGCTGTAAGGGTCTCTTTTCAAGGGCGGATCTAGGGGTGGGGTTAGGGGGTCATGACCTCCCCCCCTGGATTTGGCCGAAAATTGATTTTTGACTATATAACTTTACATATTTAACACATTTTAAAAGCCATCATTTTGGCTTTGACCCCCCCCCCCCCTCTGGAAAAAATCCTGGATCCGGCCTTGAACTTTTAATGATAGAAACTAGTACAACAATGCTGCTTTTCAACAAAAACCTTGTAAACGCAGCTTAAAACAAGCTAGCAGTTACAAGTTCTTTTGTTGAAATGCAATGATATTCCGGTATACAAGAAGTTTTTCTCAAACCTGTGACATGTATCAAAATGTCTAATACACAACACCTTTTAAATCAACGAAAATACTAAGAAAAATAAAGAAAACGCTGATAACCAAAGTCTTCGTTTTTGTGTCGATATTTTCTGCAATAAAGCTTACACAAATAACATCATAATAGACACCCATTTCATCACTTGAACCAAATTTCACACATGAACAGCTTTAAATCTTGAAATTTGGAAAAGAGTTAATCCAAAGGAATAAATTAATACAACCTACAGGAATGTGACTATAAGTATACTTGAGTAATCTTTTACTCCTATTCATAAACCCAGGCATACTTCTTCAAATGGGAACTTTTCGTGTATGTTTAAGGATGCATAGTCCAGTCAGCGTAGCATCGGACCTAGACAAAATTGCAACAGAATTTCTTTTTGCACCATTTCGTAGATCGGGTATTGGTCATCACTCAGTAAAAAGTCCCAAAGTGTTCTCCTTGCAATAACATGGGAATTTGAGTTTAAAGTTTGTTAATTTTCCGTGTTTTTCAAATGTCACGAATGACACACCATACAATGCTTGGATGACGTCACATCGAAACTTTACATAGATACGTCATCATAACAAAATGGCAGCGCCGTAGATCTCGTGAAGGTCGATGAAAGAAAATGACGTTTTACATCTTCGCTACTATTTTACACACTTTAACTGGTCCAAACACTTTACATATGGTAAGTACATTATAATCTGTTACACAAAAGGTTGTCAGAATTTGAAAAATTGATTAACATTCTGCAAATTCCGATCCGAGTCTTTCGATTTGTTTACATTTGATTAGACGGAGATAATTCATGACATAGATTAAAACACACTGAAATTAATATTACGAATGCGTTTTCATTCGTTTTACTTGTTTGTGAACAATATATAAATATGACGACAAAAATGATATAATAGGCGTATTCGACTGCAACATTTTCGTTAAGTAACGCTTAGCTCCGCCCACCTGCGCAGACCATCACCATTAGTCAACGATTTTCGTTCAGTCGAATACAAAATACGGAATTAGTTAACGAGAATGCCGCCATTTTGAAATATGTGCATCGTCGGCATTTCCCGTTACTGTTCGGTAACGGAAACACCCGATGAAACCTCATCGTGTATGTCCGTAAATGAAAAACCATCTTTCTTTTTTTTATCATTAAATATCCTTTTAATTCTATCAATATTTAATCAGATTTGCCCATAAAATTGCAATAGGTACATATTGAAATGCATTTAACCTACATTTTTAGTAGATTTGTCTACTTGTTTTGTCACGTGACATACTTAACGCGGAATTTTTTTCGTTAAGAAATTACTTAATTTTATGACGTCATTCTGTCAGTCGAATGAAAATAGTTAAGTAACGAAAAACAATTAGAGTAACGTCGGCAATTATCGACCCTTTAAGGGTATATTTGAATTAGCTCCAAAAGTGTGTGACGTTTGCCCTGATTCAAATTGCTAAATGAAACTAGAACTTTCATTGGTCAGAAATATCCAATAATATGCCGCGTAACAAGGTGCTTACTAGATTCTTTTACTGATATATTAGGTTACCAGACTCTGTCATTATCGACCCAGAGAGGCAATTATCGACCCCTTTATGATTTTTTTAAAAAAGAAAGCTCAGATTTAAATAAATAGGAGATTATGCTTTTGAATTGAACATTTATGTCTCTCGGAAGCGTAACTAGAGATATATTAGTGACAGAAAGTTAATTAATAGCAAACTAGCCCCATTTTAAAACAGTCGAGCGTCTGGCGGCCATAATGATAAATGCCTACACCACACATACTGTCAACCGAAATGTTTTTCATCTTTGTCAGATTTTATTTTATCTAATCAAGATCTAAATAACTAATCTAGTTATGTTACAGTTGCGCTTCATTGTTTTGCATGTGAAAGTCATTTAGTTCATTTAAGATAGCAATTATGTTACGTGGGGGTCGATAATTGTAGAGTGAAGAGATTTCATCTGCTATTGTCGACCCCCCCTGCAGATCGGATTGCTATCGTAAGAAGGACGCTTAAACAGTTTTAGATTTTATTTCTGATATCATATTCATAATAAATGCTCAAAACCCGATCAGATTACAAAAGATTGAACACTAGTGATAAAATGAAACACACCACCCTCCTTATGGGCGCTCGTAACAGCACAATTTTCAGAAAATACAGTTAGGACTGCCCATTCAAAAATGTCTAACAGGTCCGCTAACCAACCCTGAAGAGAAAGATTGTGCAATTAAAATGACGATAATATGACGTAATATTCATCCCATGTACTACTTTTTCTGGGAATCAATTGCTATTCTCACAAAACCAATTAAACTTGAAAAGGGGTCGATAATTGACATGGGTCGACATTAGGCTCCGTTACTCTAGTTAACAAACGGTTCAGTCGAATACGCCTAATGATTTATTTAACTAATTGCTTGTCATATTTCTTCTACGGAAGCCAATGGCGGCCATAAAACCGTATTTGATTTGTATTTTTATCCAGATATCTACACCATTATTTCTTGTATGAATGAGGAAGATTGCATATTATATGCAATGTCTATGGATGATTATCATAATTCTAAGTAGAATAACACAAAACTTTTTGAAAATTGAAAGCAAACGACTCCAATATTTGGTTCTATTGGGAGCTCTCTTCACTCCAATTAGATCTATATGTACTTGTATATAATTTAGCGCCCGAAATTTGCGAAGATAAGCATTTAACCTTATGAATATTTGGGACACTACAGCAGGGGCGTAACCAGGAAATTTTAAATTATACGCACGGCGAATGCGTTCTTGCGCGACTACGGCGTTCTCGAGCGCCGTATGTGCGATGGTGGGTGTGTGGTGGGAGAGCACGAGAGGGGGTCTCCACCTCTCATTAGGGGGTTTCGGGGGGGCCTCCCCCGAGAAAATTTTGATATTCAGGATTGCAGCAGAACGATTCTGAGCCTTCTTTGAGACAGAATTTGAGCTTCATTCATTGAACTTTATTCACAAAAAAAACGGCAAAGGCTGTTCACGATTTTTTTACATTACGCACGTGCGTAGTGTGCGTAATGGGCGTTACGCCCTTGTACAGTACTTCTCTATCGTTTTTATATTGAATAATCACTTGTCAACAATTATCTATAGGCAATGTTTAGTAATGTAGGTCTATTGGATAGACCCTGCACCCGGGAAGTGAATGTAATTACGATATAAACATGAAGGTAACAATATTTTTTCCCACAATTGTTGCTTTTGAAAATGTATGCACATGTAATATTGCATGGACTGAAAAGATACTTTTACTTAATTCTTATGTGCACTTTTTCATTATTTTTGGTTGGTTCAGCCACATGATTTCAAATTGATACCTTATCTTTCAGGGTGACAATTAGCCAAATATTACAACGCACAACAACTGAGTGGCGTTCAAACCATATGGTAGCTATTTTTATATATTAAGATTTGAGTCAAATCTTAACTTCATTCAATATATAAATATAAATCGATTATCTCTAGTGTCTGTTTACCAGGTAGGACTTACATTAAAAATCAAAGACAAATTGTAAAATACAACATCTGTGTATATTTCAAATTTCCATTAACTTTCAAATCTAGGGGTAAAAACCTCACTTATACAGTATGCTTGTACCCTCTCTGTTATAGACAAAGAAGGATTGCTAAATTGGTGTACAAAATTTATTTTGGGGGTAAAAAACCATTTGGAGGTTTTTGGACACCCTGTTGTTTAGACCAAGCAACACTGTTCCTCATTCCATAAATTAAATAATTTGTATAGAATGAATTCCTTGCAAAGTTCACAGTAAAGTACACTACCACGTAAGATTTCAAAACTCGGGGCCAGTTGTTATTATTACATCGTCTACTATGTCAAAAGATCGGGAACTTGTGTCATAAAATTCGATTTGTGATATATTACTATGCCAAAATTTAGTGAGAAATTTGGAATATGTTTGCGTTCATATTTGGTAAACCAATTCTCTTATACATTTTCAGATGACCCAACGGCTGTTCGTCTAAGTCACAAGGGGTGTGAGAGTACCATCAGTACCAACATTAAGAACGGTCATGAAGTCAATGTAATAGCGGGGGATTTTGTCCATGGAAAGTGCCGTAAAGACTTTACTAGACTAGTCGAGCAAGTAGGTGTTAAAGACGACACATTAAGTGATATTGCTCGAGTATTAAGGTCGGTACATTTTCTGTTTGACTTGTTACAAGCGGTTGTTTTGTCACTTTTGTGGTTTAGAAGCAAAGTGTTCTTTAAAAAAAAGATCACCTGATACATATTTCCCGTGCGTAGTTTTGGCTTCCAAGCTTCTGTTATGGAGGCATGTGGCAAAAGGGGAAACAAATGGGCCGGTGAAGTGCAAACACGTTTGACGCGCCTTCTATATTACTAATCATGCAGTGTTGACCCCACATCTGAGAAAGGTGGTCCAAAACTATTCATAACCGAAGCAGCCAACATTGAATTAATGAAATCCCCAGGAGGACCCGAAAATGATAAACAGATGGAAGCATTCCAAATGATAATCAAGTGCATTTAAAGTTGGAAAAGTTTTTTCCACTAATTACCTGCAAACAAAGATGTTCAACATGTGTAATTATGAAAACGGTTATTCGTCAAAACAAAAACGGAACACCCTTAAGCCCTTCGGCGATGCAGTGGTAGTGAGTAGCCTTGATAAAGCCTATAAAGACATTTCTAATGAAGAGAAGAAACAAGTATGCAAAGCTTATTAGGTGTGATGTTAAGGACATTGTTGAGCTCAAAGACAGTTATCCTTCTTTTTCAGATGTTGCTTTATTACAAAGAATCATCGAATACTTGCCCTTTATAGATTGAAACACTTAGACAAACTTTTCGGAAGTAACATCAAGACAAAACAGCTGCTATCAGACAATGTGCAATTCAAGCGTGTTCAAGGGACTTATAGTACCACTACCACTTCAGCTAGACTTGGGTATTCAACTACATCACCACTCCGGTCCTCGGTTTCTGATAGATACATTGAACACCATGGGATTTTGTACTTCATACTGGGAAGTACAGAAATATGAGACCAATGCCGCAGCTTTGTTCTAAGCAAGATTGCCAAACCAAGTAAATGATAACACACCCGTGACCGCTTCTTCAATTTGTTGGAAATAATGATTATGTGGACCATAAAATGATCCGTACTATAGATGCATAGAATGGGAATCATTGCATCTTCAACACCAGGTACAGATTTGTCAGAGATCATTCCCAGGAAAGATATTTCACTGCAGGAAGTAGTAGCCCTTTGTAATATTGACATTAAATTCTTTCTGTATAGTACGCTGACAAAGCTTATGAAGCTGAAAAGCCATGTCATCATGTTACCTGAAAAGCTACCGAGTCAACATGGTTGACCACAAGACATGTTGTGTAAAAACATTAAATTTTGGCCTTGAGACAGAACAGACAGTGCTGATCACAGTGGTCAGGCTTTATACAGATGCTTGTAACTCCGACCACGCCCTTTGATTTAAAATCGTCCATATCCTTCCTGCCCATGATTGACACCAGTCCTAGTGGTCTGACACGCTTTAACTCTACCCTGCATTTTGTATGCATACATGCCTAACGCTACAGAAAGTCACCGGTTTTAACCTT
The DNA here is from genome assembly GCA_963680895.1 of Fragum sueziense. Taxonomy (NCBI): domain Eukaryota; kingdom Metazoa; phylum Mollusca; class Bivalvia; order Cardiida; family Cardiidae; genus Fragum; species Fragum sueziense. The sequence goes on from OY804592.1 coordinate 7,428,290, forward strand.
CGGCCAGCATATCTTTCAGAAAGCAACAGGCATGTCACATAGTAGTCCATTAAAGAAGATTGTACTTCGCATTGGTGGCTTCCACAGGGATTTGAGCCTGTAAAATGGCCCGCGACTCGAAGAAATACAGTTGTAAGCATATGCTTCAATGTTCGAGTTGTTTTGAAGAATGCCGAGGTGTTTAATGCTCTAAGTCAGCGACTTTGTGGAAAATGGACGATCTCTTTGTGGTTGAAGACAGTATACCCGGTACATGGCATACAATTTTTCACAAAGTACTGGTTTTTGGACTTCTACATTATAAGGCACATGAAAACATTGTGGATTGGGAGAAATTGCACAAAACACAATTTCCTCTTTTCCAACAATGTTTGAATTTTCTACACCATGAATTAGTGACACTTCCTTTAACCCTTTCCCAAACTGTTGTAGGTGAAAAACTTTGTGCTCAAACAGAAATAATTTTGTACAATAAAGTCAAGAAAATATTGAAGCAAAAGAAGAAAATGCTGATTATCAGCATTTTCTTTTTTTTGTCTCAAAGTTTTCCCAAGCCTATTCTACCAAGGATGCCAAAACCAGGTCTTGTTTGGGAAATGGTTAATTTGTCAATTGACTTTGATGCTTGAACACCGGTCAAAATATTTTGCATATTTGAAAGGGTAAATGCATTTCCAACATTTGCTGGTTTTGACGTCCTTAGCAGAAAAAAAGTTTTGTAAAGCATTGAGAGAAAAGGAAAAAGAATAACAATTGTTTTTCATTCTTTCTCATAGTTCTTCATGTTCCAATGTGAGGAAAATTAAGCGTATTCAAATACACTTATTTTGCATCTTGTGACTGACTGTTGGAAATTTGGATGAATTTTGATAAAAGTCTATAATTTTGTTGTTTGGTAAAGGGTTAAATGTATTATCAAAGGACGTATAATGACTACTTTTCTCGAATTGAATTAAACAAATAATATGACTTCTTTAAATAATACCATGACAAGACAATGTTTCGAGTGGTCGAAGAATAATCACAAAATAACGGAAAACGTGCTCATCTACGCGTAGATCTACATACGTAAATTAGCGAAGCACTAATTGTTACTCTCTTTAACATCAGCCGCATTTAGGTAGAAATGAGTTTACTTAGTTTTATCTAGTAATATTTTCTTTTTAAAACGCTATAAAAGCGGACAGCGTGATAAAAATATTGAAACTTTGGATTATTTTTTGCAATTACCATATAACCATATTTAGAGAAGTGGGTGGGGTAAATGAATATCAATTTTTTTGCTTCAAACCAATGATTTGATTATGAAATTTATATATTTCTGGAAAATTGGCTTCTAAATAATCATACATCTTCTTAATATAACTGCAAAGTAGTTACAACGCTATAAAAATAATTTCAAACTAAAAAATAACAAGTCATGTGATTTTTCAATAATTTTCACCGGGTAAATACCCGCCTCAGTCAAGGGCGATTTTTACAAAATTGGCAACTGCAACAGAGTGGGACTTTTTTCTGGGAATACTACATATATTTATGATGTGAAATATGCAAAAATAAATTCTGTTGCAATTTTGTCTAGGTTAGGCATGTTTTTCGGCTAGGCTTACTGGACTATACCTGTTTTACAAACATATCCTGTTTCAATAGTTTTCTATCACGTAATGCTGCACTGTTTTGATAACTTAAAGTATTAAGTCTCAACCCACTTCTTATTATAGGATTTTACAATCTCCTTCGCAGTTATCTACCCTGAATTGAATTGGGATAGTATAATGTAAGTCATTGTCGCTGTGTGGAGTTCGAGGATTTTAATGTGTCAATATACATCGTTATTCCCATAAATATGCATGAATGCTATGGAAGAAAATGGTCGGTGATCCGGTCTTGGTATAATAGACTTATTTAGACGTATATAAACGTATTTTGATTTCGTGTATCTGAACCGATTTCAATACCTTTTCCAGAAAAAAATCTGGTTTCCTATTATAAGGTCCTTTTTCTCGAAAGACAATATGAGGAAAACAACAACAACAACAACAACAACAACAACAACAACAACAACAAAAAAAAAAAAAAAAAACAAAAAAAAAACGATAAGCTTGTTTAGGCCTACATGATCACGATTCGGGCATGTTTCTGCACAATGACTGTTTTTTTTTTATGCTCCCCGAAAAAAATTCGGGGGAGCATATAGTCGCCATGCTGTCCGTCCGTCCGTCCGTCCACAGCCAGATCTCAGCAACCCTTGGACCAAATTCAATGAAACTTCACATGTGATTTCCCTGGATAATCCCTAGGGACCTTTTCTCCGTTTTGTTTTATTTGAGGCTGCGTCATGGAAAAAGGGGCCTTAAAGTGAAAATTAGTTTTTCTCTAATTTCTCTTCATCTTATGGGCAGAATTTAATGAAATTATGTACTTATGTGATAAATGAGATGTTCTAGACCATATTCTATAAATAATGTGTGTACAAAAAATCTGTCATGGGAAAAGGGGGCTTAATGTATGATAGTTTTTATTTTGTGACAAACACTTATTCGGGAAGCATAATCCGTCTGTGACGGCTCTTGTCTTCTATTTGCCTAACATGTTTACCCATTGGGGACAAGTTCGTACTCATTCTATTAGAGCAGTTGAAATCAGTTCTTGTTTGAGAAAGTATAGTTCATTACAAACGCAGCAATATGCAGAATTGACGTGCTACTTTCTACATGTTAATTTGCTATGTTACCAATAAAAGCAAGTATTTTAATTCCTGATTTTTTGTTTGTCAATATAAACTGGTTACTCATAAAACTTTCACCTTATGGTGATTTAACCCCCAAAACAAGATATTGGTTAGATTTTCGTAGTAGAAATAGTTAGGGAAACATTCAGGCTGAAGGAGAAATTCCTGATAATCTGAACTTTCTCCTTTATTCTCAATATTTCCGATGCCACATACGCTGCAGATAATTAAGAGACTGTTTAGGGAATAATAATGGATTTTAGTCAGACTGTATAGATCCACAAGCAAAAATTGACAGTGACGAAGTTTTGTGTTTACTGTTTCTAAACCAATAAACTCTTCTCAATTGTACCGTTTACAATGTGCGCGTGATAAATGAACAGGTTGATTGGTTGTAAACGATAAACACAAAACTACGTCACTGTCAATTTTTGCTTGTGGATTTATACATATGCACAGGCTAATCTGGATCCATGTTTGTCTCAAATGCTTTAAGCGAACGTTTACCAGATCCTGTTTCACATGTTTGACTTCAACGGTTTACTGGTAAGGGTAAATGGAAAAAAGGAAGATAAGAACTTCAACTAAATTCCTGTTTATGGGATTTTAAATGTGTTGATGTAAATCGCTATTTCCATAAATATGTATGAGGGCCGTGGAAGAAAACGGTCGGTATCATAGCGGGAACTCGGAATTGGTACACAATACAGTTTTCAAAATGGCAAAATTTTACACTGAACCTTATTCAAAGCATTTTCTCCGGTCTCTGGCATCAATTTCTCCACCATTGCACATGTATATTACTGTATGGTGATTTTACGATAGCTTCTATCCATCTTTACGTCTCTTCCATGAAGCATTTTTTCGATGACACAATTTCAAACTACCGCGAACATATCGTTTATTTTTCTGGCAAATATCCCATTTATTCTCTGGTATTTATACTTCAATTTACGAAAGAAAACTTTTGGTAACGTGTGTGCTTTCCCTACTATTTTTTCAATGAATTGGCAATGAACATTACATTGCCAATTTGCACAGTGAAGATTTTTTATACGCCGCCGGAGGCGGACGTATATTGGCATCATCTCTGTCTGTCCGTCCGTCCATCCATCCGTCCGTACGTTCGTCCACTTTTCTTGTCAACGCAACTCCTCCTAAGTTTCTGGCTGGACCTTCTTGAAACTTGGTCAATGTTATCACCTCCATTGGTAGATGTGCATGAAGGAAGGCTTTTATGGTTCGTTGATTTTTGCCTGAGTTATGCCCCTTAAAAACTTAGTCTCTGGGGCTTATTGAAGTTGCAGCCTTGTCAACGCAACTCCTCCTAAGTTTCTGGCTGGATCTTAATGAAACTTGGTCAATGTTACTACCTCAATTGGTAGATGTGCATGAAGGAAGGATTTTATGGTTCATTGATTTTTGCCAGAGTTATGCCCCTTTAAAACTTAGTCTCTGGGGCTTATTGAAATTGCAGCCTTGTCAACGCAACTCCTCCTATGTTTCTGGCTAGATCTTAATGAAACTTGGTCAACATTATCACCTCAATTGGTAGATGTGCATGAAGGAAGGATTTTATGACTCATTGATTTATGGTTCATTGATTTTTGCCAGAGTTATGCCCCCTTAAAACTTAGTCTCTGGGGCTGATTGAAATTGCAGCCTTGTCAACATAACTTCTTCTAAGATTCTGACTGGATCCTAATGAAACTTGGTGGATGTTATTACCTAAATTGGTAGATGTGCATGAAGTAAGGATTTTATGGTACATTGATTTTTGCCTGAGTTATGCCCCCTTCAACCATATAGTCTCTGGGGCTTAATGATATTTCAGCCCCATGAACGCAATTCCTTCCAGGTTTTTGACTGGATATTTATAAAAACCTTTTTGTGAACACAACTTTTTACAGGTTTTTGTGTGAATATTTATAAATTCTTGTCAATGTCATTTTTTGTCTCAAGTTTTATAAGTGGCGGCGTATATTGTGACCATGGCACTCTTGTTCTTTATTGAACGGGTAGAAACGGCTGGACATATCAAAATGGAGAAAATGCCATCGTTCGACCGTTTTCTTAAAGATTGTTATTATCACAAATGACAATACATTTTCATGAAACACTCACAAGCCTCTTTCCATTATCGTTTTAGTCCGTACCCACAGAACACTTCCGGTGGCAAACAATGGGCTCACAAAGATTGTGACAAGCAATTTCTTCATTTTCAACTATGTTTTCCAAAGCTTGTTACCTTATGGAGCATCAATAAGAAGCGTCAATATGTGGAATTATGTTCATTGACATTTGAGCTTTCATGAATTTCGATTTCTCACACCTGAAAACTGCAGCATACGAGAAAATGGCTGTCGATAGGGCCTATAGATTTAAGGTTTGTATACGAAATAGCAGAAGAAATGTCGAACCAAGAGTAGAAACTGATTGTTATGAGCATTTTCTCCGTTTGCCTCAATATTTCACAAACAATTTCCTCTAACCCTTTCCCATATAGGCCGTTGTTTTTGACGTCCCGAGAGTAAGTACTTCCACGGAAAAACATTGAGACAAAAGAAGAAAATGCTGATAATCATTTGCAACAGCTTGAAACTTGGACCTCCCTAAAATGTTGCCGATATTATAAACCGTTTTGGAGGGCATTTTACTAACGGAATTCCCGTAGTAATTTTAAACCTGTATATCAAATTCCTTGTTTACAAAGCTGCCTAGAGATGAGGAATTTGGACGATCGTGTGGTCAAAATGGAAGACATTGAGTAGTTCAAAATATCAATATTGATATTGATATTGAATATTGAAGGAAAAACAGAAGACCTGTATGTAATAGATTTATAATCATTTGGAGAGAAAATAGAATTCAATGTTTAACGTGGTATTAGGTTGTATATGTATAGAGTCTAAAGGTGAATAGACGACAATGATTTGTTTGTTGCCCGTTGTTAACTGTTTTACAAAAGGACCCGACTTGCAGAAAGGTATAGATTGGGGACAGTGAAAAGTATAGACCCTAGTCACTCTGCCCGGAAATCTCATGCTGACTAAGGGCAAAACATTTTATCTGATATGATATTCCGAATCTTAAACATTTTTTTTCACCAGTATCACTATAAGCAGATAGGTTTGTGCAGACTGAAGGCCACCCCTGTTAATAGGCTAAGTAAGCGTCTGTGTTTACATACGCATGTTTACACATCATCGTCAACAACAACAACTTCTTCTTTTTTTTTCTTCTTCTTCTTCTTCTTCTTCTTCTTCTTCTTCTTCTTCTTCTTCTTCTTCTTCTTCTTCTTCTTCTTCTTCTTATTATTATTATTATTATTCTTATTATTATTATTATTAGTATCATTATTCCAGCACGTAACAACACATATTCAAGATGGACGATAACGACACAAGATTGTCCTCGGGATTATATAAGATATTAGAGGTGATTGGTGCATCAGAGCATGTCAGATTGATGTACTCGGAGTTGGCATTGACACACGAGATACTGGCTTCTGATTTTGAACATAGATGCTGTTCTCTATACATATTTGGCAGTAGCCATGAGGGGACAACAACACCCGGACTAGATTCTGACATGGACGTGTTGTCGTGTATTGACACACAGCCAGTAGTAGAGAGACTAGAGGATGCTCCGGGTCATGGTCTCTCCTACCTCATGGTGACTGACTACAACACAATGCCGGGATATTTCCACCTACAATATGTGTATAATGGAGTTCCACAGTCAATATATTATAGATACGTTGATTATAAGTCAGAGGATAATGATACACTCAGCAGAATTTGCAGGAAGCATATACTGGTAGGCCTGCCAGAATATAAAGAAAGAAATGGTCCAGCTGGAACAAGGTTAGGTGTAGAAGGATTTATAGATATGGATGCAGTTCCTGCATTCCGGTGTGAGAAAGTACCACTCAAGACAAACTGCCGGTTACACAAGGATCGACCGTGTAACTGGCTATCACAAACACAGATTCAGACAATGAGAACTTGCGGATGTTTCTTTGTTGGAGTTGGGCACCCTCAATCCCGGACAAAGTCTATAGAGTGGAGAATTTCCTTCTCACTGCAAGAGAGAGAACTCATGTCTAGTCTTAATCCGACTCAGCACAAGTGTTACATTCTACTAAAATTGATAAAGAAGGATATCATACAACCAAGAGCTGGAGAGAAATCCATCTCCTCCTATCACTGTAAAACGTGTTTATTTTACGTCCTTGAGAACACTAGACCTGAATGGTGGATCCGTACAAACCTCATACAGGGTGTGCGTGTTTGTCTGTCCTTTCTTCTACGCTGGGTGAGGGAGGGGAACTGTCCCAACTACTTTATACCTGAAGAGAACATGTTTGACAGATTACATTCCAACGTCATAGAGAAAGTAGCCATTGTACTTATCGAGATTCTGGAGAGTTTACCAAGCTCTCTTTTATCCGTTCAATGTGATGATATTGGTGATCATCTGCGTTCCTATATATCTGGAGTAGGACTCTCTGATATCAGAAATCAAGTGCACGGCATACCCGAATATAATATTTTTATCAACATCACACGTGTGTTTCATAATTTCCGTAATCTATTTCTCCAGACTGCGGGAAATATCCCGGATCCTGAAGAATGTCTCTTTAAAACGGTAGCCATTTTTCGTAAAATTGAAAGTACGGACACGATTAGAGATCGCAGTAGAATAGACGTCAGAAATGCCATGCGATCATTGATGCCATACATCTACTTACAAATAACCCAGTCAATTATGTCTGTTATTATCAACAATGATGAAGTAGCAATACCAGAGAGTACTTTACACGTGTTTAAAGATTGTATCAAGAAAAGTGAGGATTGTGATCTCATCTCGTCCAAGTTACTACTGGCGACCTGCTATCTTCATGCTAACATGTTAGACAAATGTGACGAGATTCTATTGACATGTGAGACGCTTTTACGGGACTATGTTGTTTCTGTCTGTAATTGTTTTGCCCGTCGACTTCATAAAAACGAATCGTTGGATAAAATCCTCCGTAGTAAACGACTGTCAAACGAAGAGTACTGTCGCACCTGTACTACAGGGTGTATGTTGTTTCTTCCAGGACAAGCCAACCTTGTTCATCCAGCTTTACAGTTAGAGATGTACCGTTCTGTGAACACACCACATGGATCTCGTAATGAACTTACAGAATTCTGGTTTGACTGGATCCTGGTAGACTCCCGAGTCTATCTGTACTTTTTACAGTATTTACTGTATTCTAGAACAAATAATGAAGTGAGAAGGATAGATGCTATTAATAATCTACTGCATGTTATCGATACAGATGATAATCTTGGACACAGAGAAACCGCATACAACTTGCTGGGATGGATATTCTCACAAGAAAACAGTGTACATGAAGCTTTACGGTGTTTCCATGAGTCCTGGAGGATACGGCCAATGCACAATGCCGCAAAATTGCATCTTCTTATCATGCGAGTAAATGCGTTCAGACAACGTTTTCGAGATTGACTGAAGAAGACATTCTTTCAATTACCGACAACCGAGATTTGACAAAACGACCGAATTAAAAACAAATTAGCCAGGACATGGACAATCCCTTCTGACGTATGAAACCAGCACGGATCCAGATGAGCTTGTTCATAATTAGAGTCTCATTGTGACCCATTATATTCTGTTATGACATTGGCAAATGGATGATACACAAGTTCGCTGCTTTTAAACAAAAGCCTCGTAACTGTAGCTTAAAACAAGCTGCAGTTACGAGGCTTTTGTTAAAAAGCGACGCTATTCTGGTATAGGTGAAATGTTTCTAAAACCTGTGACATGTATCAAATTGTCTGAAAGATAAAACTTTGAAAATCAATGAAACCATTTAGACGAAAGTAGAAAACGCCGACAACCAGCGTTTTCTTTTTTGTCTCGATTTTCTGCTGTGTAGTATATACAAATCATATATCTATCGACACCGGTTTCATCATTTAAAGCAGCTCTCACATAGAAACAGCTGTAATTTTTGAGATTTTTGAAATGGTTAATCCAAAGGAATAAATCAATGCAACCTAAAGGAATGTGACTATGTATTGAATATCAGATAAGCCCTGACACCCATTAACAGAAGGCAACATTTTAGTCTGACCTGAATTCAAAGATGTTGCAGGCCACATTTAAAATAAAGTCTTTGGAATTTTAACATCTTTTTAGTTTTCTTGATGATGTAAAACATAGAGACAAATGAAGAATACTCTTGTGATAAGAAAATCCTTAATTTTTTCACAATGTCTTCCAACGCCTTGATCTTGGGGTGCGTCCAAAAAGCATCAATGTGTGAGAATGAGTTAAGGTAGATAACACGGTGGGTAACCCACGTGACTTTTGGGGGAAGCGTTCACACATATAAAATCGTCCGCTTCAAAGCATGTTTTGTTGCATTTCTTAGCTTATACTTCACGGATTTCGACGAGATAAAGTATACCAAACGCGTATTTGAGTTGGCCATTCCCGGTTATAACCCACTCTGCTCGAAATCCAGTGGTTTCTTCAAACATTCAAAGTATTTTGCGGTGCAAAACGAAAGTGGGAAGCGTTCACGTGCACCGAAAAAATCTTTCGCTTGAATGTTTGAAGAAACCACTGGATTCGGAGCACAATGAGGTACAACCGCAAATGACCCTCTCAAATGCGCGTTCGGTACACTTTATCTCGTCAAGATCTGTAGAATATAATCTGAGAATTGAAACAAAATCTACTTTGAAGCGGACGATTTTTTCAGTGGGAACGCTTCCCAAAAGTCACGTGGATTAAACACCGTGGATAAGCCTTTGTCCATGCTATTTTGATCAAACCATGGATAGGTAAGGTTACGACGCACCAGAAAAAAGAACGATAATTAATGCGGTTGATTAATCATTGCCTCTTTACCAAAGGGCAAAATTTTAGTACGGTCCAGCTTAAAGGATGCTGCCGACGACAATATAGAGGTTGATAAACATAAAACTTGTGTAAATCAAAGTGCAGAAAAAAATTGAGACAAAAGGAGAAGTTGCTGATTATCAAAATTCTCCCCTTTTACGTTCATGTTTTCCGAAGCCTGCTCTGTTAGGGACGTGAAAACCAGTCTAGTTTGAGAAATTGTTACACCAGTATTTGTGACGTTCTCGTGGCAACTGATGCGGATAAAAAAAACCCGGAAAGCTACGTTAACCCGGAGCAAATCAACGTTCTTCTTTTGCTTAAATGCTCTCGTAAGCCTTTTCTAATAAGGACGTCAAAAACAGATCTTCTTTGGAAAATAGTTAAAGCAGTATTTCGTCGCTTTTCTGCGATAATCTCGTAACTGCAGCCTGTTTTAAGCTGCAGTTACGATATTTTCGTTGAAAAGCAGCGATTTGTGATGAACATTATAACCGTAATAAAGGCCAAATGTCTTGATTATTGATGTGACTGAAAAGCACCGAAAATAACGTTAACCCGGACCAAACCTAACGAATTGGATACAATAGGCTATAAGTTCGCCGATAATTGTGAACCAAAATGGATAAATAAATTAATACAGAGTAATAATTTCTTTCTTTTCTTTTAGGTTATTACCAGACAAAGACCCATTTTGAAGCCACATAGGGGGCCTACGATAAAGGTTTGGGAAAACATTACGGAAAATGACGAAATTGCTTGTCGCAAGCAATTTCTTCATTTTCCACAATGTTTTCTACCGATAAACCCCCTCAAATATAAAATAACATTCACCTAGATATGTTTTCTGCAACATCTTTTAATGAAAAAGGTCCCTTCTTTGTGCCTTCTCGTAATGAGTGAATCTATTTTTATATAGTTTTAAATGCGTCTGTTTGGGAGTTTGCGACATTACATGGAAATTCAAATCGTAAGTTGATATAGCAGAACTTGAGCTTTAGCTAGTCTTACTCCTTAACATAAGATTTTTAATGCATCTCTGATCAATGTAAATCGCTTCCCAAAAATGAATAATAGAAACTGGTAGGCCTACTTGTATGACTAAGGAAATATTTAGGGGGAAAATACAGTACGGGTCAACAATATCTTCTTTTCTCTCTATACTGGTTTTGGCGTCTTGTTTGGGAAAAAGTAAATAGAAAAAAACTGTTTGAGAAAACATTAATACAAAAAAAGAAAATGATGGAGACCAGCATTTTCTTCTTTTGTCTCAATGTTTTCTCTCCTATAAAGTGCACAAATCATATCTTTTCTAAATCCATTTTGTCGTCTGCATCAGCCTTCAAAAAGGACAAACCTGAAATCTAGTTGTTTGGGAAAGGGTAAATTGATATTTGATCATTTATAAATTAACAGCAGACGACAAAATGGGTGTCGATATAGATTTAGTTTATGTACAATATTGCGGAAGAAACATTTCGACAAGAGAAGAAAATGCTTGTTACAAGCATTTTCTTCTTTTGTCTCAATATATCCAAATAAAATCTCCACTAACCCTTTACCACACATGCCTTTGTTTTTGACGTCCCAGAGAGGAAGTACTTCCACGGGAAAACATTGAAACAAAAGAAGAAAATGCTGATAATCATTTGCATCAGCTTAAAACTTGGACCTCCCTAAAATGTTGCCGATGGAGGGTATTTTACTAGGAGATTTCCCAATGTAATTTTAAGTCTTGTATATTTACTTCCTTGTTTACACAGTTGCTTAGAGATGAGGAATTTTTGCGATCTTGTGGTTAAAATGGAAGACATTGAGTAGATCAAAATATTGAGGGAAAAACAGAAGGTATGTAATAGATTTGTAATTATCTGAAGGGAAATACAATGCCATTTTCAACGTGGTAGGTTGTACGTAAATACATGTAGAGTCTAAAGGTGAATAGACGACAATGATTTGTTGATTGCCCGTTGTTAACTGCTATTTTTTTAAATGACCGACTTGCAGAAAGGGACAGATTAGGGACAGTTAAGACCCTAGTCACTCTGCGCGGAAATTCCATACTAAAGTCGAATCTTTTTATCTGATATGATATTCTGAATCTATTCACGAAATACTCTGTTTTTCCGAAATTACGTCACGGTTAGCCGGATAAAATCGTTACCTATTATCTTTACAGAATGTAACAACACGCATTTAAGATGGACGATAACGACACAAGATTGTCCAGCAGTTTATACCAGATATTAGAGGTGATTGGAGCTTCAGAGCATGTCAGATTGTTGTACTCGGAGAACGCCTTGACACATGAAATATTATACACTGCTTTTGCTGGAGAGTTATCATCCATATACAGGTTCGGCAGTAGCTATGAGGGGACAACAACACCCGGACTGAGGTCTGATGTAGACGTATTGATGTGTCTTGACAGAGAACCAGTAGTAGAGAGACTACAGGATGCTCCGGGTTATGGTATCTCCTACCTCATGGTGACTGATTACAACACAATGCCCGGATATTTCCACCTACAGCGGGTGTATAATGGAGTTCCACAGTCAATATATCACAGAGACATTGATTATGAGGAGGAGGGTAATGATACACTCGGTAGAATCTGCAGGAAACATATACAGGTAGACCTTCCAGAATGGAAAGAAAGAAATGGTCCTGCTGATACAAGGTCAGGTAAAGAAGGATTTATAGATGTAGATGCAGTGGCCGCATTCCGGTGTGATAAAGTACCACTCAAGACAAACACCCGGTTACACAAGGACCGACCATGTAACTGGCTATCAAAAACACAGATTCAGACAATGAGAACTTACGGATGTTTCTTTGTTGGGGTGGGACACCCTCAATCTCAGACAAAGTCTTTAGAATGGAGAATTTCTTTTTCTCTGCAAGAGAGAGAGCTCATGTCTAGCCTGAATCCGACCCAGCACAAGTGTTACATTCTATTCAAGATAATAAAGAAGGATATAATACAACCAAGAGCTGGAGAGAAATCCATCTCCTCTTATCACTGTAAAACGTGTTTGTTTTACGTCCTTGAGAACACTAGACCTGAATGGTGGACCAGTACAAACCTCATACAGGGTGTGCGTGTTTGTCTGTCCTTTCTTCTACGCTGGGTGAGGGAGGGTAACTGTCCTAACTACTTTATACCAGAAGAGAACATGTTTGATAGATTACATTCAAGTGTTCTAGAGAAAGTCGCCCCTGTGCTTACCGAGATTCTAGAAGGTTTACCAAGATATCTGTTATCAATTCAATGTGACAGTATTGGTTTTTTTCTCTGTTCCTATATATCTGGAGTAGGAATATCAGATATCGGAAATCAGATACGCTACATACCTGAATATGATATTTTCATCAAAACCACAAAAGAGCTTAATCCTTATCGTAATTTTTTTCTGCAACCTGCTAGAAATATCCATGATCCTAAAGAATGTATGTTTAAAACAGTGGCTATTTTTCGTAAGATAGAAAGTACGGACACGATAAAAGACCGCAGTGAAACAGACGTTAGAACTGCCATGCGATCATTGATGCCGCACATCCACTTACAAATAGCCCAGTCTATTATGTCTGTTATAATTAACAATGGAGAAGTAGAAATACCAGAGATCACTTTACACGTGTTTAAAGATTTAATCCAGAAAAGTGAGGATTGTGATCTCATCTCGTCCAAGTTACTACTGGCGACCTGCTATCTTCATGCTAACATGTTAGAAAAATGTGATGAGATTCTATTGACATGTGAGACTCTTTTACGAGACTTTGTTGTTTCTTTCTGTGCATGTTTTGAACATTTACACTATAGAAACGAATCGTTGGATAAACTCCTCCGCAGTAAACGACTTTCAAGCGAAGAATATCGTCGTACTTGCATCACGGGCTGTATGTTGTTTCTTCCAGGACAAGCCAACCTTGTTCATCCAGCTTTACAGTTAGAGATGTACCGTTCTGTGAACACACCACCTGGATCTCGTGATCGTATTAAAGAATACTGGTTTGACTGGATCCTGGTAGACTCCCGAGTCTATCTGTATTTCCTGCAGTATTTACTGTATTCTAGAACAAATAACGAAGCGAGAAGGATAGATGTTATTAATAATCTACTGAATGTTATCGATACAGATGATAATCTTGGACACAGAGAAACCGCCCTCAACTTGCTGGGATGGATATTCTCACAAGAAAACAGAATACAAGCCGCTTTATGGTGTTTCCAGGAATCCTGGAGAATACGGCCAGTTCACAATGCTGCAAAATGGCATCTTCTTATCATGAGAGTAAACGCGTTCAGACAACGTTTTCTAGATCGACATAACTAGATATTCCTTCAGTTAACGACAACCGAGATTTGACAAAACGACAGAATAAAAAAAATAAAAACAAAAACAAAAAAACAACAACAACAAATGAGCCAGGACATGGACAATCCCAGATGAACCTGTTCATAATTAGAGTCTCATCGTGACCCATTATATTCTGTTATTGGCAAATGGATAATACAGAAGTTGGCTGCTTTTCAACACAAACCTCGTAACTGCAGCTTAAAACAAGCTACAATTACGAGGCCTTTGTTAAAGGGCGACGGTAACAGATGGTCTAATTGCAAAAAATGAAATTTTTTGAAAGAATATGCAAAACTTTTGTGTTGACCACCTCGGGATGGTTAATAATATGCGATTCAGACAGAGAATGAGCCGAAATTACAAGACAGATAGCTAAATTTAGGGAGAATCCAAGCCTAAATTCAACCCCATCACTGATGGGGTTAGAATTATTTTCAAATTGTTGCGCATGCGCATACAGCGCGGACCATGATTCAAACGAGATTCATACTTAAATTTCAATATGACGTCATCATGTATGTTGTGACGTCATTTAAGAAAGTCGCATGTCCTACTGTTTTGACCTACTTTCGACATCGCTTCATGAATTTGGTATCAAATTGCGAAAAAATGAGTCGTTGCTTCAATAGTTTCTCGTAATCATTTAATCAGGTCATATAAAGCTTAAAAAGTGTACATTTCGTTTGTATTTGACAATTTTTGGGTCCAAATCTGGGAAATAGTAGCTTTAAAAAGCGATGCTATTCTGGTATAGGAGAAATGTTTCACAAACCTCTGACATGTATCAAATTGTCTAATAGATAAGACTTTGAAAATCAATGAAACCATTTAGACGAAAGTAGAAAATGCCAATAACTAGCGTTTTCTTTTTTGTCTCGTCATTTCTGCAGTGTAGTATGTACACACACAAACCTTTATCGACATCCGCTTTATTACTTGAACCCACTTTCATATGATATATGAACGTCAAAAAGTCGTCTCATGTCGCAAAGACATTAACACTATCATCAAAGGCTAGTCTGGCTTATCTGCCCCAAATACTACGTTTATCACTAAAATTCATAGTACGACTGGGAAACGGACTTATCAAATGCATGGACGTCTAAGTATTTGGACTATAGGTTTTGAAGGGACTATACAAGTAAAATTCAGAAAATGGTGTCGTCAGCTTCTGCATATCGTTGGTGGGGAGTCAAAATCTCGTAACTACAGGTTGACAAACCTGGAGTTACGAGGATTTGATCCTCCAATGGCGATATATAATTCATTGGAGAAGTCATAAAGTATGCAAGAAATTCGGACTCCGGCCTGTTAAAAAAATGCGTCAACCCAAATATCTCTTTTGTTTACGAGTTTTTAATATCTCGCAATATCAACAAAGCTTTCGAAACAGAAAACAACCAATCAGAATGTCATTTTCTTTTGACTTGCCAAAAATATGCAGATGCAAGAAAGAAATATTTGGGTAATATATGGTGGCCAACTATTAACACATTCTCCTGTATTATGAAGAATACTAATACGAAAACTATTGAATGTCTGCAAATATATCAAAAACTGATTTGAAATGCGTGAAAATTTCCTTTCTTTAAACGATACATAGATTATATCTATATTGAAGTTCATAAACCTATTCACTCCTTATTTGTGTTGCATGTAATATGTTTCTATTCACCCACATGTGTGTTATAATATTGTTGATAATCTTTGCCATATCTTATGTTTTTGTTTGTAAAAGGCCAAAGACATTGTATAATGTCGATATGCCAATAAGTGAATTAATGAATGAATGACTTAATAGAAATTGCTTGGAAAAACTTTGATGCAAGAGAAAAAAAAAATGCTGAGAATCAGCATTTTTCTCATTTATCCCATTTTGCCTTAATTGATATGATTCCGTCCTTCAATGTACACAAACATTATACCAATGTCGTCTGCATCACTTTTCAAATTAGATTGCACTAATTATATGTTGTTGTTGTTTTTGTTTTGGAAATTGTCAGTCGGTAGAAATTAACCAATACCCACAGGACAAAACTATAGACCAGTCAAAATTCAAATGTGCTGCAGACGACAATTTTACAAGAAATTTCTTCATTTTACACAATGTTTTCCAAACACTCTATCTTTAAGGGCGACAAACGGCATTACTGTGTGGTAATGGGTTTAATGTCATCATCTACTGACAACATTCCAACAGAACTACGCACCATGCTGCAGGCTTTCTTGTGAAGATACTGATCAACAAAATCTTCTATTCTCTCTTTATTTTGCAGAGCCTTCTATAATAGCCTCGACATAACCCTTTAACCCGTTATCACACAATGACTCTTTTTGACTCCCCTTAAGCAAAGAGCTTGGGAAAACATTGTGGAAAATGAAGAAATTGCTTGTGTCTTCGTTTTCCACAATGCTTTCTATCAAGAAAGACAAAAAAAAATGTTGAATTTCCTCTACCTGAAATTTTCGTTTGAAACACCTTTTAATTTGGAACAGTCCAAAATGTTGCGGTCTGGTAATGTTTTGGAAATATTTTGAAGTAGAAAGAGTAAATGTAAATAGGAGAATAAGAAGCTCAACCAAATCCTTGTTTATGGGATTTTAATGTGTCAATGTAAATCGCTATTGCCATAAATATGCATGAAGGCAGTTGAAGAAAATGGTCGGTATGATAGCAGAAACGCGAAATTGGTAAACAGTTCGGCTATAATATTTTTCCCCGAAAAACGAAATTTAAGATAAAATTGGGTAAATGGGTAAATTGATTTAATTTTTGTCCTGGTCTATCTGGCGTGACTGCATAATATGATTCCGTTTTTGAATCCCCGTAGTATCGCATTATATCGTGAGTAATTATATCCATCGTTTGGCCGTTTCTTGTGGCTAATATACTAAGGTTCAAAATTGTATATCAAAATACATTAATAAACTTTCCAACCCATACTATCATTGCTTGGGTCGTATATATATACATAATAAAAAAAGTTTTGCAACAAAATATAAATATCTGTAGTAACCAAAATAGTTTTGTTTTAACATAAAATCAAACGTTTACACAATAGATTATAGCTAGAGAACACAAACAGATGAATTTTATATCGCAATCGCGTGCGTCTCGCACTCCAGGTGCGCATTTCCGGTTTTCATGTTTGCCATAGTATTCATGTGTACGGAGCATAGTTCTAGAAAACATTTAGGTGTGAACGTAATTGTCTTTGCCCAGCATAAAAAAGGCCACTAAAAAGAATTTTCTGCAACGCTGTGGGACTACGCCATGGACTTACGTTAGAAGGACGTTATATCGCTAATGTGTTTCTACGTGGCAGAACCGGCGAATAAGATCCCTTTTTGAATTTTACGCATCTCAAAGCATAAGTAACAATTTGAGGATGCTATGTAAGCTAATTTGTGTGGTTTGAGATAGTCCCGGTCAAGGACGTCGTAGAAAAAGACCACGAGAAGATGACCGTCATAATTTCGTTACGTCACGGCAAAGATGTTCCTTATGAACACCAAAACTTACGAGTGGCTTCCACAAGAATTTCAATATAGAGTATCCACTCTTACCATCCGTGATCGTCTCCACAGATGAACGGTTACTAAGCGTTGACCATACGTTGTAATTTCCCTGACGCTACACCATGAACGCACCAGACTTGACTGGTATAGAGTCCTAAGCCAAATTAAGCGTATACAACACTAATGGACTCCCATTATCATCCATTTCTTTCTGATTTGTCACCCATAGAGCACATACGGTGCATTTAAGGAAGACGTGTGCGTGATCGTACTGACGCGAATGACGTTCAATCTCTTGATAAAGTAGTGAATGTTGATACTGTGTACAAACAATTTAAGTGGATTAGAAAACTTTTCACGGTTGTTCTTGCTTGAAAATGGCCGCACAGTCGATACCGAATTCTATTGTAACTTTTTATTTTGACCCCTCACCTACGTCAAGACAATGTTTCTAACACAATATTTTACGTTACCACAAAGCGACCTTTGAATGTTCTGCGTAAATGCATATGCTAAGATATATATAACGGTTGTGAAATAAATATCACAGAAAATACATTTTTTCAATTAACAAAGTCAGTGTTGCTAAACTTTTTTTTTACATGGTATATTAATGGAATAATAATAAAAGTGACATCACCTTCCCATTTCATGTTTTAAAAGTATATCTTGGTGATAAGATTGGTTATTCTAATGCGTTTAAATGCTGTTAGTTTGTTTTAATTGTTCTTGATAAGCCGACAAAACACTTTCGAAATAAAGACGGAAACGACAATTTCATGTATTTTAATTTTAAACAAAATACATATTCCTCGTGAACGGCGCAATATTTTGGCTTGAAATTTTCAGATTTTTACAGAAAATATGGGTTTTCAGATAAAAGTAAAGGTACAATTTATGAACGAATATTCATGAAATGTCTCTTTAACCATTTCCCAAACAAGACATGTTTTCTGACGCTCCTAAGAAAATAGGCTTTGGAAAAATATTGAGACAAAAGATTCTGAAGAAAATGCTGATAATCAGCATTTTCTCCTTTTGTCTCAGTTTTTTCTGCACTATACTTTACATACATGCAATTGCTATATTTAACAATATCCATTTCATCATTTGCAAGAGCTTTCAAATTGGACTACCCTAATGTTTTACTGTTTGGGAAAGGGTTAATGACAAAGAAATCGGAGTGGATCGATTTCGATTGTGTCATTGATTTTACCTTAACCCTTTCCCAAACGGCAAAAGTTTATAGTTATCTACTTCTAAAACTGCCACAAATGACAAAATGGAAGTTATTAAAGATAGAATTGGTGTAAAATATGGCATAGAAATATTGAGACAAAAGTAGAAACTGCTGGTTAACAGCAGTTTCTTCTTTTGTTTTAATGTTTTTCCAAGCCTTTTCTATTCGGGACGTCAAAACCAGGTCTTGTTTGGGAAAGGGTTAAACAATCGATTATTTCTTCATTTGTAGTGTTTGTAATTTTATCTTTTTGGAAAGGGTATAAATGGCATTGGAAATCAGCGTTTTTTTATAAACATCGTAACTACAGCTCGTAGAAAGCCTTACTTACGATCTTTTGGAAGAAAGGCAGAAATATTATGATTGAGAAAATACTATATAAACTATACCGTGAATTTGGCGTTTTCTAAAAGATCATTCTTACCACTAATGAAGATATTCATTTTCATGAGAGACTCTATTAATAAATAATTCATTTGAGAATTTAGACAAATTAATTTTTACCCGCGGGAATTTCTCATGATAATGGAAATATTTCCTTAGAAATGATAATTTGACTCACGAAAAAGGTCGCATAAACGCGCCATGGCAGAATTGGTCTTATTAACAAGAGTTGTCCGTGGACAACGTAGCTCGCCTATACGAGAGCTTGTCACAAAAAAAGAGTCCCAAGGTCAGATGTCAAGGTCATTGGGTCAAAGGTCATGGTCTCAAGGTCAATGTCATGGTATGTAGTATCCATAAGTGAAATATCAAGGCTCTATCTATAATAGTGCATGAGATATAGACCAGGTTAAAGTTTTTGAAAAGTAGGTCAAACTCCAAGGTCAAGGTCACTAGGCCAAAGGTCATGATCCCAAATGAAAGGTCTTGTATCAAGGTTGTATCTGTAAAAATGGCCGAGATATAGGCCGGGTTAAAGTTTTTTAAAAGTAGGTCAAACTCCAAGATCAAGGTTACTAGGTCAAAGGTCATGGTTCCAAATGGAAGGTCTTGGCAGGAGGTATCCATGTCAGAAGTATCAAGGCTATATCTCAAATAGTGCCCGAGATATAAACCAGGTTTAAGTTTTTGAAGACGCGACGCCGACGCCGACACTAGGGCTGTGACATTAGCTCCCCGGAAATAAAGTCCCGGCTCGCTAAAAAGGACATTTTGTCATCATTCTGTACATTCTGAACCGACTTTTGACAGCCGGAGTGGCGCAGTCGTTAGCGCACTAGACTTGTAGCCCGGTGGAACCTTACAAGTTCGAGTCCCACTCGGGTAAGGTGCGTCTTTGGGCAAGACACTTAATTGTCAGCCCCAGTCTACCCAGCTGTATGGAGTGGGTAGCAGTTAGGTAAAACTTACTGCCTCTTCTTTTAAAAAAGAAAAGAAATAAAGGGCATTTAGAAGCTTGAATTAGCTTATGTACATTGTACACCTGGTCTCGAAAACTGTATGAACTGTATGAGTTACTATTTATGATCATTTTATGATGGCTTACACGCAGGAACCAGGAAAGAATACCAGACAATGAATAGCAATGAATTTTTTGTTTAAAATAGACTTGGTTCGCCGTTGTATTTTGATAAACCGAAGGTGTTGTTATAAAATCTCATAACTACGGCTTGATTCAAGCCGTAGTTACGAGATTTTATAACAACACCGACGAAATACTATTGTTTGTCAGAAATTACGTCACGATTAACTGTATAAAATTGTTCCCTATTTCTAATGCTTGGTACAACTAGATAACATTTTGGGAAAGTGGTTACCATTTCCCAAACGTCATTCAGGTCTGTTCCCTTTGACCATAGGAAAACAGTAGTTATAAAGAAGAAAACGCTGACTTTATTTAAGAGAGTTATGTACTGACGGTATAAATGATAAAGAATGCAAAGATTACAATTTGCATGTTGCATGTAGATATATGACCATAAAAATATTGAGAGAAAAAAGGAAAATGTTGTTCATTAGTATTTTCCTTCGTCTCAACGTTTTCCGTGGTATTTTATACCAAGGACGTCAAAACAATGATTAATTTTGTTAGTGAAAGAGTTAATCTAAAAGAGTTAATCTATGTTCCATTTCATCATGACTCAACATAAATGAAGACGAATCATGCCAGATCTCAAAAACGCTGGGGGCAATATTCAGTGCCGGTTTTGACACATAGTCAATATTGCGCCCTACAAAATAGTTTGTTGAGGTACAATCGAAGGTTTTAAACTTTTAATTCTTATAAATAAATTATGCAACATCGAGTCAAAGTTTGTCAGTAAAAAAAGATGTGTACCGGCGGTAGGAAAATAAACATAAGCGACACCGTTTGTTATCACACAGAATGTATTTGTTTCAGAAAATGATACATGTATTATATACATAACGCCATTAATTTACCAAGATTTCATACTCTCATTCTTATTAGATGCAAATAGAGCTCATGGCTTTACAGTCAATAAGATATCTTACTTTCAATAACATAGCCCATGTCTTTGGCATTCATTTGTTAAAGTTCCACCACAAAAAGGTCGTAAGTGGTTATACCTTTCATAACGGTTGCGACCTTTAAGTAATATATCGTCAGTGTTATTGCAAAACCTTGTAACTACAGCTTGATTAAAGCTGTAGTTACGTGGTTTTGCGATAACATCGACGATATACTCTTAAACTTAAACGAACTGCACTGTAGATGCTACGAATTGGATTCAAAACTAATGGCCTCTCTGGTCCTTTGATTGATCTTTTCATTCTCCTAACGTACACGTCCACATTCACGCATTCGCTCTGTCGTTCTCTTTCTCTCTTTCTTTCCTTTCTGACACCCACTGTTTCTTTTATCAACAGTTCTTGGTAATCACAAAGCAAGCAAAAACATAAAGCTGTTGTACACATGTCTAATTACAAAGTTAACAAAGGAAATTCGAAAAAGGAAAACAAGACGTTGGTTGATTGCAGCGATATGTTAACACACTTTATTTTAAGGTATTCCATCCCTAATTAGATTTACCTGACGTTGGAATTTGTTGTGCGACGTCGTTAACATTCGTTACGCATCCGAACCTATTCGGGCGACATCGTAAACATCCGGCGGTGGGACGTTCCACGCCGAATGTTTACGACGTCGCCCGAATAATTCCGACGTCGTGTGAATTTCATAAGGGATGGACTATCTTAACCTTGTAACGTTACATCCAACCATTGTCTGCTTCTATTTACCCAGTGAAATGTTTCAAGCATTGCACCAATACCGATTTGCGAGTTTATAGCCCAACGTAGTCCTGTCTCCACCAAAATACCAAACACTGCGTGCATCTTTTGTCGTTATCCGGTACGACTGAGACTGACGGGGTCATCCGGATTACAAAGAAATTTCAGAAAAATCCGGATAACCGTGTCCATTTCCGTAGTCACGGATAACGACGCTGAGAAACGTGGTCGATATCTAGCGGTGGATGGAATACATTAACCCTTGCCTAAACAAGACCTGGTTTTGACGTCCCTAATAGAAAAGCCTTGGGAAAACATTGAAATAAAAGAAAAAAACTGCTGATAACCAGCAGTTTCTCCTTTTGTCTCAATATTTTATGTTTCATATTGCTCACAAATCCTACATTATCTACATCATTCATGCTATCTGCAGAAACTTTTAAGTTGAACCACCCTACAATTATGCTGTTTGGGAGTGGATTTAGGAAATACAACGCACACATAACGATGTCTTAGAAGAAGAAAGACATAAGTGAAAAAACATAGTTTTGAGAAAACTGGAAAACAGTTTTATTCCAAAAAGAAAAAAAAGAATAAACGAGCTTTCTCTACAGCCAAATTGGTCAGCATGACAAGTTTAAATGTCAATGAAATTTGCACCATATTTATAGAGCTTGAAATTCCCTTTCCAAAAATGTATGCATCATAAAAGGTCGTAAGTACCACTTTCGACCTCATTCTTCTAAGGCATTAACACATACATCGTCGCTTTTCAACAAAAAAACTTCGTAATTGCGGCTTAAACAAGCTGCAGTAAAGAGTTTTCTGTTGAAAAGCAGCGACAAGCCGCGACATTTACATGTCTATATGCATGAACTGTAATGTTCCTCTACACTACAATTGATTATCTAACATATATTTAATATTTACATTTTAAAGCATGTGATTGCTAACTTTGAACTATGTATGCGGGGTTTTAGAGAATTAATTGTCCATATGTGTTTTTGTCAAACAGATGTTTTTGAAAGTGTTAAAGACATCATATTCATTCATAAAAACGATGCACACTTGTTTTGCCTCTGAATTTTACAGTCTTGGTGGAAAATATTTGCACTATTTACAGAATCCATTTAGCTTAAAGCTCAAAAAGCGCCCACGTATCAAAACTAGTACTATGTTTATCCCTTTTGAGGTATCACAGTCCTATATGATGATTTATCATGGTGTTGCAAGTGATTTATGAAATGTTTTAGCAGAATAACCCGTCTTACACATGCTTTAAAACAAGGATCTGCTAGAAGATTGGTCCAATTTCAACATTACAAAGATCACAAAATAGACCATGATCAAACTTTGGGGAGTGCAATACCTCAAACAATGTAAATGTTCATTCTATCTAAACACTTAACAGTTTAGAACTTGTACTAGAATTCCCACAGCGAAGTTCCTGTTGGTTCCGTTGCTGTGGCTTTTATTTGGCCGTTTTGTTCCCCTTTCAGAAAGTTTCCATTTTCTGTCGCTACCCGAATGGCAAGTTGGGAATTCCCGCAAAACCGGAACTGGAAATTGGTTCCGGTCTGGTCAAAAACGACTGTGTTACTGTCGTCTACGGCGAGGAATTGACCGTTGGTCCCTAAAAATAGAAACAATGTTAACCATCTACCAGACGACAAAAATTTAAGACTTGTCCGAACTAAGTCAATCACAAAAGCAGACTAGATTAATAACATAACACAATACTAAATCTGCATTCAAAATCGATGTAATTTTTACGAAATAAGAAGGAAATCCTTACTGCATACTATGTAATCATTAAAGTAAATAATAAGGTAAAAGCGAGGTAAATTTACTTCTTCGTGTACAAGGAATGGACACACAAGTACAAAATAGAACTTGTCCTCAATTTCATTCATACCGTATGCCGATCATAAACGTTGCTTTTGTGGAATCAAATTTTGACCGTGATCGACTTCTCTTCTACCATGATATGACATCTGGCGACCACGACAAAAATATTCACCAAAATTTCCGAAGATATTTGGATATTTTATGAACTTACCTTTCAATTGGTAAGTCCCATCTCCATTACATTTCACCATCAATGTATCGAACTTGTGCGTGTTACACACCAACTGTTCTGTTTTACGTCCCACAAAACCATGTTCACCCTTTAAGACCAGGAACGGTCGGTTAACAATATTGATGATAAACTTGTTTGCGGGATCCTCGCTGTTAACATTGTTGGAAAAGAGAATACCGGTGGGTCTATTTGACATATATTTGCCGTCGGGTGCCTTTATACAAACTGTACCGTCGTCGTTCCATTCTACTGTGAATAGGCTGTTTTGGCTTCTGAAATGATAGGTAATAGCAATGAATTTTGTGCTAAAAATAGACTAGGGTTAACGTTATGTATTGATAAACGGTCGGTGTTGTTATAGAATCTTGTAACTACGGCTGAATCAAGCCGAAGTTATGAGATTTTGTAAGAACACGGTCACCTTGTCCAATTAAATACTATTGTTTGTCCGAAATTACGTCACAGTTAACTAGATTAAATCGTTCCCAATTCATTGTACAAAAATACAATTCTTGAATCGCACATTTACAAAACACGGGTTCCTGATTTAAACCTTCTCATGCTGCTCATATTCCTGCTGTAACCTTTGGCAGGCAGTATAGATTAAGATCAGACTGTACAGACGTACAGTCTTATCTTAGTATATACTGTATGTTTTCCATGTAAGTTATTGGTGAAAAGACTAGATTTTTTTTTTTAAATATCTCTTAAATGGGCTGTTTGATTTAAACAAATTTTAAAGTCAACAAAAAAAGGTTAACGTTAAAGTGACATTTCAGAATTATTTGTCATAAATTTTACTTTTATTTTTATCTGAAAGAGCATATTTACTCATGAACATTCTGAAAATTTCAAGCCAAAATATTGTGCCGTTTACGAGAATTTTATATTTTTGTGTTAAAATTGAACAAATTGTTGTGGACAACAGTTCGGATTTATATGCAAGTTATCGATTATGTCTCAACTTTAAATGCGTGTTTCTCGCTTATTTGCAACAACTTCAAAAAACTAATAGTATTTATACTCATTAGAATAACCAATCTTGGCATCAAGACATACTTTAAAAAATTGAGATTGGAATGAAATGTCCCTTTAATGTCAATACATTTGTATTCCAAAACCTATTATCATATATAATACATGTAGTAAAACTTTACACATGTCCAAAACTAAAAATGTTGTAGACGACAATTTCCAGGGAATTAAATATGAATTACGTTTTTGGTATTCCTGTGTAGAAAACATTGTGAGAAATAAAAAAAATGCTTGCCATTACCAATTACTTCATTTTCAATGTTTTTTTTTCCAAATCTTTATTTTATGGGGTGTTAAAATCGTCATTATATTGAAATTGGTTAAAGTAACTGGAACCATTAGATTTTGCATGTAGCAAAGTAAAACGTCATGTCTTTTCGTTATATTTCTATACTTTCAAGAAAAGTAATGAAAAGGAGGGGTTTCCATAAGGCCGTTTTCCTGGGACCTAAATTTTCCAATGATATTTTTAGTACTTATAGATACATAAAGGGGACATGTTTTGCCGAAAAGTCTGAATCGAACGGACCTTTGGTTTGGTGTATATTGCATATTGAAAGTGGTGGGGTAATTCTATTTAGGCGCTACCCAAGGTTCTTATTCATCAATTTTCTATCTAGACGTAAATAATTGGCAAACTTTTTTAAAATATTATGTTTTGTATATGAACCCATGTTAAGATGACATGAAATCCATTGGCTTGCTTATTATAGATATTAAAATATTCGGCATTTTATGTAATCATTTAATTTTTTGTATATTTCCATCTCCCAACTTTGGGCAAAACATCAACGCGTTTTTATAAAGTGACATATTGGAATAATATTTTAGGTGAGAACTAGTTAATGATTCGTGATTGCAAAATTATGAGGGATTTTCGATAGCTAGTCGGGAAATTGAGTTACGGGCCCTTGAATGCACGAAAACCCATGACAAATTGTGGGATAAATAACAAAATACATTTTTTCTGGCTTTTCTTCGCACAGAAAGTCAGAACTGTTTACTAAGCTTAATTTATAGCTTGCCGTAGCAAATAGTACTACAAATAAGCTATTGCGGTCAGTTTCGTCTGTTGTCCGTCCATCTGTCTGTCTGCCCGTCCATAATATCAGGTTTACACTCTAGAATCCACAAATATTATCTGATCTTCACCAAACTTTACCAAAATGTGTATGATTATAAGCAGTTGTGTAAGATTGATTTTGAAGGGAATTGTTGCAGAAAGTGCTGAGTTATCCGCCCTTGAATATCAAAAATTGCTATTTTTGACAAATTTTGCATTACAAAATTTACAAATACAGCCCAATCAAATGCAAAACCAAATGAAAATGTTTGCATTTATAATGTCTTCGGTGAGTGTGAATTTCATTTAGATCGAAATCGTAAATTTTGAGTTATCTGCCCTTGAATTTGGCAAAATTGCTATTTTTGACTTTATTTTTATTATTTTGCATCCACCAATATTTGAAAATCAAAACAAAACTTGAACACGTTTTTGATGTCCATAAGATCTTTTATAAGTTAAACTTTTGGCATCATTAGAATTGTTATTCCAAGTTATCTGTCCTTGTATTCGACGAATTTGTGGTTTTTCGTGTATATCTATAGCTAATACTGCAATTTCAAGGGCGGGTTACTCAAAATATACATTTTCAAACTGCCTGAAATTGTTTCATGTCTGACATATTATAGACAGAAATAATTTGTCCTCTTTCAGTTTTAATTGCTCCATATTTGTGGATGCTACATGGAAAAAAGGCCGAAAAATAGTAATTTTGCCAAATTCAAGGGCAGATAACTCAAAATTTACGATTTCAATCTGAATGAAATTCATACTCGTCCGAGATATTATAAATGCAAACATTTTCATTTGCTTTTGCATTTGATTGGGTTATATTTGTAAATTTTGTAATGCAAAATTTGTCAAAAATGGCATTTTTTGATATTCAAGGGCGGATAACTCAGCACTTTCTGCACCAATTCCGTTCAAAATCAATCTTAGACAAGGGCTTATGACCATACATATTTTGGTAAAGTTTGGTGAAGATCAGATAATATTTGTGGATTCTAGAGAGTATACGTGATATTATGGACGGGCAGACAGACAGACAGACGGACAACAGACGAAACTGACCGCAATTGCTTATTTGTAGTACTATTTGCTGAGGCAA
Source organism: Fragum sueziense (assembly GCA_963680895.1). NCBI lineage: Eukaryota > Metazoa > Mollusca > Bivalvia > Cardiida > Cardiidae > Fragum > Fragum sueziense. The sequence goes on from OY804592.1 coordinate 7,455,537, forward strand.
GCTATAAATTAAGCTAAGTAAACAGTTCTGCCTTTCCGTGCGAAGAAAAGCCAGAAAAATGTATTTTGTTATTTATTCCACAATTTGTCATGGGTTTTCGTGCATTCAAGGGTCCGTAACTCAATTTCCCGACTAGCTATCAAAAATCCCTCATAATTTTGCAATCACGAATCATTAACTAGTTCTCACCTGAATAGTTATTCCAATATGTCGCTTTATAAAAACGTGTTGATGTTTTGCCCAAAGTTGGGAGATGGAAATATACAAAAAATTAAAAGATTACATAAAATGCCAAATATTTTAATATCTACATGTATAATAAGCAAGCCAATGGATTTCATGTCATCTTAACATGGGTTCATATAAAAAAGATAATGTTTTAAAAAAGTTCGCCAATTATTTACATATAGATAGAAAATTGATGAATAAGAACCTTGGGTAGCGCCTAAATAGTATTACCCCACCCACTTTCAATATGCAATATACACCAAACCAAAGGTCTGTTCGATTCAGACTTTTCGGCAAAACACGTCCCCTTTATGTATCTATAAGTACTAAAAATATCATTGGAAAATTTAGGTCCCAGGAAAACGGCCTTATGGAAACCCCTCCTTTAAGGGAACAAGTAAAATATAACTAAGTTATAACATCTGGAACATATTTTCATTATATCATCGAGCTAGGTTACCCCCTGAGAGTTCGCTCCATAGAAACATTATTTGATATAAACCAAGATAAATACAACTGTTTCAATCAATTATAACACGGCAAGCGTTGATTATCCCCCTTTTGTAGCGAGGCCAGTTCATATAATTTTACAAGGGATGAATAGGGAAGGACTTTATTAAGTAAATAGTGACGTAATTTCGGACAAACAATAATATTTCGTTCAGTTGTCGCCACATCGTATGACACGTGTTTATGTTTTGTTTAACGTTCAATTACATTTGAACAAAATAAAAACATTGTGCCATGCGATGTGGCGACAACTGTAGGTGTTGTTGTAAAGTCTCGTAACGAAGGCTTGATTCAAGCCGTAGTTACGAGCGTTTATAACAATACCGACGATTAATTAAAAAGTGACGGTAAACCCAGTCTATTTTCAGCACAAAATTCGTTGCTATTTAGTCACAGAAATCGTTGAGGGATTGATTGGTTCAGAGGTTATTTAACGCTGTTGCGCCACCGTTGAATGCATTTCAGTCATATTGGACTGACTAGAGCATCTGACCATGGATTCATGTCGTTTCCCTAACATGTTGTACTACAACATCTTTTCTGAGCATTCAGCTGCTTGTCCCAGTTCGGTATACGCTTAACCATATAGGGTGAAGGGCGAAATGTTGTATAATTAGGATCCAAACGAAGGAGGTTATATTTCAGTTTGGTGAAAAGAGAAAATGATAGTAGAATTTGAGGCATAGGGGTTGATTTGGACAATGCTAAACTACCTCATTTTCATACAATTGACACAAACTTTCTATCCATATTTCCTTAATGAACTTTTAACCACTACATGTGAGTTATTCGGAAATGAATGTTTCCTTATGATTATACCATTATGGAGGGTTAATTTCCTTATTTACAAACGCCCATTTACATTTCCAAGTTTTATGACTATCTATAGTTACCAAACGCAATTACCACTATGATGTCAAAAATAACTGGCAAATACGAAAATTGCCTATGGAAGATCGAGGTATCAGAAAACATTTCGTTTTTAAACCTATTTGTAATTCATTAACATTTTCCCAAACAATATCTGGTTTTGACATCCCTAATAGAAATGGCTGGGAAAACATTGAAACAAAAGAAGAAACCGCTGATAACCAACAGTTTCTCCTTTTGTCTCAATATTGTCTATGCCATATTTTTCACAAATTTACCTTTAATAACTTCCATTTTGTCATTTGTGGCAGTTTTTGAAGAGGATCGCCCTAAAATATTGCTGTTTGGGAAAGGGTTAAAAGAAGAGGGACCAAATATTAACAAGAACAATAAAACTGTCTATGTGCATTCGAGTAAAAGTCTAGAGACTATCTCTCACGCGAGCTTATCAAATGTGATCTGTAACGCAACATTCCCGGCGTTGCAAGAGCGAAAAATATCGATTCTCATCAGTATGTCACTTTGACTAGGCATGAGACCAGTGTAATTCTACTTTGAATTACCAGTCTTTGTGGAGTTTTAAACGTAACCGATCTAACTTCGACAACTATAAAATATTACGAGGTCCATTTACATTCATTTTGATCGATCTACAAATTTCTCCAGTCCTGCTATATTTCATTTTTTTATTTTATTTATGGTATTTCGACAAAACCTATAGATACATAGACGCCAACTTTCGTTAACCATAACACGACTTTAATTATAGTCCAATGACGATATCATGGCATGTGTTTACCAATTTTACCTCGGAAAAGAATTTAAATAACAATCTTAACTTTCGATACAATTTCGCATGCGTTGGTTCGAATCTTGCAGGTGTGAGACACCTGCAATATTCGAACCATCACATGCAAAATTATAGCAGTTAAGCGTTCAATAGTGTGCTGTGTATATAGGAAATTGTTTCACACATGCGCCATAATATCGTATCCCGACTATCTAAACTCTAATTGTTCAAAACTTTATACGTGAGCATATTATAGTTACTGATCCAAACTTTATGCGTGAGCATGTTAGACCGATAAAACTGTCTACAAGGGCGCACTTTCCGGTAAAACACGAGCTTTTATCTAGCACGCGAGCTTATCAACATACTAATGTCGAACAATAAAAAGTTACCATGTGGGCCAATTAGGCAGAAACGAGCCCCTGGTTCTAGCATAGGCTTTTTTTCTATAAATTATTATCCTGACCCTTTCGTAAAGTGATGAAAAGGTTTAAAAACATTGCCGAAAAAGCCTTTATTGCAGGAATAGGTACACTGCATGTTATTCCACGTTTGAAGTCCAAAAATGAAGTGTTTAAATTTATTAGATAGTTATATTTCATGATTTAACACAATTTTGCAAAAATCAAAATAATCTGCATTGACTTTTGATGTGGTAAACCTAAAGCTTCGCCGAGGCCAGTTGTCAATATAAAAATATAATATATTACTTACTTAAATGGTTTATTTGTTTTCATATTTCCCTGACATGGAATTCCTCACTTGTCTCAACAAAGTAAGGTTTCAGTGCCGTAGATTGTTCGGAACATAAAACCTGCCGTGCTTTTTCTAGTTTTGTCATTTCATCTATTCATTTTCAAATTAAAATAAGTGTGAACTCTCGGAGTGCATTATTATGTTTTTTTTTCTGTAAAAAGGCTTGGCTGGCGATCAATTAATTGTCCCGTGATGAATGCTATGCTTGAAGCAGAAATTGAGAAAACGAATCGGTTCATAACATTCATACATTCATGTAGCTGGTTTTATATATGATTTATAATAGAGGGTTGTCATAGTAACCTATTTACATTATTGAGTGAAAAGGGAAGTTTTAAATTTCAGCAACATGAATCGAAAAATTACGCGATGTGGCCTAGTACGTCTTTGCATCAAATTGGGAAATAAAATCCCCTATTTTTTTCCTCAAACTGAATGCATCAATTTAAAAGTTGTAAATGGGGGATCTCTCTAGCGGTTAACATATACATTCAATTATTGCTGATACAAGAACAAGAACAAGAACAAAAGTTTATTAATTGAACTTGAACATAAATGTTCATCGTTACAATACAAAATTAAACATACACATAGTAATGACGGTAATAAGAAATTATGTATCAAATTTGGTTCTATCAAAAAGGTAAAGACTGCAGTTATTTGCGGAAGTAAGGCAAAATATGATATTTCACATAAATCAAATCTGGGAATTGTTGTTTGGGAAGGATGTCTCGGACTGACACATGGATATCTCTGTCAGAGTCCATGAGTCGTCCCAGTCATCCTTGCTGTGATTATTAAACTAACTAGGTTGTAGGTAAAAAAAAATCTCAATACATGAATAATAATGAAGTTTGTGGTCAGCATTTTCTTCTGTAATCTACTTATTTAGTTATCGAAAAAAGGTATTTTACTTGTTATCATTGGAAAACATTGAAGGAAATGGAGAATGTGCTAGTTACTAGCGCGTTCTCCCTTTATCCCAAGGCATTCCAAAAGTATTTTAAGGATGTCCAAATTTTTTGGAAAATGGGTGTTTGTTTCATATTCATTTATACACATTAAATATTTGTATGGTATCTGTTTGGGAGTTGTGCACTGAAGTGCTGTTTACCATTTTAATAACAGTTGAAATAGAATTTAGAAAACAAGTTGTGATTTAAGCCCTTCCCAAAGCCACACTTTTTAGACCTGTCTAAATTAAAGAATTGCGGGTGAAGAACTATGCGGTTTTTAATTGGACGTCCGAAAGGACGTACAATTCTTATAACCACTTTTGGACAGGCGAAATGGGTTTTCATTACCAAAAAACCTTTCTCAGACTCAATTGCCAGTTGACCAAAATTCAAAATAAATTTTGCGACCATACAGGAAAACTGTCGTATCTTTTCCTACTTTCTATGTGTTCTCTAACAAATACTATAAGATTCATTGGCCGATTCAATTCATGCCACGTCTTAACCAACTTTACGATCTTTTTTCGATTTAATCATTTTCTTGTAGTTTTTTGACTTTCGTAATATTTATTGTGTAAAGGGTAAGATCTTTAGAAAGCGATACATGCATACACTATGGTTATAATGTAAACAGACACCCTATATCATCAGCAGCAGCGATAGCTCAAACGGGAAAAGATTAACCTCGCAACCTTTTTTCAGTTTGAAATTTGGAACGCCGTTGGTTCAAAACCAGTTCGGATTATTTCTTCTGTAAAACGTTTGTTTTTCTTGATGTGTTTACTGAAAACACACATTTTAGAATGATTACCCAATTTAATGCACGTATTGTGTATGATAGGTTCCTTTTCTTTGATCATTGTTGTTTAAGTCTTTGACATATTTAAAGGAACGGGGTTTCGACGAGACGTACTTTGGAACCAGGGTTTTGAAATTGATTATCGGGAGTTCGACTCGATGACAAAACGGGGTTCCATCTTAACAGCCTCAGATGAGACACTAGTGAAATCCACCTATTCAGAAAAATAGTTGCTCTTACGAGTTTTTTTTTTCTCCAGCATCTGTATCACTGATATTTGACAGTATCATGACCTATTTACATACTGTTCGATGATCATGACAACAATGATTATTACTAGTATAAGACTAAGTGACAGCGATCTGTATTTATTTCGTTTAAGTGACACGTTTACGTGTATTGAGCTAAGAAGATGAAGCAATGGGTCTGCAACAGATGGTACCTGGATGATCGTATGAATATGTGTACAGATAGGGACATTGCTATTCTCAAATTTTCGTTGATAATGATATGAAGATTTAAATTGCTTATTGTACTCCACTGCCATTTTCCCGACGGCACGTTCCCAATTTCTTCTCTTTATGCACATCTGTAGATGTAAGGATGCTGCGGTAGTACTTGTATGAGGAATCCATGGTTAGGTGCTCCAATTCATCTGGTATTTTGTTTCAGGAAAAGTATGTATTGAATTTGTTTTGTAACCACAACCAGGAAAACTGCTACCGTGTTTTTTTCTTTTTTTTTTACTCTAAACAGGAATAAAAATCAAAGTGCTTGGAGCACTATATTTAGACGCCTCTCATTGATTGAGCGGAATTGTATGTAAATGATCGGCGTTTCATTACTTTATTTCGTTGAATTTGTGTTAAGATCGATTCTAAATCATTATGGTCGTTTTTTCGCCAACGATGGTGGAGATAGAAGTCGAACAAGAGTGCCATGGTCACAATATACGCCGCCACTTATAAAACTTGAGACAAAAAACAATGACATTGACAAGGATTTATAAATATTCACACAAAAACCTGTAAAAAGTTGAGTTCACAAAAAGGTTTTTATAAATATCCAGTCAAAAACCTGGAAGGAATTGCGTTCACGAGACTGAAATATCATTAAGCCCTAGAGACTAAGATTGAAGGGGGCATAACTCAGGCAAAAATCAATGAACCATAAAATCCATACTTCATGCACATCTACCAATTAAGGTAATAACATCCACCAAGTTTCATAAGGATCCAGTCAGAATCTTAGAAGAAGTTGTGTTGACAAGGCTGCAATTTCAATCAGCCCCAGAGACTAAGTTTTAAGGGGGCATAACTCTAAAAAAAATCAATGAACCATAAAATCCTTCCTTCATGCACATCTACCAATTGAGGTGATAACATTGACCAAGTTTCATTAAGATCTAGCCAGAAACTTAGGAGGAGTTGTGTTGACAAGGCTGCAATTTCAATAAGCCCCAGAGACTAAGTTTTTAAGGGGCATAACTCAGGCAAAAATCAACGAACCATAAATCCTTCCTTTAGCACATCTACCAATTGAGGTGATAACATTGACCAAGTTTCATTAAGATCCAGCTAGAAACTTAGGAGGAGTTGCGTTGACAAGGCTGCAATTTCAATAAGCCCCAGAGACTAAGTTTTTAAGGAGCATAACTCAGGCAAAAATCAACGAACCATAAAATCCTTCCTTCATGCACATCTACCAGTTGAGGTGATAACATTGACCAAGTTTCAAGAAGATCCAGCCAGAAACTTAGGAGGAGTTGCGTTGACAAGAAAAGTGGACGGACGGACGGACGGACGGATGGACGGACGGACAGACGGAGAAGATGACGCCAATATACGTCCGCCTCCGGCGGCGTATAAAAAAGATGATTAAAAGAACAATGTCTGAGTAGAATTCGAACCCAGGGCCTTTCGGATATAACATGTGTAAAGTGTACAAGGTGAGTGCTCTGCTAAGTGAGCTATCGCGGCTTTCATTTATGTAGCGTGTTGGCTTACATTTTGAATAAATTGCTTTGTAGCGTACTTTATAAAATCAATGAAAAGTATAACTGACGACAATACTCATAGTAAACCGAAACAAGAAGACAAAAATGCTAATCGCATGGCCTTAATTGAATTTGGTAATCAAATTAATAGTGATTATTCATAGAGACAAATCAGTTGTCTTGAAACGGCAAGCAAATCAATTTGAAGCCTGAAAAGGGTTTTCTGGTATTAAGGCCGATTTCGTATTTCCGAAACCGATCTTATAGAATTAAACACAGAAGAATGAATAAAATAATATCTTTCGTTCATGTACAATCCCGCTCAATCAATCAGAGACGTCCAATTACAGTGCTCTTAGCACTTTGATTTGTACTTGTGATTTATATCTTATAGCATGCAAGGCATTGCGAGAAAAGGAGAAGACGATGTTTTCACCTTTTTCTCCTCCTCTCACATTGCCTCCCAAAGCTATTGATTTCCGAGGTCAAAATCAAATTTGGTTTGTGAAAGGTTTTAATAATCTGAATGGACCTTATTAATCTCGAATGCTTCTAGAAAGATGTCCCTTTTTAGAAGCTTACATGGGTTTTGTTTCGGATTAAAGGTCGTGACTGATAATATCCACCCGCTAGTTGACCTTGACGAAACGAAATTCAAAGTCGGTTTCGGATGGATGCTCACCAGTATATCGTTTGTCACGTTCGAAAATGTCGCAACCACAGCTTGAATAAGCTGTAGTTACGACACTTTCGAACGCGAACGACATAACATTTCAATCATACAGATGCACAAATCTAGCTCGTCGCCATACAACTTGTTGATGACGGAACACATGTATACAAATTTACATCAAAATAATTTGACGGCTGCCATGATCGAAATCGTCGCAATTACAGCGCGGACTAGCTGTAGTTACGGCATTTCCGACCCAACTGTCGTTATATTTATTTAAGTAGTTGAATTGAACTAACATAATAACATGGTAGTGACATTTATTGAACTGCTTGTTTCCTTCTTTCTCATGATTTCTCTAGGTAAAAAGCTAGTCTGTTAAAAACTCTGATATCGGTTGAATTAAGAAGTTGAACAAGCTTATACATACTGGGGCTTATTATGAAATATCTATATATATATGTTTCTCTTAGAAAATTGAAAAATGGACAAATGAAGATGAAGTGGTACTCGTCTTCTATTTCGTTTAAATTGCAAAGTTCGCATTTCCTATTTTCTCTTTCAATATTACGGTGCCTACCAGTGACAATGTTGAGTTGATGAGAATCTATTCTAATTTTCGCTATAGAGTTTCGATGTTTTGTATTTAAAGGGGGAATAACACTTAACATCTTACAAATTTTCAGAGAACTTCGTGCAAAAAATAAATATATATTATGAAAATATGGCCTTTAAATTGCATCTATGCCAAATCTTAGCTTTCTATCTTGTGTATTGGCTAGGATGTTGACGGATTTAAAACCCCATATGTTTTATTTTTATAATTTTTATCCTCCCGACAAAAAATCATGGGGTTTTAAATCCGTCGACATCTAAGCCAATACACAAGGTAGAAAGCTAAGATTTGGCATATATGCAATTTAAAGACCATATTTTAATAAAGTATATTCATTTTTTTGTACGAAGTTCTCGGAAAATTTGCAAGATGTTAAGTGTTATTCCCCCTTTAACATTTTATTTACGTAGGGGGCAATTTCAAATGTGGGTTTTAAGTGTTTGTAAAGGGTTAATGAAGTTTTGTTGTTTAAATCTTGGTTCCAATCGTTTATGAATAAATCGACTAGTCTTTCTTTAAGTATAGGGATAAACTTTTTTTCGTTTACAGATTCTGGGTATAGCCAAACATCGTTAAACCCGCATGTTTGTAGTAGAGATTTTACTCTACTTGCCCAATTCGAGGTATTATTTTTTGTGTCTGTTTCATACTTCATACTGTTAATTACCGAAAAAAGGATGCAATTGTCTTTTTTGGGGCCATATAATTTTAGGAAGTATTTGACTATTCTTGTTTTGATATTTACAGACAATGGGAATCTACCTAGTTCGCCATATATTGCACTGTTACTTGTTGACTGCTTTGCATTTAGAATTAATTTTAGGAATTTCCTGTGAATTCTTTCCACGATATCTGATCTTATGAATCCCCAAATTTCTGAAGCGTATGTGAGAATAGATGCTACGAAAGAATCGAATAGCCCTAAAAGTATTTTTACAGGTATATTTTTTCCGCGCGTAATGCTAAGTAGTCGGTTCATGGCCTTAAGGGCTTTACCTGAGAAGGTTTTAGCGGCGTCCAAAAACGATCCGTTACTTGAAAAAACAACACCCAAATAGTTAAAATTGTTCACGATTTCTAAATCAATACCTGAAAATGTGAAGTGCAGGTTTTGATTGGGATTACTACGTTTTCTAAATACCATAACTTTTGTTTTATCTGTGTTAACACTAAGTTTCCATTTGTCACTATATTTTTCGAAACTGTTTAGTAAATTCTGCAGGTCGCTGGCTGATTCTGAAATCAAAACTGAATCGTCTGCAAAGAGTAATAGAAAAATTGTTAGTTGGTTTAATATTATCATTATTCAAAAATAGTTCTATGTCATTTATAAAGAGAGAAAATAAAATCGGTGAATTTATCTCCCCTTGCAATAATCCAACATCACAATTGAAGAATTCTGAAACACTATCTAAATGTTTGACACAAAGTTTGATATCATTATACAAAGAACGAATAACTTTAAACAATTTACCGTTAACCCCCTGTTTCAGAAGTTTGTACCATAATCCGTTTCTATATATCGTATCAAAGCATTTCTTGAAATCAACAAAACAGCAAAATAGTTTTTCTTTATTCTGTAATTGTTTTTCTATAAAGGAGTTAAGTAAGAAAATAGCATCTACTGTGCTATGCTTCGCTTTAAAGCCAAATTGCGCGTCCGTAATTATGTCATTATTTGTTGACCATTTTTTAAGTCTCTCATTTACAATCGACATGAATAATTTACCGAAACAACTAAGAAGGGTTATCCCTCTGTAATTGTTCGCGTCAGTGTTATCTCCCTTCTTAAATACTGGGATTATAACGCCACGTGACCACGATTTTGGAAAAATTTGTTTATCTAATATAGAATTAAATAATATTTCTAAAGGCTTTTCTAGAATATCAACTCCATCTTTAAAATATTCGTACAAGGTATTATCTAAAGAGGATGCTTTATCCCTATTTAATTTTTTACATGCTTGTCTAATTTCTTCGACAGAAATGGGTAAATCTAAATCATCAAATAATGGTTGGTGATGCTGGCTATTATCGAACTCGTCGAGTAGTTCTGCACATTCTATATTATCTTCATATTTCATGTCAGAAGTTAAAAGCTTAAAATGTTCGAAAAATGATTCTATATCAATTGAATCCGATTCGTCTACTTTCTTACTTTTAAAAAAGTTACAGAATTCTTTCGGTTTCTTGTGTTTCAAATCATTCAATTGTTTGGCTAATTCGATGTTATACTTTCTCTTTGTGCGTTTACAATGATTCTTATAATTTTTACGTTTAGCTAAAAAAGTTTGTCGATTTTCAGGATTTCTGTCTGAGTTATATTGCGCTAAGGCTTCTAGGTATACTGCTTTCTTTCGTTTGCACTCAGCGTCAAACCATTTTTGGGAAGCAAATTTTGCAAAATTTGCTTTTCTTTGCAGCCGTGCTTCTCTGCACTTTAACATTCTCTGCATACCACACAACATCTTCCGGTCCTCCTCACTATAAATAGTTCTATCAAAAGCAAAAATTAATGAGGTAACAGTCATTCGAATGTTCATATGTAAGTCTGAAGTTATACATGTAGATATTGAATAGTGTGACTGAAAGTGAAACATTCTATTAATCATGTCTTTAAGCGAAGAAAAGACCGACGTAGTAATTTGCTTTATTATGGTTCAAAGATCAGTCCAATGATCTTCCTTGTAAATGGGTCAGTCAAGTTTACTGAACTATGAAATATATTCAAAGGCTCAAAGCTATAAATAGACAATTTACACACCGATAAACCTTAGCGTGTATACTATGTATTTACAACTGGTAGTACCTGGCAAACCGCGTCCATTGATTGGTTAGTACTAGTATACACATAAAGGTTGTCAACTTGTGCTAAAAATAGATTCAACATCACCAGCATGGAATTAAAGTATTCAAGGTATTCAAATGGATAATCAAAGTACCTAATCAAAGTAATCTACTTCTGGATAGGCCTACATTGTACATTATTAACAAATTTGCTTCCCAACAGTACTTTCAGTACTTTGATTTGTGATTATCATCAGAATCTTCAAATCTGGATTTATTACTTTGGGTATATGTACGTTTGAAATATTGATCTCCCCTTTCGGTGAGATAATTTGTGAAAATATGTACCATTTCCTCTGGATCGCTCTCCTTCGAGACAAGGTCTTGTAAATTTGCACTTAAAGAATCTATTTCACTATATATATCATTGCGAAAATTTTCTTTGTGTTCACTTTTCCATTTAAGTACTGTACGTTTATGTATAGGCCTTTCTTTCAATAAAGTATTAATTTTTAAACAGAAGGACAATTTAGCGTGATCAGAAAATTCGTTAAAATCGCTTATACAAAATTGGTTTAAACAATGAAAATTATCATAATTCGTGATAAGATAATCAACAATACTATCACCAATGTAAGTACAACAGGTCGGTTTGCCTAGCTGGGAGTCGAGCCCGCATCTACCATTGACAATGCGCATATTTAGAGATTTGCATAATTCGAGCAGACGCTCGCCAAATCTATTAGTGCCGTTATCGGATGTTACACGGGGTAAATATTGATCGATTTCAGACTGGTCGTCGAATTCCGATAACGGCGCGTCATTTACAATGTAGTCTGATTTTTGACCGACACGTGAATTTAGATCACCTGATATAAATACACGTCCCATTTCTTGGTAGCCGCGGGCATCCGACTCTATCATATCAAAAATATCGATATCATAATTGTCATGAGAGGGTGAATTCTCAGGTGCTATATATGTCAAGCAAAAATAATAATCTGTGGTTAATTTGAAAAAGCATTTGTCCATCTTAATCCAAATAATACAATCAACGGTATTTTTTACAAGTTTTATCCCTTTGTGAATATTGTTTTTTACATAAATAGCAAGTCCACCACTGCTCCGTTTTGCTCGTCTGTGCTGAAATTGTCTATAAGAATGAATTAGCTTATATCCCTTTAATTGGATATTTGATGATTTGTTTGTCCATGTTTCACCTAAACATATCAAATCATACTGGTTAATAGTTTATATGAAATCTGGGTTACTTAATTTAGATCTAGTTAACCCTTCTACATTCCACACTAAACACTTAAGGTCACTTCCGCTTGACCCCTATTGGGAAATATGATCTTGCACAGGTGTCTCACCTCTGTATAATTGTCCTTCGATATACAATTTGTCTACCGAAATAAATGCCTTTTTGTTTTCAGCTTTGGCTTGTTTCAAAATTGGAATTAGCTTCTTGCGCTTTTCAACAATTTCCTTAGGGAATTGTTGGCTAATTCCTTGAGGAAATTGTAACAGATTAGCACATTTTCGAACATTTTCTCTGTCCTGATAGTAGGCAAATTTTGCTACTATAGGTCTGGTTTTGGAATGATTGAATTTGCCTATTCTATGAGCCCGGTGCAAGATAATATTTTGTGATGCATTTTCTATATTACACTTTAACTCTATGAGCTCAAGCACTTTTTTCACACACATTTCATCAGTTTCCTCCAATTCTTCGGGAATACCATAGAAAAGCAAATTATCCCGCATGCTCCTTGATTTCAAGTCTATAATATCCGTTTTCATCTTCTCATCGTGCTCTTTTTGCATTTGCTCTAAATTCTTCATTTTGTTCAATAAGCTGTCTATTTCATTTTGTTTTTTCATAATATCGTTCATATTTTCGAGTCAAACTCGCGGCTTTTTTCGATGTCCACCATTTTTGTTTCTAGGGAACTAGCCGTCGTCTCCAGTTTGTCTAGTCGGCCCGTTATTTTGTCTATACTTGACTGTAAAGAGTCTAATTGGGCCAGTTTAGTTTCTAGTTTGTCAAAACTATCTATCTATCTATTAATACTGCAACACCCCCTCGCGGAGATTTTGTGCAGGTCTGCGCGTCTGTGCAAGATGTTAAAAAGATGGAAAAGTGAATTAAAAGAATTTGGGAAGGTGAAAAAGATAGTAATGTGCTGTTAAAAAGTTTCATGTTTAGTGTGCAGTAAAGATAAAACAGATAAAAACAGATATACTATTTATGGTTTACTGTGGTCAATACTGCTGACTCCTTTTTTGAAGGAGTCAATTGTCGGCAGCAAGACAATATTTGACGGCAGACGGTTCCACTCCACAACAGCTAGAGGAAAGAAGGAGTACTTGTAGAAGTTTGAGGTAGCTTGTAGCTGTCTGTATGCGAGGGGGTGTGAGTGTCTTGTATATCTTGTAGGGTGTTGGAGGTATGGCGGCACTGGTACGGCAACAAGCCCGTTTACGATTTTGTAGAACAGACACAGTCTAGCATCTGTTCGTCTGTTTTCTAGGGTGCGCCAGCCCAATGTACACAGCATGGCAGTCACACTCACGTAAGTGGAGTAGTTTGATGTGACCCACCTTGCTGCTCTGTGCTGGACCATCTCCACTTTGCGTATGTTTTGTTTGGTATGTGGGCTCCACACAGGGGAGGCGTATTCAAGTATGGGGCGGACAAGTGACTTGTAGGCCATGTCGCGTATACCTTGGTGCTTCGGTTTGATGTTGCGCTTTATGAACCCTAGGGCCTTGTTTCCAGCACTGGCAACTTTACCTATGTGGTGATTGAAGGACAAGTCCTCACTAATCTCCACACCAAGGTACTTAGAATGCTTTACGGCCTCAAGCACTTGCCCGTGAAGTGTGTACTGTGTAGGGATAGGAGTTCTAGCTTTGGTTATATGGATAACATTGCACTTACTTGGATTGAACTCCATATCCCATTGAAGTTCCCACTGGTGGAGCCGATCCAGATCATTCTGCAGTATGGCAGAGTCCGCCTCTCTTGAAATGGCAAGGTATGCAGCAGTGTCATCGGCAAACAACCTGACACGGGAGGCAACGTCTTGAGGTAGATCGTTTATATATATGAGAAAGAGGATAGGACCAAGAACGGACCCCTGTGGAACACCAGAGGTTACTGGGACTGTATCGGATGCTACGTTCTCGATCACTACCCTCTGCGATCTACCTGCAAGGAATGCCTTGATCCATGCCAGGCTACTACCTCTGACACCGTAGGTGTGTAGCTTGTAGAGGAGCTTAGTGTGACTGACCTTGTCAAATGCCTTACTAAAGTCAAGCAAGACAAGGTCAGTCTGCTTACCTTGCTGTAGGTTTCTTGCTATGTCCCCTACCAGCGATACCAACTGTGTCTCACATGACCTCTTAGACCTGAAACCATGCTGAAGGTCATAGAGAATATTGTTACCGTCCAAATGAGACATGAGGTTTGTAGTAACAATATGCTCCATGAGCTTGCAGCAAATGCATGTGAGGGAAATAGGCCTGTAGTTAGATGCCATGCACCTCTCACCTTTTTTGAAAAGCGGGCTAACATTTGCTTCACACCAGTCAGCTGGGATGGTTCCTGTAGAGAGAGACTGTTGCAAGATTACTGCCAAGACAGGAGCAATCTCCGCGCCGACATGATAGAAAACTGCTCAACTAGGAATGTTTGGCTAACTGTTGGGGTCTGGGACGGGGGCGGGGGTGGTGGTAGATTGTAGACTGGTGTGCTTTGGTTCGTTGGTTGTTGATAAGAGTACTGAGGGCTTGTATAGACCTGTTGGTTGCCGTATCCCCAGGGCGGTTGGCTCTGATTTTGCATTTGTACTTGGTGTATATAGGAGCCATCGAGTTGCTGTACTTGGGGTGTATTGGTCAGGTGTACTTGGTTCAAAGTTTTGTTTTGGTCAGACATTGTACTAGTGGACGGTGTAGCAGACTGAACTGGGGTTACAAATGACTTACAGTTTATATTGTCCTTTTTGTTGTTTTGTTTATCCTTTTTATTATCCTTATTTTCCTTATTTTCACTCGTTGATTTAGAATTTTTATTTCCTTCCATTGATTTTTTATCCCCCGCCGAAAAAATTTTTCGGGGGGGATATTGTTTTTGCCATGTCCGTCCGTCCTTCCGTCCGTCCGTCCGTCCGTCCGTCCGTCCGTCCGTCCGTCCGACATTCGTTTCCGCGCTATTTCTTGGAAACTATAGACCGGATTTCGATGAAACTTGGCACACAGCTTCACTACAAAGAGGACATGCGCATATCGTCGGGGTTACCCGGTTCGACCATTGAATTTAGAGTTACTGCCCCTGACTGTTTAAGCCATATACATACAGAGTGATATTCGTTTCCGCGCTATTTCTTGAAAACTGTAGACCGGATTTCGATGAAACTTGGCACACAGCTTCGCTACAAAGTGGACATGCGCATATCGTCGGGGTTACCCGGTTCGACCGCCGAATTTAGAGTTACTGCCCCTGACTGTTTTAGCCATATACATACAGAGTGATATTCGTTTCCGCGCTATTTCTTGAAAACTATAGACCGGATTTCGATGAAACTTGGCACACAGCTTCGCTACAAAGTGGACATGCGCATATCGTCGGGGTTATCCGGTTCGACCGCCAAATTTAGAGTTACTGCCCCTGACTGTTTTAGCCATATACATACAGTGATATTCGTTTCCGCGCTATTTCTTGGAAACTATAGACCGGATTTCGATGAAACTTGGCACACAGCTTTACTACAATGAGGACATGCGCATATCGTCGGGGTTACCCGGTTCGGCCGTCGAATTCAGAGTTACTGCTCCTGACTGTTTAAGCCATATACATACAGAGTGATATTCGTTTCCGCGCTATTTCTTGAAAACTGTAGACCGGATTTCGATGAAATTTGGCACACAGCTTTACTACAAAGTGGACATGCGCATATCGTCGGGGTTACTCGGTTCCACCGCCGAATTTAGAGTTACTGCCCCTGACTGTTTTAGCCATATACATACAGAGTGATATTCGTTTCCGCGCTATTTCTTGAAAACTATAAACCGGATTTCAATGAAACTTGGCACACAGCTTTACTACAATGAGGACATGCGCATATCGTCGGGGTTACCCGGTTCGACCGCCGAATTTAGAGTTACTGCCCCTGACTGTTTAAGCCATATACATACAGAGTGATATTTGTTTCCGCGCTATTTCTTGAAAACTATAGATCGGATTTCAATGAAACTTGGCTCACAGCTTCACTACAAAGTGGACATGAGCATATCGTCGGGGTTACCCGGTTCGACCGTTGAATTTAGAGTTACTGCCCCTGACTGTTTTAGCCATATACATACAGAGTGATATTCGTTTCCGCGCTATTTCTTGAAAACTATAGACCGGATTTCAATGAAACTTGGCACACAGCTTAACTACAATGAGGACATGCGCATATCGTCGGGGTTACCCGGTTCGACCGCCGAATTTAGAGTTACTGCCCCTGACTGTTTAAGCCATATACATACAGTGATATTCGATTCCGCGCTATTTCTTGAAAATTATACACCGGATTTCAATGAAACTTGGCACACAGCTTTACTACAATGAGGACATGCGCATATCGTCGGGGTTACCCGGTTCGGCCGTTGTATTTAGTGTTACTGCCTCTGACTATTTTAGCCATATACATACAGAGTGATATTCGTTCTGTTGAAGCCATATACATACAGAGTGATATTCGTTCTGTTGAAGCCATATACATACAGATTTATATTCGTTTCCGCGCTACTTTATTGACAATGAAAATATATTCGGCGGGGGATATCAATTCAACGAATTTGCTTGTTGTTATCACTATTCACTGTATTTAATTGTTTTTTCCCTTTTGGTTCCTTGTGTTTTTGTCCTTGATTTTCACTTTGTTCAACTGCGCGCCTTTTTGCATGTCCATTGTCTATTGGTGAGCTTTTACTATTTTTTCGTTTTCTGCCCATTTGCCATTTCAAACTCACACAAAATGTTTAGTCCATAATTCCGCACTATAGTTTATCAACGTTTTGGTATACTTTTCGACAATTTTGTTCAATTAATGACTTATTTAAATCCAAATTTTTACATTTTTTCTCTACCCAGGTAAAATATCCGTCATCCGTCCGTTCGTCCGCCTGTCTATCAATACACACTTTCCTGTCAAACAATTTAGCAGTTCATTCACAAATTGGCCTTGAGGTGACGAATTTATCGATCTATTCGGTAATTGTCTATCGAGTAAACCATCTAGTCGTCCGTCCGATTGAGCGTAATTAAGGTAATCCACCCCGAATGAGATTCGCATGACGTCGGAATTATTCGGGCGCGACCGAAAACATTCGGCTGTGGAACTCTCTCCACCGCTGAATGTTTACCACCGCGCCCGACTAGGTTTGGATACGTTACGACGACGCTAAAAAAAGCCGATGTTTTATGAATATGAAAATGGCGTTGATACGGGTATTCTACCTTAATTCACGAGGGGAACGTGCCAATTCTTGACTACTGTAACTCTTCAAAAACATCCTCCAACCCAGACAGCAAGTCTTAACACAAAGTATCCATAGAAATGAAAAAAAAGAACATACAGGAGGGATCGACTGACACACAAACCAAATCTCGCAGGCTTGATCTTCACAACTGAATCGTTATTCATGGAAAAGGCAAGAAAAGGTTAACAATATTGGGTTGCGTAGTTTTTTTCACTCAACTATGTTTATTTCCAAACTTCCCTCACAATTTATACCTGTAAATTTTGTAATTGTATCCCGCAAAAACTTGAGAAAATATTTTATAAACACACTACCCCTTTCTTCTCGGATGCTGACTTTGAGTAGTTCAACCTTATAATGGTTAACCAATTAACAGACGATAAACGTTAAGGTTAATCCTTTTCCAAACGACATACTTTATGACCGGTCCATATAGAAAAAGTCGAATATAAAGGAGAAAAATACAGATTATCAGAATTCCGCTTCCCGCAATGCATTTTTGGGGGAAAATTTAAGGCTGAACACCTGTCATGTGTTACATTTTTAACTTTAAAATATAGCAAACGACTTTATTAATAAACGTAGGAATTGTTCTAACATAAGTCATCCCTAAATCCAAACTATAAAATCAAAGTACTGAAAGTACTGTTGGAAAGCAAATTTGCTGATTATGTCTAAAGGCCTTTCTAGTTGTTAGCAATATGAATTACACGGAGTTGGATAAAAGTAATTAATTGAATTTGATTCTTTAGAAAGTTACAAAATACAAATTATGAAAGGATAATGTCTGTTCCATATCAGCAAAATATACTGAACAAAAGAGAAAACTTTACGCTGCAACATTTCTTGTTTCTGAAAAAGTATCGAACTAAAAGCCTGATTTTATTTTTACAATCTTTCCATGGCATTCGGCAATCGTTTTGTCGAAGTTTCATTGCCTTGTCTCCTTTAATGTCAGAGTTACGGCCCTTATTGCATTTACAGCTAATTTCATCTAATGCCACATACGCGCGATAAACGATTCATTATTTTTACGGAATTGGTCATATCCGGGTTGCCAAAAAACCACAAAACATCTCTCTTATCACTTGTAGCAAGCTCTAAAATAAAGGTCTAATCTGTCAATTTTGTGAATTACCCCCCTTTGACATAAACAAATAGGGAATTTAAAATGTCGAATTCTCCCAGCCGAAAACGACTATAAGGCATTCTAGCACTCTATATGTTCTCCTATACCCAATGTCATGTTCTGAAGTAGGTTTTCTTGTATAATAGACTAGTGCGACAGGTCACGGTTCATAAATCTATTTGATGTACAGGCCCGTAGGAACAGGGGGGGGGGGGGGCTAGGGGGGGGCTAAGCTATGTTGACCAAAAATGCCGAATTTTCTTGACTGTAAATCAAATAAAATAACCATCTTACCGGCTATCAACGAATTCATTCAATTTCGTAGTTTTTGTTCCACTTAAAACTTCTCTTTATCACTGTATATTGAATGCACGTGTGCTTAATCGCTGTATATTGAATGCACGTGCGTCGTCATCGATTTCTCCGCATTTTGTGGGAGCCTCGTTTTGAAAATGTCGATTTGTTACTATTTTTAGTAACAATTCACATGTATACAATGTTAATTTCCCATAAACCCATTGTTTGCCTCCGGAAGTTAATCAGAGTCTTCTCTGATGAAAATTCGCTCTTCGATATTTGGATGTCGCTATTTACATCGGAGCGCTGTCCAATTCAAAAACAAAAGAAAATTCCGACACAAGTTATGTCGCTGTGTCGGAATTTTCTTTTGTGTTTGACTGTGACAGCGTTCCGTTGTAAATAGCGACATCCAAGTATCATCGAGCAAATTTTCATCAGAGAAGTCTCGGATTACCGGAAGTGTTCTGCGGGTACGGACTAAAACATAATTGAAAGGAGTCTATACCCTAATTAGAAAGCATTTGATCTCTGAAAACTACATGTCTTACTTGCTAAAACATGTGTTCCGTCACTACTTTATCCCTTTCCCAAATAAGACCGGGTTTGACAGCCCGAAAAGAAAATGTTCGGGGGAATATTGGGATGAAAGAAGAAACTGCTGATAATCAGAATTTTCTACTTTAACCTCGATATTGTCTTTGGTATTATCTACAAATATTTCTAATTTTATCTAGGTATGTACCAATTTTGTCGTCTGCTACGGCTTTTTTTATTTTGACCAATCTGAAATGTTTCTATTTGGGAAATGGTTAACATACCAACAATGTAAATTGATTTGATTCTATGTAGGCCTATTCATCTAGATCTAAATCCACGGTGGGTAACTCACATGACTTTAGGGAAGCGTTAACACCGAAAAAATCGTCCGCTTCAAGGTATATTTTGTTTAATTTCTCAGCGTATACCCTATTGATTTTGATGAGATAAAGTGCACGGAACGCGCCCTTTGAGAGGGCTATTCCCGGCTCTAACTCACTCTGCTCCAAATCCAGTGGTTTCTTCAAACATTCGAGCCAAAGTGTTTGTAAGTGCAAAACGAAAGTGGGAAGCATTCACATGCACCGAAGAAAACTTTCGCTTGAATGTTTGAAGAAATCACGGGATCGGAGCAGAGTTACAAACGGGAATAGCCCTCTCAAATGCGCGTTCCGTGCACTTTATCTCGTCAAAATCAACAGAGTATAAGCTGAGAAATTAAACCAAACATACCTTGAAGCGGACGATTTTTTCGGTGTTAACGCTTCCCAAAAGTCACATGGGTTATCCACCGTGATATCTATAGATTAAAAAGTTAACACCGTTTTTTAAACCAAGTGGTGAAAGGATTGCTAGTCTGATTTCTATGCATTTTGAGCATACCATCACATATTCTGGTTTCCCAGATTTCTACTTTCGCTTTGAAATGCCTATAGCTACACGCGAATACTAGCAAGGCCTATTAGACAAGATGTCTATGTCATTAACCTCAAAATAACCACTTAGTTGATCAATCAATTATTGTGAACGCGATTAATTGCATGGCTTATCGAATATCATTGTTTAGTTTCGGACATTAAAACGTGTAAGAATTTGGGCATAGAAAGATTCTAAAAATAGACGTGTCCTAGTTCCTATTTTTAGCGCTTGAAGTGGGTCGCATTTTTCATAGTTCAGTAAACTTGACTGACCCATTCTCAACGAAAGATATTGGACTGGCTATTGAACCGTAATGAAAGCAAATTACTACGTGATCGTTTCTCCTCTTTTAACACATGTTTAATTGGATGTTTTATCATCGGTCACACAATTGAATATCTTGTGTACAACTATAGAATTCAATATTGAATATTCGAAAGGTTGTTCTTGTCATTGATCTTTGCTTTTGATAGAACTATTTATATAGTGAGGAGGACCGGGAGGTGTTGTGTGGTATGCAGAGAATGTTAAAGTGCAGAGAAGCACGACTGGAAAGAAAAGCAAATTTTGCAAATTTGCTTTCCTATGATATTCGTATTGTGTTGAAACTATCATATCAGATTCATTTCACCCCTTCAACCTTTCATTACTGGTGTATTTCTCACTCAGCACCTGTCAGTTACTCAAATCACAGATTCCATCTATCCTTATCATATGTTGAAAGAAACAATACAGATTGTGGATTTCTTTTAGGCTGCATATTTGTCTGGGTGAAATATGCATATCATCGATTTTCAACAAAAACCTCATGACTGCAGCTTATTTTACGATATTTTTTGTTGAAAAACAGCGATATGCGACGCTTCTAAAATACCCCAAACGCCGACCTTAATCCAACAACCGCAACCTACGCGGCTAAATTCAATCTCGTTACCAAACCATTTTCGTAATGCAGTTTTTCAAAAAGGAATGCAACGTAATGTGAGAAACGGATTTCAAAAGTGATTTGAAGGTTTTCTTAATATTTGCGTAGTGCCCTCTGTATTCCACTATGTAAAGGCCCGGTATATATAAAATTCCGCGTCCATTATCCGCGTCTAATTACTAGTACGTCCAAAATTACACTTCAAGGATACCTTGTTTTATACGTGCTCCGGTCGTGATGTGAACGTTTAATGATGTATATGACCAGACCTTAAAGCCACAATCTGGATACACCACAAAAGAAATTTCTACCTTCCTTTCTAGATAATTATGTGGGGTAACATTTTTCTGGCCATTGCACTCTCTTATCTATTAGAAGTGTGTTGATTGAAACCACTCACGGAAATATCTAAACAAATATTTTCCTTCTCGTAGCAGACCTGTCAAAACTAATTATCTACAAAACCCAACCGCAATTTGAATTCATCTTGTGAAACGAGTCATAGAATACTTCCTTTTTCGAATCGTAGCAGACACAGAAAATAGTTCCTTTCTCAAATAACAACATTTTACAAAATCCGAATTTAAAATGGCTACAGAAGACAATATTTCGTCGGTCACGTTCAAAACAGCCGTAACTACAGCTTATTCAAGCTGTAGTTACGCCATTTTCGAACATAACAACGATAAATTCAAACAAATATCTTCCTTCTCGCAGCAGACCTGTCAAAACTAATTAGCTACAAAATCCAACCGCAATTTGAAGCCATTATTTTACTGGACACGGTGTCTCTCTTTCTACATCATACCGGGGGGGGGGTCTTCATTTGATTCTTGTGCTGAAGACTTCAAAGCTAGAAGAGGGCAGAAAACTGCACACTTGACCAAATCATTTTCTTGTGGTATGCATGGTTTACGAAAAAGTCGAGGGTTTACGACAAACGTCAAGAATGGCACTTGGATCAATGATGCAGAAATGAATGTAGACCGGTTGAGCTGGTCGAAATTCGAGCCAAACTTGTGTCATTTACGTTGTCTTGGACGGACAATCGAATAGGCAAAGGGAATCGTAGATGTAATATATAACACACGTTTTCTATGTAAATACATAGGAAGTATATCGTTTCTTCATAACCGTAAAACATTAATTCGGGACGAAAATATATTTCTCTCGCGTGTTTTTACAGTCAGATAATGATCTCTTGTATGTGAATTAAACTTTCCCAGCTTTCTCCTAGGAGGATTTGAAATGCCGGATTATGTTTTCGATAACACGCGAATTCACTACTAGCATGTTTCTTAGAAAACAAATTCACATTCGAATTCATCTTTTACAAATATAGCTTCATACAATATGATCTATTTGCCATATTAATTTACGACGAGTTTAATGGGATTAGCGAAAAGTACCAACTCTAAATAGTGTTTGTTCGGTCGTCTGGCCCTATGATCTATAATTTTTAGAAGACTTTGAGAATAACAACCACTGCAGTGTCTAAAGGCCTTGTAACATACACCATATCGCGTCCACATCATGGCCGGAACACGTCTAAACCAGGGAACCTGTGCAGTATAATTTGGACGTGATGTGGACGTGTGTTGGACGTGGTATCGTATGTTTATCGTGTCTTTACAATCATAAAACAATCTTAATGAACAAATAATGACGCAACAACAATGTTGGTAATGCAAGATCGAACATCAATAGACTTTATGAACCAATAACATTGATGTAGTTCTAAGCGGTCATTCTGTTTGGTGAACAATTTTTCAAAACAAGAGGCCAAGAGGGCATGAATCGCTCCACTGGCTATATAGTGAAAGAATTATCTCATGATTTCTTGTTAGCCTTGTACTGCCAAATCTTGAGCAGGGTTGCCCAAGGAACATATTTCTGCCAAGTTTGGACTGAATTGGCCCATTGATTTAATTCTAAAGAATTAGTTCATGGTTTGTCCAATTCTGATAAAGGACTACCCAATGAACATTTCTGCCGAGTTTGTAATAAATTGACCAAATGGTTTTAATTAAAGAATAATTTCGTGATTTCTCCCATTCTGATAAGCCCTACCTGCCACGTCCACATTAATGGGTCAATCAAAATTTCACAAACAACTTATATAAAGGGCCACCCAAGGAACATTACTGCCAAACTTGGTCTACATTGGCCCATTGGTTGATTTATAAAGAATTATTTTGGGATTTCTCCAATGGGTCTGATAAGCCCATCCAGCCATTTATGGACCAATCAAAATTTCACAGACAATTTAAGTAAAAGGCTACGCCGTACGCAAGGTAATTTCTGCCAAGTTTGGTCAAAATTGGCAGAATGGTTGAATTTTAAAGAATTATTTTGTGATTTCTGTAAGTCTGATAAGCCCCGCCCTGCCACGTCTACAATTATGGACCAATCAAAATTTCTCCGACTATCTAAGTAAAGGGTTACCCAAGATAAATCTCTGTCAAATTTGGTCAAAATTGGCCTCATGGTTGATTTTTAAAGAATTATTTTGGGATTTCTCTAAGTCTGATAAGCCCCGCCCTGCCACGCCCACATTTATCGACCAATTAAAATTCTTTGAACAACTTAAGTAAAGGGTCACTCAAGATAAATCTCTGCCAAGTTTGGTCAAAATTGGCAAAATGGTTGATTTTTAAAGAATTACTTTGTGATTTCTCTAAGTCTGATAAGCCCCGCCTGGCCACACCCACATCTATAAACCAATCAGAATTTCACTCACAATTTAAGCAAAAGGTCACGCAAAGTACATTTCTGCCAAGTTTGGTCGAAATTGGCCACATGGTTGATTTTTCAAGAATTATTTTGTAATTCTCTAAGTCTGATAAGCCACGCCCACATTTATGGACCAATCAAAATTCTCTGAACAATTTAAGTAAAGGGTCACCCAAGGAACATTTCTGCAAAGTTTTGTTAAAATTGGCCAGCCGGTTTGAGAGGAGAAGATTTTTAAAGAATTATTTTGTGATTTCTCTAAGTCTGATAAGCCCCACCCTGCCACACCCACATTTATGGACCAATCAAAATTTCACATACAATTTATGTAAAGAGTCACCCAAGGTACATTTCTGCCAAGTTTGGTCAAAATTGGCCGAATGGTTAATTTTTAAAGAATTATTTTGTGATTTCTCTTAGTCTGATAAGCCACGCCCACATTTATGGACCAATCAAAATTCTTTGAACAATTTAAGTAAAGGGTCACGCAAGAAACATTCCTGTCAAGTTTGGTCAAAATTGGTCGACTAGTTTGAGAGAAGATTTTTAAAGAAAAGTTAACGCACGCACGGACGGACGGACGGACGCACGCACGCACGACGGACACAACGCGATGACAATAGCTCGCTGGCCTTCGGCCAATGGAGCTTAAAATAAACATACATTTTGTAAAAGGGCCAATGTAAAAGGACACTTCCTATATTGAACAAACATCGCACTGTGCATTAAAACTTGCGTGCTGTACAATAATCTAGAATTCATTATGTATCTGTTTCGCGTTATAAATTCACGCATAATTCATGTTATTTACGTTATTCATAAGCCAGAATGAGTTTTTGAGATAATTCTTCACATTGTCGACAATATAGCCATGCTTCTAACGTAGCCTTTCACATCATGTATATTCGAGTCACGATATTATGGCACATCTGTACAAATTTACATATGAGCCAGAATCTGGAGAAATGTCCCTTATAGCATTTGAAACAGCTATGTTTGAAGATCAGGATCCAGGCTGCACGGTATTGCGGCACTAAAATGTAACGTCAAACTAGCGAACGTCAATTGCGTATCGATAAGTTTTTGCGTAGACGGTTGTGTTGTGCTTTTAATGTTTACTCTCTATATAATCTAAACTGATTCATAAAGACATGACCACGTTTTAAGAAATACTCCACTGTTTCCATCTTTTGTCTTTCTATAGCTTTTCCGCCACTTTAATTCGTTCTTTTTTCACCTTAAAATGCGCCAATTAGATAATAACAGGATTACGTCAAATAAATAAAGAATACGTTTATACATTTTCTGTCCACAAGAAAAAAATTGAATATCTCTTATACGCTTCGTTATTTTGCGTCGAAATTTTGATATGATCAACAAGAAAAAAAATGGTATTTCCACATTGAAATTAAATGTTTGTATGAATAAGAAAACTTATATTTTTTAAAGTCTAAATGGTAGAAAAGTAGAGTTTTCAACGACATGAAACAATTTCTGTCCACACGCATTTTATATAATAATTGTTTCGTTTACTATGCTAACTGATTTTCTTCCATATATTATAGAAATAGAGAAAAATGGTATTTTTATATAAGTTTGGTTGAATTAGAGTCATTTATTAACAAAATATTCACCACAATTGTCATTTTTTCTGCGACGTAATTCTAATTGTTACACTTCGATTTTTGGTAAATAAACTGGGCTAATTTGCGTAATCAACGTAGAAATTTTATTTCCGATCGGTAAAACATCCTACAGCATTTCCACTGTCACAAAATATATTTTTCCATGTGTTTGACGTTACTTTATCGCAGAATTGCTAATAAATATCCGTTACTCTTGAACATTTATGTTACATGTTACACGCGTTTTTTCGCCGAATTTACGAACTAAAATTCTTTCTAGCAAATTTATACAAAATAGGAACTTAAAATGAGTATAACATTGAAAAATATCAAGGCTTTACGCTTATTTTGATATATAACAAAGTTGAGAGAACGAAAACGATTCCTACAATATTCAGTTATAAATCGCGGAGGGTAGCGTTTTTTTTGAAAAGTGACGCAATACCGTGCGCGACGTCTGTCTTAAGGTGATAACAGGTCAAGAAAAAGCTATTGGAGACCATCATGGTTCATGATCAGACTGCATGTATACACAGGCTGATCTTGAACCATGTTGGGCTCAAAAGCCTTGAAGGACGTTTTGCACGATCTTGACTCATATGTAAACAAGGCAAATCCTTCTTACCTTTAAATGTAATTTGCATGTATGTAAAATTACAGTAATTCGAAGCTTGATATTTTGTTGCTTACACGCGTAAATTTTACAAACATGTTCTACAATACCGTGACTGCACTATAGATTCACGAGAACAAGATCGGATAAAATATTATTAAGATTTCTCATGAGATGAACCGGACATATTGGAAACGAACGAAAAACTATAGAAAAGAAGTACCAACAGTATGACCTTGAATATGATCCTAATCAAAAGTCGGTAACTTTGTACTGCGCAAGCTGATTACGGATTAGGGTCGAAATTATTTGCACTAAGATGGTTTTTCTCAATGTAAAATAGATTCTACTTTATCATACATGTATGTTCATATCCAAAATCTCGCATCTGATTTCCACCTAGATGGTCCGATCTTAGACTGGCTTCAGTCCCTGTTATTACATGTATTTATGTCTCTTGAAAACCAAGACATGCAACCATGAAAGCATTACATTTCCTCAAACACAGTTTAATCAAATTTTCAGTTATAGCTCACGATAAATGACTTGACAGAGCTTTCCTAGCTAATAGCTAGAGATGCTCTTCCAGGCAATTGACCGGGACGTAAACCTGAAAGTGCATTTCGATGACTCAAAGAACGTACTCTGTGTGCTTGTTATGTTTGAATCAAACTCCCTCCAAAAATAAAATTGTTTCAAAGATATCTCTCTTGTCTTATCTGATAAGATAAATTCCTGTGCATCGGACCTATTAGAAACGAATTACGTGTGCCTCAGGTAGAAATTATGGACATGTTAGTTACGTATCTATGCATCGTCGGTGGAAGATCAAAACCCCGTAAATTCAGCTTTTTCAAACTGGGGTATGGAAAATAAGGCTTTAAGGACAGATCCTCCAGTTGTTACTGCGCAACTTACTGCGCATATCCTAAATAACGAAATAAAGCTGTTTCAGTAATTGGCCCTTTTCAGCAACTGTATTTCTTGAAATTAGTTGGTGTTTGGTTGATAAATGACAAGACCCTTTTCGGTTATTTCAATTTTCTCTGTTTGGTCAATTAAAGTGTAATAGTACTCGGATGGTACATTTCGCTTTCTGCTACGCGTTCAAAATGTGGCGTTAGCGATAGGAAACGGAGCATCAAAAGCAACGTGGTGTCTTTATGAGATAGTCCGCTTCAGATGGACACAAAAGATGACACGTTTTATTATCTAAAGCTGGTAATAAAGGAGTAAATGGATAAAAGTAGTGAAACAATTTCGGACAGAGCTGTAAAAAGTAAACCAAATTTTACTTATAACTAAGAAAAATACGGAATCCTGTTACCGCCATCCACTTTTCTAAGAAAATTGAGTTTGTGAAAAGTCGAAAAGTCGAAATTAAGGCGACTAACTTCTACTTTTCTACCAAAATTTGACCTTGAAATGTAGAAAACTTGAAGTTTTGTCTGTGACAATTGTCAGAAGTTAGTGTGACTAACTTCAACTTTTCGACTTTTCACAAACTCAATTTTGGTAGAAAAGTCGAAGTTAGTGCGACTAACTTCCACTTTTCTACCAAAATTGAGTTTGTGAAAAGTCGAAAAGTTGACGTTTTGTTTGTGACAATTGTCAGAAGTTAGTGACAATTGTCAGAAATTAGTGTGACTAACTTCAACTTTTCGACTTTTCACAAACTCAATTTTGGTAGAAAAATGGAAGTTAGTGCGACTAACTTCCACTTTTCTACCAAAAATGAGTTTGTGAAAAGTCGAAAAGTTGAAGTTTTGTTTGTGACAATTGTCAGAAGTTAGTGACAATTGTCAGAAATTAGTGTGACTAACTTCAACTTTTCGACTTTTCACAAACTCAATTTTGGTAGAAAAGTGGAAGTTAGTGCGACTAACTTCCACTTTTCGACTTTTCACAAACTCAATTTTGTGAAAAGTCGAAAAGTTGACAATTGTCACACTAATTTCGCAGTAGGATTTAATTGACGACCGTAGGACTAATTTTCCGCGGGAATATTAACCGCCTTTTTAATTCTCCAATGTGACGTCATTATCCGGGCACCTAATAGACGCCTTCATTTAGGAGAGTATTCAAATTACCTCCCTTGTGATGACGTCACTCATCAGAGGATGAACCGAAAGTAAGGAGTGACAGACAACAACGTTTTGAACGAAAGACAAAGGTATTTATAAAGAATTGTAAACGTGATCGATCTTTATATATTTTAGTATTCGAATAGAGGTTGTTGCTATTTGTTCCGTGCTTCATATGTTTATTTTTTAAAACTTAACTTCGGTTTGTCATGTGTTTTCGCGATCTTTCTGCTTGCGGATTTTCTTGTATTTAACGCATAACCAGCCGTTTAAATTTTAAACTGGCCCAAATTCAAAGATGTTGCAGGCGACAATTTCAAGTAAATCAAATTTTACATTTCATGGTCTTTTGAGGTAGAAAACATTGTGGGAAATGAGAAAATTGCTTGTCACAAGCAAGTTCTTCATTTTACACGATGTTTTCCAATCCAAAGCAATTATTTTGAAAGGAGTCAAAAAGAGTCACTGTGTGGTAATGGGTTAAGCCAAAATAAACGGATGGATCTATATCATTTTAATTATAAATTATACACTGTAAAGTTTTTTTTCTTGTAGAAATGGACGACATTCTTCTAAATCACGGAAAGTCTTCTTGATCATGGATACAGCGTAATGCAGCAGATGAAGAACCATTTACAGCGACGCCGATTACAAGTACAAAAAGAAAAGCAAAGGTTCATATATTGACACTATAATAACTCTCTAGAATGTACAATTATAATCCGAGTCTTCTCTGATGTAAATACGCTCTTTGATATTTTGATTTTTCGCTATTTACATCAGAGAGCGTTGCTCTTTGAAAACAGCGGAAACATCGATAACATTACAAGTAACTTGAAGCTTTGTTTTTGTGTATCATATCGAATCACTCGGTAAAACACTGTAGGGTATAGATTTAATATTCTGATCAATCTGACAATTGCAAGCATTTAAGATCTTATGGTCAGTAAGATTCTGTTGAAGTTCTGTATGGATTGGTTAAGTTAATACTTATGGTCGTAAGAGCGAAAAAAAATTAAAGCCGAAAATGTCAATTTCGCCAATTTTAAGGGCAAATAACTCACAATGTAAATTTCAGATCAAGCTAAAAATTAAATCCAAGCAATATATTATGGTCACCAACATTCTGTCCTAGAGATGTCTTGATTGGTGTATATTTGTTGTTGCTAGAGTGAAAACAAAGTCAAAATAAAGCCGAAAATGGTCTCTAGATTGCATACAATTTTTATTGATATTTATATCTTATTTTTAAATTTCAGGTGACCCCTGTTGAATTTGTGCCCACTGTTGAGCCAGAGGACAATGGTCCTTTCTACGCGACACGGGTAGAATAATAATAGACTGCACTGAAATTTACACAGAGATACCCCAATCCTTGATAAATAAATCACTGATGTATTCCCAGTACAAGTCACACATGACCTACAAGGCATTGCTGGGAATAAGTCCTTCAGGAATAATCACATTTGCGTCAGATTTGTGGGCCGGTAGCATCAGTGATAAGCAAATTACAAAAAAATAGTGGTTTGCTCGATATGTGTGAAAAGGGTGATGCCATCATGGGTGATAAAGGCTTTTTGATTGCGGACTTGACGACAGCAAAGGGTATACACCTTATCGTTCCTCCGTTGAAGATGAAAAGGTTTACACAGCAACAAGTTGAGGAAACGCGCAGGATATCAAATCTCCGTATTGACGTAGAAAGAGCTGTGGAACGTGTTAAGAACTTCAGAATTCTTCAGGGTGTCATACCAATCTCATTAGCACCACAAGCAAATAAGTATTGGAAGATATATATTGCCCTTTCAAATTTGCATCCACCATTAGTCAATGATGACTGATAAAGTTTGACTGGTAAAAGGCTTGGGAAAACAGAAGCAAAAGGAGAATAATCAGCATTTTTCTCCTTCTGCCTCATTGTTTTCTGTGCTAAATTGTTCACAAATTTAATATTAACCCATGAATAGACGAGGGTGGTCCAAAATGAAAGATATCGCAAAGAACAATTCAAGAGTGTATGAAGATATATAATTTTTGGTCTTTTTATGTATAAAACATTGTGGGCAATGATGGAATTGCTTGTCACAAGCAATTTCTGCAATTTCTTCCATTGATTTTTCAATGTTTTCATCTTGTTGGGTGCCAAAAAGTGTCTTTTGAAATTGTTGTCTGCCCTATGCAGCGGCTTTCAAATTGGATCACCATAAAATTTTGCTGTTTGAGAAATGGTTAAGCCGCTGCCCATCTATGTTGTACTTTGGTAGAGTTAAATGTTTGAAAGTTTCCCAAACTTTTCAATAAATAAAAACTGATGCTGATAAAGCAGTGCACAGAAAATATTAAGGCAAAAAGAACAAACATTGTTTATCAATTTTTCTTCCTTTTGCCATAATATTTTTTCAATCAGTAAGTTCCATTAGGGAGAAAAATTTAATGCTGATTATTAGCATTGTCCTCTTTTTGTCTCAATGTTTTCTCAAGTATTTTCAATAAGGGGCGCAAAACAAGGTCTTTCTTAGCCAAAGGTTAAGTTGATAAAGTCAGCCATGTATTATATCTTTCACAAATGGCTACAGTTCGGACTGTTCACAAGTGAAAGCTACTGCAGATGACAAGCTTGAAGGTCAATGTTGACAGACAGGAAAAGATTTTGTGAACAATGTAGATCTAGCAAAGTAAATATACCAAAAGGAGAAAATGCTGACTATTTGCATTTTCTCCTTTTGTCTTCATGTTTTCTATTCATTTTGTTTTGGAGACATCAAAAGCATGTCTTGTTTGGGAAAGACTTAACCCGTTACCCGTGGCAAAATTGTACATTTTCTCAATTCAATTGAGTTTAAGATAACAATTTCAATAACTCTTTAGGTCTATTTTGTGTTGTGTAGAAAACATTATGGGAAATGAAGAAACTGCTTTTCATACGCTATTTCTTTATTTTCCATTGTTTTTGAACGCCTTTATCACGGTGTGGTAATGGGTTAAAACTTTTAAGACCAAGGAAAGGAAACAAGAGGACCATGATGGTCCTATATCGCTCACCTGAACCAAAATGATATGAGCAACACTTTTGTTCAGTTCAATAAACATTTATGACTATAAGACTGAAAACTAACTTATAGTCAATAACTTTGTGAAAATCAAACTCATCTGAGATCTTATGGTGCCAAACATTGTGTCCAGGTTTTTCTTGATTGATAAATAATGACAGATTCTAGAGTATAAACAAGGTCGAAAACAGCCAAAGACGGTAATTTTTTCAAATTCAAGGGCACACAATTCTCGACTTTCTGATCACATCAGACTGAAAATCTACTTCATCCAAGATATTATGGTCTCCAACATAGTGTCTTGATTGGTCAATAATTGAAGATTCAAGATCGAAAAACAGCCAGAAACGGCTATTTTGTTAAATTCAAGGGCACATAACTCTCAACTTTCTGATCGGATCAGACTGAAAATCAAACTCATTCGACATATTATGGTCCCAAACATTGTGTCCAAGATTTGTCTTGATTAATTGATAATTGTAGATTCTAGAGTGTAAACAAGGTCGAAAACAGCCGAAAATGATAATTTTATCAAATTCAAGGGCACATAACTCTCGTCTTACTGGTCAGATCACACTAAAAATCAAACTCATCCGAAATCTTATCCTCTCAAACATTGTGTCCAAGATTTGTCTTGATTGGACAATAATTGAAAATTCTAGAGTGTAAACAAGGTCGAAAACAGTCAAAAACGACAATTTTGTCAAATTCAAGGGCACATAAGTTTCGACTTTCTTGTCTTATCAGATTGAAGATTCTAGTCATCTGAGATCTTATGATCTCTAACATTGTGTCCAAGTTTTGTCTTGATTGATTGATAAATGTAGATTCTAGAGTGTAAACAATGTCGAAAACAGCCGAAAATGACAATTTTATCAAATTCAAGGGCACGTAACTCTCGTCTTTCGGGTCAGATCAGACTGAAAATTGAACTCATCCGAAATCTTATGGTCTCAAACATTGTGTCCAAGATTTGTCTTGATTGGTCAATAATTGTAGATTCTAGAGTGTAAAAAAGGTCGAAAACAGTCAAACACGACAATTTTGTCAAATTCAAGGGCACGTAACTCTCTTCTTTCTGGTCAGATCACACTGAAAATCAAACTCATCCAAGATCTTATGGTCTCAAACATTTTGTCCAAGATTTGTCTTGATTGGTCAATAATTGAAAATTCTAGAGTGTAAACAAGGTCGAAAACAGTCAAAAACGACAATTTTGTCAAATTCAAGGGCACATAAGTCTCGACTTTCTTGTCTTATCAGATTGAAAATTCAACTCATCCGAGATCTTATGATCTCCAACATTGTGTCCAAGTTTTGTCTTGATTGATTAATAAATGTAGATTCTAGAGTATAAACAATGTCGAAAACAGCCCAAAATGACAATTTTATCAAATTCAAGGGCACATAACTCTAGTCTTTTTTTGTCAGATCACACTAAAAATCAAACTCATCCGAAATCTTATCCTCTCAAACATTGTGTCCAAGATTTGTCTTGATTGGTCAATAATTGTAGATTCTAGAGTGTAAACAAGGTCGAAAACAGTCAAAAACGACAATTTTGTCAAATTCAAGGGCACATAACTCTCGACTTTCTCGTCTAATCAGACTGAAAATTATACTCATCCGAGATCTTATGGTCTCCAACATTGTGTTCAAGATTTGTCTTGATTGGTCAATAATTGTAGATTCTAGAGTGTAAACAAGGTCGAAAACGGTGGAAAACGGCAATTTTGACAAATTCAAGGGCACATAACTTTTGACTTTTTCGCCTGATCTGACTGAAAATCGAACTCATCCAAGATCCTATAGTCTCCAATATTATATCCAAGTTTTGTATTGATTGGGCAATAATTGTAGATGCTAGAGTGTAAACAAAGTTAAAAACAGCATTTTTCGTCATTCAGGGGCAGATAACTCCACACTTTCTGGTCCGATCTGGCCCATAATCGAACTCATCCGAGAACTTATGACCATACTTGTTTTGACAAAGTTTGGTCAAGATTGACTAATATTTGTGGATGCTAGAGTGTAAACACCAAATTGTGGACAGACGGACAGACGGACAGACGGACAGACGGACAGACGGACAGACGGACAGACGGACAGACGGACAGACGGACGGACGACGGACAAAAAGCGATCACAATAGCTCACCTCGAGCACTTCGTGCTCAGGTGAGCTAAAAAACCAATATCATTTCAAATAATTTTATTTTTCATTCTATTGCATAATAAACTTGAAAACAAAATAAAAGAAATTGCTAAATCATCATTGCTATCATTAGTTTTTATCCCTTGATGTGTGTTTCATCATGAAGTCTAAAATTTTGAAATAAGGCCAAAACACAGTCATCATGTTCTATGGTTACTCCACAGATACTCATATAAACTTCAGACAGCTATTGAAAACATTGTTAGAAAAAAAGAAATTGAAGAAACAAGCAATTTCTCATTTGCTAATGAATGTTTTCTATTCTACTGGACATTATTATCTGTTTTTGTCTCCATTTTCACATCAAATCTTTAACCCATTACCACACGGTGACGCCTTTTGACTCCCTCAAAAGAAAAGGCTTGTGAAAACGATGTGGAAAATAAAGAAATTGCTTGTGACAATCAATTTCTTCATTGCCCACAATGTTTTTTACACAAAATATGTAACATTTTATTCACTTAAAATTGTCGCCTGTGTAATCTTTTCAAGTTTAAACATCCCAAAATTGTGTCGTCTGGTAATGGATTAAAAGCCTTCCCAATTGGATTAATAGTTTGTTGGTGTTTTCCACCTTTTTCGACTGCTATGATCATATTGTGGCAGCTGGAGCACCTAACCATGGATTCTGTTGTTTCTCAAACCAGTAATGCCAGAACATCCTTACTAGCCTCCAGCTGCTTGGCCACTAAGTTTACAATATTAAACCCATTCGTGGGAGACTATTTTGTCCAAAAGGATAATTGTCACCGAGAATTGAACCCGCGACATCTTAAGTAAGAGGCCACAGTGATACCAACTTCTCTATGGTCGCGCCTCTTTGAATAGGAAGTCAAAATTAAGTACATATGGAAGAAATTGTGACAAAAGAAAGAATTGTGTATTACAAAAAATTTCTTCTTTTCTCTCAATATCTTCTACTGTTATTCAAATTGAGCAACTAGTGCATCAAAACGTGATACTACATGTTATTCAAAGCCACCATCTCGATGAAAACTGCTTTGATGTCATTCACAGAAAAGCCATGTAAAAGATTGAGGCAAAAGAAGAAAATGCTGCTGGAAAGTCCGAAATCCACAATTTCAACGAAACCAATCAAATCTAGTTATATATGTGGCTTTGCGCTAAATGAGTTGTCACTATCACTGATGCCTGTCGGACGTCACTGTCAAGGACAGAAAATAATGAAGAAAGGAAGAAATTTGCTGATGATCATAATCAGTATATTATTCTTTTCTCATTAAAAATTTTGCTTTCCTACACTTTATCCACTAAAATTGTCAAAACCAGAGGCGCGTTCAATAGAGAGATTTTTTAAGATTTCTTAAGATGTTTTTGAAACAGCGTCTTTGAGACCGAGATTATAAGCAAGGTGTTCCGAATGTTCCATACTTCATACACATGACGTCATCATGGCGTCATTTGTATGGAGTATGGAGTATTCGGAACTCCGCGGTTTATGGAGCATTCGGAACAACTCGGTCAATTCTCTCCCATATAGATTCTACAGAATTCACCGAGGGGTTCCGAAAGAAGTATAGAGCAATGGCGGCTCGCAGTGATCATCTTCAAAATCTTGATCAAAAGAGCGCTTTATCCAAAAACATCTTAAGAAATCTCAAGATATCTCAAGAAATCTCGCTCTAAAGAACGCGGCTCAGGTCTTAACCCTTTCCCAAACAAGACCTGTTTTTGATGTCCCAATGAGAATAGGAAAACATCAAGACAAAAGAAGAAAATGCTAATAATCAGCATTTTCTCCTTTGTCTCAATATTCTCTGTGCTATTATGTGCACGAAATTGAAATTTTACTTTAATTATCATAAACACTCATTTTGTCGTCTTTAGCAGCTTTCAAATTGGACAACCCTGTATTTTTTTCATTTGGGAAAACCACCCATTCCCACACATAGACTCTTTTTTACTCCTCTTATGCTCAAAATAATGCTTTGGAAAACATTGTGGAAAATGACAATATTGCTTGTGACATTTTTGGAAAACATTGTGGAAGATGAAGAAATTCCTTGTAACATGCAATTTC
Source organism: Fragum sueziense (assembly GCA_963680895.1). Lineage (NCBI taxonomy): Eukaryota > Metazoa > Mollusca > Bivalvia > Cardiida > Cardiidae > Fragum > Fragum sueziense. The sequence continues at coordinate 7,491,224 of OY804592.1, forward strand.
ATCATTCCCCACCATGTTTTCTAGGCAACATACTTATGTGATATTCTATTCACTTGAAATTGTCTTCTGCAATTTTTTTTTAATTCAGTCTAAAATTTGTAGTCTGTTATTGGGATAATATCAAATCAAATCAGAACATCACATAGGTTGGTCAAACAGCCACATACTGGTGACATACAGATTAATATCTACATTGGAGCTATACCCCGTTCAATTCTACTTGTGAATAGTTCTGGAATCACATGAGATAAATAGAAATTGTTGATTTTTTGGAGGGCCTTCTCCCAGAAATGTTCGTTGAAGAAAATCCTTCGTACCGATGAACCCTTCAGTGTCCAAATATACAAATCGCACCATGATTTTCCTGTAATTGCCATCTGTCCTTGAATTTGACAGTGATAAATATGGGTTTCTTTCAATGTCAAATTTCCATCTACTACATCACAACAAAAATCTGAATTCCTTGCAGCATCTACTGGTGTTTCATTTCTGTACTTATATGGGCACTTTATTTCTAATAACCCACCAGATACTGGACAATGGTCACACATGACAAAACCGTCAGGACTAGCACCTATATGAGGGTATTTCGGATTCACTGTCAAGCCACATTCTGTCACAGACAATTTGGGATGCATGTTTCTCATATACTTGATATAAAATCTTCTTGCAGCTGGCTCGTGTGTTCTTCCCCATTTAACAGACGGCACATCCAAACTACTAGGGTACAGAACTGACCTCACAATGTAGTCTGCCCTAGTATCTTCCCTTTTTTTACAAACTACTCCAAATGTTGAGGAACAGATCCTTCCATTTCTGGCCACTTCCCAATTTTTGTTTTTATGTTGTCCTCTTGTCTTTAGTTCAATAAGGTCGCTCTGTTGCTGAGAACAAGACAGGCTGTTGAAATAGTTATTGAATTGTTCTTTACATTTTTCAGTATACACATCAACCCTATCATGGTACATGAACGGAACACTATGTAATGTCAATTTTTTTCACCTTTACTTAGAGAATTAATTTTCTCTGCAGCGGTACCTTGGAAGCCAAGCAGCAAAGCCGCATGTGGATCATTGTTTGAGTTTTTGCTTAAAGCGAGTCACAGGGGGGTCAGAGAGTAGTGAACGTTTTGATTTGGGTGGATCTTGCTCCTGACAGTCAAACTTTTGCTTTTTAAATACCAACTGGCTTGTCTTTTTAGGGCTTAATTTTCTGGCTCTGGGCTTATTCCATAGGCATTCTTTTGAGGTAACTGCATCAAGGCCTTCTTTCTTCTTCACCGTAACATCGACTAGGGCGTAAAATACAGCTGCAATGTGGTTACAGGACTCTCCTTCCCTGAAAAATAAAAAAATACATTTAACAAATTAACCTTTTACCAAAAATAATGATTTGGGCACTGATTGAAATTCTCTCTAGTCTGTCAAATGCTAGACAAGAGATGTTTGTAAAACATATATGCCCCCTCAAGGGCCTACATTTGATGTAGGTCAAAGTCCAAGGTCAAGTTAACAAAGTCCAAGGCCATGGTCAAATATAAAAGGTCTTTGTAGGAGGTGTCTATGTGTGAAATATCAAAGCTGTATATGTAAAAGTAAAATGAAACATAGGCCAGATTAAAGTTTTTAAAAGTAGGCCAAATGCCAAGGTCAAGGTCATGGTCAAATGTGAAAGGTCTTGGTTGGAGGTGTCCATCTGTGAAATATCAAGGCTGTAGGTGTAAAAGGACATGATATACCGGTATATGCGTGGTTTCAGTCTTTTTAAAAGTAGGTCAAACTCCAAGGTCAAGGTTGCAATATTCAAGGTCATGGTCAAACGTGAAAGGTCTTGGTAGGAGGTGTCTATGTGTGAAATATCAAGGCTGTAGGTGTAATAGGACATAAGATAAAGGCTAGGTTAAAGATTTCTAACAGTATGTAAAAATCAAAGGTCAAGGTCACACAGGCCAAGGTCATGGTCAAATGTGAAAGGTCTTGGTAGGAGGTGTCCATATGTAATATATTGAGACTGTATAGGTAACAGGACATGAGATATAGGCCTAGTTTAAATTTTTTAAAAGGAGGTCAAACTCCAAGGTCAAGGTCCAAGGTCATGGTCAAAAGTGAAATATCTTGGTTGAAAGTGACCATGTGTGAAATATCAAGGCTGTATATGTAAAATGACATGAAATATAGGCCAGGTTAATGTATTATTAAAGTAGGTCAAACACCAAGGTCAAGGTCACAAGGTCCAAGGTCATGGTCAATTGTAAAAGGTCTTGGTCGAGGTGTCCATGTGTCAAATATCAAGGCTGTATGTGTAAAAGGAATTGATATATCGGCTAGGTTAATTTTTTTTAAAGTAGGTCAAAGTCAAAGGTCAAGGTCACAAGGTCCAAGGTCATGGTCAAATGTGAAAGGTCTTGGTAAGATGTGTCCATGTGTGAAATACCAAGGCTGTATGTGTAATAGCACATAAGATATAGGCCCAGTTTATTTTTTTTTAAAAGTAGGTCAAACTCCAAGGTCAAGGCCACATGGTCCACGGTCATAGTCGTATGTGATAGGTCTTGGTTGGAGGTTTCCATGTGTCAAATATTAAGGCTGTATGTGTAAAAGGACATGATATATCGGGCAGGTTAAAGTTTTTTAAAAATAGGTCAAACTCAAAGGTCAAGGTCACAAAGTCCAAGGTCATGGTCAATTGTGAAAGGTCTTGGTATGATATGTCCATGTGTGAAATATCAAGGCTGTATTTGTAAAAGGTCATGAGATATATGCCAGGTTTAATTTTTTTAAAGTAGGTCAAACTCCAAGGTCAAGGTCACAAGGTCATGGTTAAATGTGAACGATGTTGATAGGAGGTATCTATGTGTGAGATATCAAGGCTGTATGTGTAAAAGGACATGAGATATAGGCAAGGTTAAGAAGTAAGAGTAACAAGTATCTGGTGTTGTATGCAACACATAAAGTCCCCTACCGGCTTCACATTGACTCAATATGGTAATCAATAATAGATTAAGATGAACAAGTCATCAAAATAATTGTCAAACATATGAAATGTTATGCCCGACTGGAGGTGATTAATACTGCTGCATCACCACCCTGACTAACATGGCTTATAAATTTTTTTTACATTTTAAAACAGGTTTCATCAAGTTAGCTTGCTTAGTTATTAAGTTATTGCACGATCCATTTTTTGCCATATTTTCACTATTTCCGTTACCATAGCAACCACACTTTTCGTCAAAGAACAAAGATAAAATGATGTGCATAATCTACACATTGCCATCTAGTCATATACCAAGTCTCATCAAATTAGCTTGCTTACTTATTAACTTATCGCAGGATTCAATATTTTTTGCCATATTTTCACTATTTCCGTAACCATAGCAACAACAATTTTAGTCTAAAAACAAAAATAAAATGAAGTGCATAATCTACACATTGCCATATAGTCATATACCAAGTCTCATCAAACTAGCTTGCTTAGTTATTATCTTATCGCAGGATCCCATTTTTGGCCATATTTTCACTATTTCTGTAACCATAGCAACCTCAATTTAAGTCGAAAAACAAAAATAAAATGATGTGCATAATCTACACATTGCCATCTAGTCATATACCAACTTTCATCAAAAACGCTTGCTTAGTTATTAAGTTATCGCGGGATCCAGATTTGAGCGGACAGACGGACAGACAGACGGACGGACGGACGGACAGACGGAGGGCAAACCTATAGTCCCCTCCGGTGTGAACACCGGTAGGGGACTAAAAATCAACAAAGGGCAATAACTCCAAGAATTTGATTGGCAGAGTTACGGTTCTTGTGCACTGCACCTCTCCATAATGAAATCTATTCACCTGTAAAGTTTCATTATTCTACCTTACATACTTTTTAAGTTGTGCTCTGGACAAGAATCAAGTTATAAAATCAACAAAGGGCAATAACTCAGAAAATTTGATTGGCAGAGTTATGGTTCTTGTGCACTGCACCTCTCCATAATGAGATCTATCCACCTGTAAAGTTTCATGATTCTACCTTACATACTTTTTGAGTTATGCTCCGGACAAGAATCAAGTTATAAAATCAACAAAGGACAATAACTCAAAAAAATTGATCAGCAGAGTTACGGTTCTTGTGCACTGCACCTCTCCATAATGAGATCTATCTACCTATGAAGTTTCATGATTCTACCTTCAATACTTTTCGAGTTATGCTCCGGACAAGGTTTGGTCTACGGACAGACCGACCTTCCGACCGACCGACCTTCCGACCGACCGACCTTCCGACCAACCTTCCGACCAACCGACCGACACTTGCAAAACAATAAACCCCCATTTTCTTCGAAAGGGGGCATAAAAATACCTTGTTGTCATAAACAATATGAAGATTGAAGACACTGCTTGTGACAAGCAATTTCTTAATTTCTCACGACGTTTTCTGTCCAGAAAGATAGAATTGTACTCATCTAAAATTTGCCGTCTGGTAATGAGTTAAAACGTAAATAAATAGGCCTACAGTTGTCGCCACATCGTATGGCACATGTTTATGTTTTGTTTAACGTTCAATTATATTTGAATACAATATAAACATTGTGCCATAAGATGTGGCGCCAACTGTAGTTAGTATGCCCATGTATGTATTTCACAACATATACCACGAATAAAGAATATGTTACAATGCAAGATAATTAAGTTTTCTCCTATTTTCATTCAATAATATTCCTCATAAATGTGACCTCTCAAAAGTGTCCCCCTGTGTTTGAGTTTGAGTTTATTGGGGTTTTACGCCGTTTTCAACTACCAGGGTCATATCGCGGCGGCTGGAGCACCTACTCATGGATTCCTGTTGTTTCTCAAACCAGTACTACCACAACACCCTTACCGAGCCTCCAGCTGCTCGCCCACTTAGGTTAACGATTTCAAACCCATTGGTGGGTGACAATTTTGTCAGAAAGGGTATTAGCCGCGGCCGGGTATCGAACCCGGGACCTCTCGAATGAGGGTCAGATGCGCTACCAACTGCGCTAAGGCCGCGGCCCTGTCCCCCTGTGGGTAACCCTTTTTCACCCATTTTACAAAAGGTGTGACTCGATGTTCCAGGAATAAACCAATGATATAAAACTTACAGGTTTCTATTTTAACCCTTTATCAAACAAGAAGAAACAATTTCAGCAATTTCTCCATTCCCTCGACATTTCCCCTGCAATATCGCCCGTATTGTCTAGTCAAGACATAAATAATACTTAATTTATCTCCTGGAACCTTTCAAAATGAACAGTCTGAAATTCGCTGTTTGGGAAAGGATCAATATCGATTTTCCATAAATGACACGATAGGTTATGTTAGACCGGAAGTCGTTTGACCCGTATCCCTAGCAAAAACCCCATGGTTGGTTTCGCTAGAGATACAGGCCCGTATCTCTAGCAAAACAAGGGGGTTTTGCTAGGGATACGGGCCCGTATCTCCAGCCCCCATGGGCTAGAGATTCGGGCCCGTATCTCTAGCCACTTCCTTTGCTATTTATATGCTACTCGTCAACTGTGATCTCTTTCATCCATCAATGTTCTCTTTCTCACAATGTAACTCGATCACACATATAAATTTACAGTGACTTTCCCATTATATATAGTTTTACCAATTTTTTTTGCAGAGAGAAGAGAGGCAATGAGTTTTTAATTCACTGCTACCCATTTACAGCTAGGTAGACCGAGGCGTTGACAATTAGGTGTCTTGCCCAAGGACACACCTCCCGAGCGGGACTCGAACCTGGATCCTCCAGGTTACAAGCGCAGTGCTCTCACCACTGCGCTATCGAGGCTATTGCAATTTTTGGGATAGGGACTCGCTCAACCGTGGGGAAAATCAAGCGTCTTGAAAACTTTTCTAGGACTGAAAAAGGCTTGGATAAGGTTGAA